>CAWUFW010007126.1:600000-1050095 GCA_963921515.1 Calotriton arnoldi
ATCGGACTCTCAAGCCGGTGGTGGGGAACACCAGGATCGTGGCAAAGGTCCAACTACACAGCAGGGACGGGATCAACCTCGACAGTTTGACGTCAAAGCCAAACAAGAGGATCTGCCTCGTTTTAGACCCCCGTATCAGAAGAAAAGAGTTGCCGCTTTAACAGCGAAATATGCCTCAGATGGTGAGAACAGAACTTCTAGATTGGACTTGGGTGGTGACTCTGCTCGACAGCGCAGCGGAGGTTACCATAGTGCGGGAGGCACTGCGTCCTTGTCTGGAGGCGAGAGCAACTGATACTTTTATTACAGTAGAAACAGCAGATACACGAGTTGCCCCCCCCAGATAGACTCTATGAAATTGTCTTCCAAATTGAACGTGATATACAGCGTACAATCACAGGGGTTTTTTGGGAAAATCTCACCTCTTCCTACGACATTTTGTTGGCAGAGGCAGATTGGCCTCCACCATTTGTGCTAGCGGCTTCTAGAGGGGATGAGGTGATACTTGCAAGTTTTTCGCGTTACGTCCCTGAAGAACACGCAAAGGGTTACGCATCTGAGTGGGCTTTGGCCCTTGCCCCGGCGATGTACCGTAATCAGGTGGGCTGAGATAGAGATTCACCGGCACATGAGATACCATTACGGTCTATGCCACAGCCACAGCGCCAATTTCCAATCAGACGAGAAGCTAAGGCTCCCGTTTGTGATATTCTAACAGAGTTGGAGTATCAAGGAGTGATTGAATCGTGTATATCACCAATGAATAATCCTCTATTTACAGTATCAAAACCTGATGGGTCATATTGCATTGTATTAGATTATCGAAATTTGAATAGTCATTGTCGTACATTTGCGGTACAAAACACACATAGCTCTGCGCTAGTGAACAATCTTATTCGTAAGAAATACAAGACTACACTGGATATTTCCAATGGTTTCTATAGTCACAATTTGGCTCCTGAGAGCAGTGACTTGACAGCATTTACCGCCGTTGGGAATCAGAAAAAATGTACGCGTTTCCTATGGGGTATAAGAATAGCCCCGGGGCTTTCGCTGCACGTGTTGTCTCTTTGTTGGACAGCATAGACTCTGATGCGTTCTCGTACGTTGATGATATTTATCTGACGGACGATGAACTGATGCCACATCTAGTCCGAGTCGACCGCATTATCCTGTCCTTTGCCGACTATGGATACAAATTCAATTTTGCAAAATCACACATCGCACATTTTGCGGTGCTTTTTTTGGGCTACGAGCTCAATAATGAAGGTAGGGGCTTGGCCCCCCACTTTCTGGAGAAGTGTGCACAATTGCAACCTCCATCTACTCTGAAGAAACTTCAGTCTTTGCTGGGATTTTTGAATTTTGGGAGGACTTACATCCCCGATTATGCCCAGCGTATCAAACCGCTTTATGCGTTGATACAACCAACTTATTCCTCTGCCAGCTGTCTTCCGGAACATACCTCTATTCTGCAATCTTTGCAGTCACATCTGCTTGCGACTAACTTCTTGTTAACGCGTGATAACACCACGAACCTGATGATACGTATAGTACCGGGGACAGTGGGTTTCACTTACTTGACGTTCAATGAGGGAGACACAGTTTCTATTGCATACAAATCACATTTGTACACAGCGGCTGAAATGCGATTTTCGAATGTTGAAAAAGTCTTGACAGCTGTCCAAATGGCGATTCTGAAAGGACGCTCGCTGGCCCAGGGAAAACGCATTCTTATGGTCACGCCTCTCCCTGCTTTAGAAGCAATGACTAAGGCAAGTGTGCCAAACTCTAAGGCATTACATCCCCATTGGATATAATGGGCTACTTCTTTGACATCGGCTGATTCACGTTTAGCTTTGATCCTGCTCTTCAGACACAGGAGTTTTTACAGTATGAACATGTTCATCCTCCTCCGTTGTCGTTGCTTCCTTTAGATTAGTAAAATTGTATCATTTATACCGATGGCTCGGCTCAACCGGCCACCGGTTCCAAACACGCTTATTCGGCGGCTTGCGCTATTGTGGCTGGTTCAATTGTAATGGAGAATTTAAGTCTTCCATAGTGCATACACAGGCGCTTGGGGACTGTACAGCGCAAGTGGCGGAGCTGCGTGCTCTTGTTCTTGCTCTCGAGTTTGCTGATCCTAATGTGAATACTCTTATTGTATGCGATTCTTACTACTGTGTTCAGTCTTTTAATGACAACTTATTCTTTTGGTCACAAAATGACTATCGAGATTCTAAAGGCCGCGCAATAAAGCATAAAATGCTTTGGGTTCGAGTGGCGGAACTTAAAAAACATCTCCCACTCACACAGGTTATACATACTCTTGGATATCAGGTGTGGGAGCACATGCTGTTGGTAATTCTTTGGCTGACAAAGCAGCCTAATCTGCAGTAGCCACGTGTTCCGTAGCAGCAGTTACAAGGTCCATGACTAAGATAGATAATGAAATTTTGGCAGCAATTGCTGCTACGAAGGGTGGAACTGCTTATCCGCAGGGCTTCCCTTTGAAGTATTTGTATCATTTATCTCCCGAACAAGTTCCTTATGCTAAAATTCCATCAGTTGGGGATCGGCTGATTCCCAACAAGGACCGCAGACTTGCTTTGATCATTGGCGCACACGAAGGCATGGCTTCTGCACATGCCGGGCTGTCTGCGACAGTCTCTATTTTACAGCAACGTTACTGGTGGCATGGTTTATATAAACAGACTCGTAATTATGTACTTTTGTGTGACATTTGTCAGCAGATCAAACCGTCTACGGTCACACGCCCACCACAAACACAGCTATGTATTTCTAATCAGCCGTTTGGCTGTGTGTATCTTGATCACTGCGGTCCATTCTCTTCCGATACTGCATATAAATACATTTTTGTTGCAGTTGATTTGTGCACTACATTCCTTTGGGTTTGGCCACAACGCAGTGCTGACGCTCGAAATGTCCTTAGAGATTTGCGTGTCTTTGTCGGGATGTTTGCCTGTGGCACCTTCCATTCAGACCAAGGTCCAGCGTTCGCCTCTAAGGCATACAAGGACGCGATGACGTCAATGGGGGTGCTGGTGCAGTTTTCGTCTCCATACAGGCCTGAGGGCAATTCTAAAGTGGAGCGAATGAACCGTGACTTAAAGCAATCTTTGACAGCTAGGGTCTTAGGTACTGGCAGGAACTGGCTGGCCCATTTGTATGGAGTTCAACGTGCACTTAATAATCTCCCTAGAAGATCTCTGGGTGGGCAGACCCCATACGAAATGCTCTTTGGCATTAAAATGTTTGTGCCAGACCTTGATGGTCTAGACGTTGTGGCGGCTGCCGCAACCTTTGACATAGATAATCATTCTACTATGCTACAGGATCTACAAACGACCCGTGACAGCAACGCGACTGAACATTTACCCTCATCCAATGATGCAGCACTGCTGATTCCGGTTGCCGGCTGGCTTCCTAAGAATGGAGATCTGGTACGAGAAAAGCTGGAGAACAAAAAAGAATTTGGTCCCTCTTATCGTGCACCGGTTCCAGTACTTGGATTGAAGGGTACTCGTACAGTCATTTTACCACCTTTACCTGATCGCAATCAATCAATCAATCATGTCACTTATAAAGCGCACTACATACCCGCGAGGGTCTCAAGGCGCTGGGGGAAGAGGGGGGTGGTGCTGCTACTGATCGAAGAGCCAGGTCTTGAGGAGTCTTCTGAAGGCCAGTAGGTCTTGGGTCTGTCGGAGGTTGGTGGGGAGGGTGTTCCAGGTCTTGGCGGCGAGGTGGGAGAAGGATCTGCCGCCGGCGGTCGTTTTCCGGATGCGGGGGACTGTGGCGAGGGCGAGGCTATCGCAAAGACAACAGATACATCTCAGTGGACAATGTCAAGTTACACCGTCTGGCCGATTCTGAATAGTGTGACACCTGCAGTTTCATGCAACGCTATCTCTTTGAATCCGGTAACCTCGACCTCTACGACTAATGCCCGTATCGCTGAGGGTGAGATGGAAACTACTATTGACCTTTCGCCTGTTCTGCCTCCATCCTCTTCCACCATAGAAGTTGAGTATACTTACCCTACAGATGAGTCCCAAAGAGAAGTGCCGAACAGTCCTCGACAACATCATGCTGATGCTGCCCTACCACCTCTAATAAACATGGGAGCAAGCGGTTATTTTGGGGACCATGCAAGCTTCTCTTATGACTCCTCCTAGTCTTCTACTTCGACACTTACGCCTACAAAAATGAGTATTTTCATCTCTTGGTTCAAAAAGACTTATCTGGTCCCCCCTTAGACTTACATCTGGTTGATGCTTATCCTGATTTTCCGTTTCATGTCGATTGGATTTGTGACAGTATTCTTCTTGCTCATCAATGGACATTATTTGCCAGAATGCTCTGCTGTGAACTTGGTCGATGGAATTCTGGCCCCTCATACATCGGCCCATATCATGAAACGTGATCAGACTCTTGTAAACATTTCAGCTTTCCCGGTTGCAGATGGCATCGTTTGGGATAAAGTAGCTTTCGAAATTCACGGCTCGACGGAAGTGCTCAAGATACCATACGTGTTTTGCGTCTCATTAGGAGATGTGGTAACACAAGACATACATTCTGATGATTGGGATGTGCAAGCGGTGCATTCATTGTTTTTTTATTTAAAATATTATGCTGCTTTTGATGCTGAAGATTTATATTTAAATTCTGCCAATTATGCTGATTTATTCTGTTATCAACACTATGGCCATCATTTTTTGCATAAAACAAACACGTTAAGACCTGTTTTTAATTACACTCAATGGGAACATTGTCCTACTCCCGTACAGGGGAGTTCTAAAACTCTTTGAGATAAGTTCACATATTTTACAGATTATGACACGTCTAATCCGGAATCCTATTTCTTTAAACTGCAATTATCATCTCAATCCAAATTTATCTTGACCCACACTAAATTGATTTATTGCAATTCTTTTAGAACTAAATTGGCTACACAGGGTTATGATCACTGGAAAGATACCATTGATTTAAAATCAATTTGGGGCACTAAGCCGTGGCAGGTTCAGGGAACTGAAGCTGTGCATCGCGCCTGCCTGATCCCGACTCAAATTTTATTTTTAAATGATACAGTGCACCAAACCACTTGCTTTAGTTTGGCAACTGCAAAAAATTGAAATATCCCATCCATTCCGTCATTAGCAGAATATGACAATTGGCGCGCACAGTCGAATTATACGATCGAGGTATTGCAGGCTTTGTTTCGAAATGACACTTTCAATGTCTCTGAAATTGATTCATCCGGGTGGTTGGTGTAGTAGACAAATTCAAATGCATGTCAACTGCGTTTTTAAAATGTAACACCTGGTTTCACACAGACTAGACTGGATCCTCATTATCCACATTCACATTCGGTTACCACATTCTCGGTGGGTAAATTATGCCAACAATGGTTGGAACATTCCACCTTGTCATCAGTAAAACAACACCTATCACTCTTGTCGAGCGACATCAATTTAGCTGATTTTATCCTAGGACCTAGGACTCCTAGATCTAAGAGGTTTATCTATGCAGCTTACAATGAAGTTTGGAAACTTTCGCAGATTGAGCCAGCGCTTCGTCTGCACCAAATTGATCAAGCAAATTTGGAAAAAGTCCTTGCAGTGGTCGACAATAGCATCAATACACTTTCTTCACACATTTATACCTTGGATAATATTTTTTCATCTGTTATTGATATTGTTCAGAATGATGTTTCTGTGTTATATTATGGTCAAAATCAATTACGATCAGTTATGCAGTTTGCATAGACGTTACAGACTCTCAAAATGGGAAAAGTCCCTTGGGATTATTTGAATGCTTCTGCTTTGTTTTTACCATTTAATCTGACTGATAAACAGAGATTTATGTCCATGAAAGATGCTACATACACGCTGTTGCACATTGAACAATTAGAACCCTTGCGATTCTCTGGGGCGGAGACGGATTCAGCTGTTTGGTTAATTCATGGGGTTATCACTCTCCCATTCTCGCTATTTCAATTTAAATCCTGTATGCAACATTTTCCGATTGGCCGCTTTGAACCCCTGGGTAGTGCATTTCTCCATGAATTATGGTTCCTACTTTTCACTTACAGGTGTCAACGGGAGGATAAGGAAGTTTTCCTAACAGGGGAGGACTTCGATTCCACAGTAGGACATTCCCTAGTTTGTAAACACGTTAAGTTGCACGGCGCTTGTAATGTATCTGCGCCTAATCTTGCTTGTTTTTTTAAAAGGAACTCCAGTCCCAGCGATAATTCCAGCTTTTACATTGCTTACTAACGGCAGTTATCTTATTTTGAACAACCACGACTGCTGTGGTTTAGGGGCAGGAATCCCGTATTTAGTAACAGTTTCACAAAGTGTTACTTGTTGTAGCAATGTGCTTTTTCCGCCCCCGCATGGGAAAGTAGATAGTTCCATTTGGCCTTCCATTCTGACTTTGAAAACAGATTTCGACAAATTAAGCAGGCTCAAAGCACTATTGTTTCAACAAGAAGTGGCTCTCACTTCAGTTTGAGAGACCTTCAAGTTGCAGGTGGCTAGAACATCTAGTGAGATTCAGTCACTTCTGAACACTAACCTCCCACTTCATTTTGGGGAGCTTATACATCAAATATTTAATGCGTCTGACACCAAAGGCCTTGCTCATTTTTTTAAACTTGTGGGATCCAGCCTTGTGACTTCTTTTCAGACGGTATTTGGAGTAATACCGGCTTTTATTCATTCTATTTTTTCCAGCGTCTTCGGAGGATTCCCTTTATTACTGGCGCTAGCTGGTAGAATCCTGCTTCTTTTGTTCCTGCTGCGCAATGGCTGCTCATCTTGTGGTAATGCACAGACCAGGCTAATTGCAACTGTACCGTGATCGAATGCTTTGCCTACTTCACTTGCGTGCAACCTATGTTCTACTGTCAACGGTGCCCCTTCTTTTGGGCTTTGGATTTATGCCTCTCCAATACGTCATGTCCTGACCCGGATTTTATCCCATTAATGGGTCCCTTAGCGGCCCATGACCAGGCTTGCTCTGGGAATGGCCGTATGGCGCGTGCGGCTGCACTTGGAGTCTTGGCTGAATGGGATATCTGTGCGGCTGCGCAGAACCTCTTGCAACGGAGTTTCATCGAATATCACGCAAGTTGCCCGATATGCTCTTGGAAGCATCAGATTACGTGGAGCATGTCTGTTCCTTCGACCTACTTGATTGGATGGCATCCCTTTTTTCTACTAACGATAGGGATGACCTTTTGGAAGGAATTGCATTCTTAAGTTCACGTACTTTGATGGATTTACCACCTCCTTCTTAAAAAAGTTTTTCCTGAGAAGACACTCTTTTAAAAGTCACAAAAAAATATATATATATATATATATATATATATTTTTTTTTCCAATTTGGTTTTTACAGGCGCTTCTGAACTCTGCGCGCTTCTGAACTCTGTTTTGGTATTTTGTCTATATACTAGGACCTTACCAAGGGGAGGGTGTTATATGGCCATTAGGGTCATTGTCGACACTGCTAAGTTAGCATGAGCTCTGCTGCCATGATGCTGCTTTTGCGCACGTTACTATATGACTTTACTTTGCAAGACTCTGTTTATGCCTTTCACACGAGAACTGTCTGCTTTTCGCATTCTCTGCTAATTTCTGGAGTTTAGTCTGAACACAATGTGCAAGATCGATAAACAATGCCCCTTGTTATTCTGTTCTGGTCAGTCCCTAGCACCTAGACAAAACATGCTAAAGACAGCTGCACTGCTGGAAACTCGTGCTTTGATATTACGGGGATGCATGTTGTTCAAAGACGCACTTGGAGAGAGACCTTTCCATGGAGAAGAGCTACGCTGTTCCTATGATGTAAAGCTTCCATCTAGGCTTTAAGGTATGGGGTCTACTGACAAAGCCCAGAGATCTTCTTTTATATAATAAAACTTCTACCAGCCAAGGGGAGGGTGGTTAGGCCTTATAGTCCTTTTTCCACTGTCTGTATATGATGACACCCCCCTTTATATTCTATGGAATTGTAACAATGCTAATTGTTCTGAGTTTATGCATTTTGCTGCTGGTAGTGGCTCGTATACTGCATTATAGAGCACGATAGTTAAAATAAACATTTTGAACTATTACAGTGACTCTGCCAATTCTTATTGTGGACAAGTACGTGTGAGTGAGCGAAAGGGTATGTCTTGCTACCGCGATTCCTGAGAGAGTCGGGAGTGTTGTGTTCTGGGTTGTTTAAACATTTGTAGCTTCGTGATTATGTAGGAGAATGAATGAGACACTATAGCTAGTCGGTTTTGGGATTTTGGGTACTAAGGTGGTAGGAAGGTACAATCCCTATACACCGAGGTCCTGTTTTCCTGCGCATAGTTCTGTGTATGTGCAGAATCCCCGCAACAGTCCCCCATCTCTCCGCCCTATTCCAGCATGTGACAGAAGTTGGGGCATTCCCCACGGAGATGGATATGGCGACCATTGTGGTCATTCCCAAGACCCAACCACCCCCGTCGGCCTGTGCGGACTACTGGCCAATCTCCCTAGTCAATACCGAAGTCAAGATCTATGCTCCAGTCTTGGCTCAACGCCTGCGTCCACTCCTTAACAGACTGATCCACCCGGACCAGTGCAGCATCATGCCAACGCGTAGCGCCAGACACTGCCTGAGGCTCCTCCACTTAGCCCTTGCAAACCGCCAAACACTTACCCCTTACCTAGCACTCCTCCTTGTGGACTTCGAAAAAGCTTTTGATACTGTTGACTGGCTCTACCTTGAAGAAGTGCTAACAACAATGGGTATGGGTCGGCAGTTCCGGCGCTTCGTTCAGGTCCTGTACTCTAACCCTAGAGCCAGAGTGCTTATCAATGGGACCCTCTCTGAGATATTCCCAATCCGAAGAGGTACAAGACAGGGCTGCCCCCTTTCACCGCTCCTGTTCACGCTGGCGATAGAACCCCTGGCGTGCCTCATCCGCGCGGACGACTCGATTCAAAGTAGGGCGTGGGGAAGCCACCACATTGACAAAATTGCCCTATATGCGGATGATGTCCTGCTCTTCTTGGCGGACCCGGCCCGCTCCGGCCCTAAATGTCTCCAATCCCTCCAGGCCTTTGAAAGGGTTTCCGGTCTCCGGCTGAACCCGGCAAAATCGACTCTCGTACCTCTTCATCTCTCCAGGGAATGTTTTGATTGGCAGACTAATATCCCCATTAGACGGCAATCATTTAAATATTTGGGTATATGGGTCGCTTTACTCCCTGAACTAGAATGGGCGCTGAACATTACTCCGCTTATCAGAAAGGCTAAGGAAGACCTCCGACGTTGGCAAACCCTGCCACTTAATCCATTCGGAAGGGTGGCACTATTCAAGATGATGATCCTCCCTCGATTTCTGTACATCATCCAAAATATCCCCTTCCACTATCCCCGGAGCTGGTTTAAAGGGATCGACGACATGACTACTCGGTTTCTGTGGGGAGATGGGAGGCCATGTATGGCTCTCGCCCGATGCCGCATCCCGTCCTTTGACGGAGGCATGGGCATGACGGACCTATACCTATACTATCTAACCACCCGGCTGCTTGTCCTTCACGACTGGTTTACCCTGAAGATGGCTCGACCCAGCCTACAGAACCGAACTTCGAGACATGGGCTTCCCTCGAATCCAGGCCATCATGTATGGATGCCCCATCCCATAAACACTCCCAACGGTGACTCGGGCGGTCTTCCTGGCCTGGCGCTCGGCCCTGCGTCACACACAATGGGACTCCAAATTGAGCCAACAAACGCCGCTCTAGCAGGGCGTGTGGCTAGCTGAAGTGGCGGCACTGCAGGGCTTTAAACATTGGGATTAAATTGGCATCTCACAGCTGGGCGACATGTGGGTGGGAGATCACATAAGGACCTTTCAAGACCTACAGAAGCGCTTCACCCTACATGCCTCACAATTTTACAGATATCTGCAGATGTGACATGCCCTGAATACACACATCAACAGGCACCACACTCCCCGAATTTAGCCCACTGGAGGCGCAGGTCATGATGGGAAATCTAGGAAAGGGCGGAATATCGCATATATCGTACCCTCACGAACAACAGCCCTACAACACTTAATTCGCTTAAACTTCGGTGAGAGGGATGGTTGGGCCCCCTGGTGAACGAGGATTGGCGGGATGCCCTTTTGGCCCCCAAGACTGTCACTGCCTCTGCCAGGCTTCGACTCATCCAAATCTACTACCTCCACACCGCATACCTCACCCCGGAGCGACTACATAAAGCGGGGCTGCAAGCCTCATCCGAATGCGCACGCTGGGACAAGACAGAATATGAAATCACATATATCCTGGGCTGGCATGTACCTCACGACCCCATGCGTCTCCTCCTGGGCGTTAGGGATGGTCTAGACGGGTCCCGGGCAGATAAACTACTCTTGGGGATGGCCATTATGGTGGCCAAACGCGATATCGCCATGGCCTGGACGCAACCTGATTTCCCTACAATAGCTAAATGGCGCAGAGGTGTGGACTGGTGTGCTGCTCAAGAGAAACCCTTGTTTGAAGCCAGGGGCTGCCCGGCCAAATACCAAATGATATGGGGTGAATGGACGGACCAATTGGGGTAATAGGGTCCATGGGGTTAGCTCCTTACTTTTGATAGACTGCTTGCTTTACCATGTGATGTGCTTGATCGCTGTGCATATTGTATAACATTATTATCAATATACTTGCAAAGCCATATATATGGACCTGTGTACTGTGCTGTTGCTGCTAACCTTTTCTTTGTTCTCTCAAAATCAATAAAGTTGATTATCAAAAAAAATCAGCATTTTCCTCAGTCCAACCAGCCCATCTCAATAATTAAGACTGCAAAATGCCTTGTACAAATGTAAACAAAAACATGATCAGAATGCTCATAATCATCACAAGCTCAACCAGACCAACCCATCTCTTCAGTTAAAATCACAAAGTGACTTGTGCAAATGTAAACATTTAATGTGACAAGGTGTCTCAGGTTCACCACCGTGTATTACTGTAGGAGTATTTATTTCCCCACTAAGTTCCTCTTACTCACGGCTGCAGAAATAAATTTGTAAATCATCATGCAAATATATTCCGTCTGTAACAGCTATAAGTAAAACTAGGCTGGCCTACATCTTCTAATATTCAAGGATCTCAGCAGCGGAATTAAAAATTGTTTCCTATGTACAGCATATAACTTACAGAAAAAGCGAAAGTGCAGCGCAGACTGCACTGAGCAAGAATCACTTGGACAAAATTCAAGTGCAGAATCACGATATGCATTGCTAGAGTACAAAACTAGAAAAGGGGCTATGTTGAAGCTGAACCTTATCAAATAAAATCTTTGTGAATACTGAAATGGGAATAGAAGATAGGGTTCCCTCGAGTCTGCGGTTACTAATGGGAGGTAATTAGACACCCTCTTCTTTCTCATTATAGAGCGTTCTCTGCGTCTTTTAAATATGGCTAGGAAGTCTTGTTTCAGCTTATATTTGGGAACAGTGGCAATGTGCTGTGGGTAGAAGCAGCCTTTACAAAGCAGGCAGAGCCATGCGTGCAGTTTCCCCGCAAGCGCAACCATGATTGCCTTAACCACGCATATGCCTTAACCACGTATATGTGTGGTTAAGGCAGTGAACGGTCTAGATATCCGGATGGAGAAGAACAGGAAGCGCCCGGACAGAAAGCTAGACGCGGACAGGTAAGAGGGGCCGGACCCGGGTTTGGGGGGGTGGGGAGGTAGTTTTAGGGGCGGTGTTTGTTTTTAGGGCTCAGGGGGTTGCGGTTGTTTATAGGGCAGGGAGCTGGGTTTTAGGGCTCAGGGTAGAGGGGAGGTCGGGGTAGTTTTAGAGATGGGGTAGTTTTTAGGGCTCAGGTTGTTTATAGGGCAGAGGCCAGGGTGTTAGGGCACAGGGGGGAGTGGGGTAGTTTTAGGTTTCAGGGAAGGGGTAGTTTTTAGGGCAACGGGGGGTGGTCGGTTGTTTTATAGGGCCGGATCCAGGGTTTTAGAACTCAGGGCGGAGGGGCTGGGGTGTGTTTTCCACACATCCCTTTACCAATCATGCTGTTACCACAAAATTGCTTGGTAAAGGCATGAGAGGTAAAGGAATGCTTTGTTCAGACCATTCATTGTTGAGGCTGCATTGTAGAGGCATGCGTGGTTTAGCCATGCATGCCTCTGTCATAGAACCTGCGTGCGGGTTATAAAAACAGTCAGCTCTCCTTAACATAACGAGTTGTCTTTTACATATCTCAGCCACGGGATACTATGTGCATTGTCAAGACATAAGCAGTCATTAATTATATCTTGATTAAGAAGAGATACGTATTTAGACCAAATTGAGTGCCAAAGCATGGGCGGTGGTAGCTTAATACGATCTGCTAAGCTCACTAAACCTAGCTCCGTATGGCAGAGAAATATGGGGTGGCTGTTAGGTACAGACAAAAGGCTTCTCAAGAATACATTTTCATCAACCTGTAGACTAGAAATATCACAGTATCCCCAGACCCCAGTTCCATATATCACAATAAAGCAACAGCGAGCAGTGTAAATATTAATCATAGCATCCAAAGGTCTAGAGCCCAACTTCCCTGCAGATCAAATTAGGGCCTCAATGGTTTGGTCAAATCGTGACTTTCTAACCTTAATTAGGTGTGACCATGTGAATTTGCATTCAAATGGTATACCGATATAGGCGAAGGTTGGAATGTAAAGAGGCCATTAATGTGGTGTGGCCCCCAGTTGGTACGTGTATTCCCTACTACATAACGTGGGATTTGGAGGTGACAAACCTATTCAACAGCTTTTGTAAGCCCACACCAATTCCTGACATTAAGACACAATCGTCAGTGTAGAGCAGGACAGGGAGCTTCCTAGAGCCCACCTTCAGTGTATCTGCCTCCCCAAAGTTTAGGCATCTGTCCAGGTCATAAGAATATAGACCTGCACTGGCTCCCCGTCGACAGGAGAATCTCCTTCAAACTCCTCATCCACGCACACAAGGCACTCCACAAGACTGGCCCAGCCTACCTCAACAGACGACTCTTCATCTACGTCCCCAACCGCCAGCTCCGCTCCGCCGACCTCTCCCTCGCCACCGTCCCTCGCATTCGAAGAACAACCACCGGCGGCAGATCCTTCTCACACCTCGCCGCCAAGACCTGGAACACCCTTCCACTAAGCCTACGACAGACCCAAGACCTGCTGACCTTCAGGAGGCTACTCAAGATCTGGCTGTTCGACCAGTAGCAGCAAACCCCCCCCCTCTCCCCAGCGCCTTGAGACCCTCGCGGGTAAGTAGTGCGCTCTACAAATTCTGTGATTGATTGATTGATTGACAGAACAAAAATGGTGCCAACACGCACCGTTGCCTCACGCCATGCTGCATTTTAATGGGAGCAGTGCATTCCCTATTTGCCCCATACCTTATGCATCCGGTCACATCTTCATGCAGCTGGGCTAGGAAATTAACCAGTGCGGTGTCTATACCCATTTCTAGCATTTTATGCCACAATTTCCCTCTGTTCACCTAGTCAAAAGCTGAGGTAAGATCCATAAATGCTAGATGGAGATTACCATTCTTTGCCACCGCATATTTACTAATGACCAGGTGAAGATTAAGACACTGGTCCACGATGCCAAGGCCATGTCTAAATTCATACTGCACATCAGAGAAGCTAACCTTTTCTGCCACCCAGGTTTCCAACAGGTTCAATAAAATCCTGCCCATGAGTTGTTGTGTTGATTAAGGAATTCGGGGGGGGGGTCTGCTCTGTTACCCTTTTTAATTTAGGGACTATAATGAAGTTCAACCATGATCTTGTTGGGCCATTAATAACAGCACTCCCCAAAACATTTGTAAGTAGTGGTGCCCATAAGTCAAAATTGTCAATAAAGAGGTCAACTGGCACTCCGTCAGGACCAGGGGCCTTGTTTCTGGCGCTCTGTTCTAACACGTGCCTAACCTCTTTAAAAGTGGGTAGTGCTAGCTCCATACCCCCAAACGGTTTGCTTAGTACTATCTCAGGGTTACTATCAGACCCAGCATAACTACCATATACTCTGGAAAAGTGGTCAACCCATTTATATGGTGAAACAGTAACATCAATAAGGGTGTTATGATTATCTCCAAAATAAGGGGCATTGACTGTTTTCCAAAAAAAGACAAGTATTGTGTCTTATACTAGCTACATGCAGTTTTTCCCAGGCTTCATGCCTGATAGCTACCTTCCTGTGCAGAATTGCTTGTTTATAATTCTGCCTACAGAGTCTCACCACCCCCTATCCTGGGGCGCCCGTTTCAGGGCACGGATTAGATCTCTGTGTCCCTTTGAGTACTTTCCATCAAACCATGTTTGCAGCCTTCGCTCTCTGTCCTTTCCCTCAGTTGTCAGTGACAATTCTGGAAAAATGCTTGCAACATACGCTTGGAATCTAATTTACTATCCAAGCAAGCCATTATTTGCTCCCTACTTCTCTCAGCTAGTTCTTCCACTATGGCCCCTCCATCCACCATGGCCCATTTACGTAAAATACCCTTATTCTTTTTAAATACTATTTGCATGGTGGCAGATGTGCCCTGCTGCTCATCGCCCATGTCACAGGAAATGGGGAGGGATAGTGGTCGCTCAAACAATTTTGCAGAATTGAAAAATCGATGGCCTTGGGCTTATAATACTGAGACAGCGCAATAAAATCAATGAGACTACTCGAGCCTCTTCCAATGCAAGTAACATGTCCTGCTACAGGGTGAGCTATAAGATCAATAGTAAGAAAGAGAGAATACTTGGTACTGCATGCTCAGATCACTTTGGGTACTGCGAGGCACCAGCTGAAGTGGCACCATGAAGCTTTGGCCACTGCATCTATTGCCCAGTTGAGGGACTTGCGGGGGAGATGGGAGAGGGCTATGGATAGAGAACTCACTGACGCTGAATGGAGTAAGGTTCTCCGTCCCCCCAAGAAGATATCAAGGAACACCAGGCTTAAATACATACAGTTTAACTTCCTACACATGGTATATATGACGCCTCACCGGCTTAATGTTACATATGGAGGGGAAGTGAGGAGTTGCCCAAGATGTAAACAATTGGACACGGGCTTTAGTCACATGACCTGGAGCTGTGGTATCATCCATATATATTAGGAAGGGATCCTAGCCAAGATCAAAGACACACTGGGGAGGGAAATAGCACACACGGTAGAGGCATGCCCGTTAGGACTTTTTACAAGACCAAAGGCAAAGAAGGTGGGGAACAGGTTCATTGACCTGGCTTTGTTATTGGCCAAAAGGAGGATAGCTCTAGAATGGAAATCCGCTTCCGGGCCAAGAGTAACCAACTGGGACCGGGATGTCATTAACTGGGCTGGGGCAGAGAGTAGAGCGCTGAGTTGGGAGGAAGCAAAAGGCATACGGAGGCGACCCACAGCAGATCTTTGGAAGGAAGTCCTTGCGGCCTGGGAGGACCCAGACCGGGAGCAAGATACTGGAGAGGAGTCAGAGGGGGACAATGGGTGATCCACTTAGTGACATAAGAGATAGTTAATAAAAAAGGGAGATTGGGGTGCTCAGACAGACATTCAAGGGGAACTATACAAGCCCCTCAGACTGAAGAAGCAAATACATATTTAGATAGGGAGCAGATCTGACAGGAAGACACCCCCTAGGAGACATGCACTAATTGATTCTCATAGCCTAGAACATGAGAGTGATGAGGCTCCCCCAGAGCCCGATACCCCATAACCCCCACTGCACGCAGTTATGTTATTTGTTCGAGTTCTTTAGTTAAGGGGGAAAAAATAGAAAGAGCTGAAATAGATGGGGACATTGCCGAGCCCGGGGATGAGGCGGGAGGCCGCTCACCTTAGATGGGACGGGAAAGTCATGATAGGTATTGCCCGAAACAGTAATGAATATGGTGAATTACTGAATGGTAGACATAATGGAAAGAACGTAGAAGGGTACCCTAGTTACTGGGGGTTATTATTAAGAGATGCTACCAGAGGGGGAGATATTGCGGACATACCTACAGAATGATTAAGAAGTGAATAATGAATAATTGAAATACATATGTGTGTACAACTGTCTTAAATCACAAATGTCAATAAAAATATATTTTTTTTAAAAAGAAAGAGAGAATACTTATTCAAAATGGAGCTAAAAATATCTCCACTCAGACTCAGTGGCGGCCGGTACGGTACAGGGGTGGCGGTGGGTGGCAAGGGGTGGTGGTGGATGGCAGGGGGTGGTGGGAGGTGTGGGGGTTGAGTTGAATTTTTTTTTTTAATTCACTTACCTGACCTCGCAGCATCTCTCCTCTGTCTCTCCCACGTCGTGTGTCTTCCAGGAAGCACCTAGGCTCCCCACAGCCAATCACAATGCTGGATTGGTAAGCACCCAGGCTCCCCTGAGCCAATCACAACCCTGCAATGCAGCGTTGTGATTGGTCGGAGCGCCGTAGTTCGGCGCTCAGACAGGTGATGGGGGCTGGGCATGTTCTCCACCCAGGCTGTAATGCAGCCTGGGTGGAGACCATGCAAAGTGCGCATGACGCTTTGGCCGGCCTGAGACGGCCAGCCAAAGCATCATGCGCACTTTAGAGTGCAGCAACCACTCCTCCCTGACGTCAGGGCAGCCAAGCCCCTCCCGCCCATGACGATACTAAAGATAAAATGATAATAACTTCAGTTATTATCATTTTCTTTTTTCTTTTACACTGCTCCGTGAATAGTGGGGTGATGCTTCTCCTCCTTAGAGGAGGAGCCGCCACTGCACAGACTATACTTAAAATGGGAGTAGTCCTCAGTGTCACATCCCATCACCCCACAAATAATATTAAGCCAGGATTTGTAAAGTGCGGCAAATCACCTGTGAGGGTCTCAAGGTGCTGAATTGTAGGCACAGAGAGATTAAGTGATTTACCCAGAATCAAAAAATGTTGATCTGATGCAGAGTCTCGAACCTGGTTCCCCCTGCTCTGAAGTCGGCAGCTCAGACCGTTACACCACACCCTCTCTCTCAAACAGAACTTTTAGAAATTGGGCATAGCCTACAATTAAATTCCAGCAACATGGCCGAGTAGCTGTGTTTCTCGTCAGCTCCGCCGGCCCGACCTAATCCTGTTGATAATCCTGTCCCTCGACGCCGCAAAAGGCTGGAAACAGTGACCGGAACATCCCCTGAGGCCGGGACGAAACAAGTGGGGAGGCAGCCAAGAATCTTGGAAGGAGAGGAGCCCTTTACACGGTGAACTCGGACGGCGTAGTCCAAGATGGCGTCGTTCAGACGGAGCTGATCTCCAGCAGAGAACCGAAGCTGAGAGAGGATTGAAATGCTGGGGGACTGCCTGGACTAAGAGACGGCCTGAAACGAGCTGTGGATGAGCGGAAACACCGACGCGATAGTCGGAGTGGACTGCACCCCTGGAGCGCTGCGGGGCCGCGAGGTGAGAGTGTGACCCGCTGGAGCAGTGCTCCTGGTATCCGACTGCCGCATGAGACGGCCGGGCGGAGCCCCCTGACAGTGTGGTGGGCATGGGAAGACACAAAGTGCCACCAGAAGCAGCCCGGGACGGCGGATGAAGCCCGGGGCCGATGTGTAGTCCTGTGAGCTTGCTCCCCCCCAGACTTAATCGTACACAGTCGCGGCCGCAGCAGAAGCCTTGAAGAGCGGCTCAGAAAGTGGAGATCCCGGGGAGCCCTTGACGGTCTATCCCGAGGAAAGTTTATGCGGGCGATAGCCGGGACAGACAGAGGCTGCAAGACCTGCGGTGAGGTAGGAAGCTGTGACAGGTATATCTACAATTAGCACTGGAGAGATATAGAGCCGGGCCCTCCCCCCAATTGATAACCCGACGCATTATTCTTTTTAATTTTTAATTTTTATTAGCCATAAGTATAATACAATACACAGAAAGCGAGCAAATAGGGAAATACCATTAACCAAATCCAGAAAAAAGAAAGGTAGCACAAGGGAACACACAAAAAAAAAGAAAAAAACTCACATTATGTAGGCAGTAAAAAAAACAAGATTAATTATGAATTTATAGATATCTTGGTAAACATTAACTCAAGCAAAATTCATATATAACACAGTTCGAGTCCCAATGAATACCGGACCACACCCGTTTAAATTTTCGCCAAGACCGTGGGCCTCTAGCTTTGGCAAGAGCCATCTCCATCTCGTATATTTCACGGAGCAGGACCCAGAATTCGTTAATGCTGGGACCTATTTTTTTAATCCAAGCACGAGCAATGCACAAACGGGCACATACAATTAAGATTGATACAAATGATCCCAAAAGACAACCCCGATCCTGTATTGCCCCCAACACAATTTCCTTCTCTGTCATCTGAATATCATGTCCAGCCAACATTGAAAAAACATGATTAACTTTAAACCAAAATACACTCAACCCTGGACACGTGATGAACATATGTCGTAAATCAGCGGCATACACTTGGCATTTTGGACAACGTGCTTTAGGTGAAAGTGATTGATTCGCAACCCATTTAGAAATTAACTCAGGGGTATAGTACAGCATAAATATAACCCTGTGTTGCTGTAGTTTCGAATTAACCGATGCTACTGCTGTATCTATGGTTGCCAAGGATTCCTGTACTTCGTTACTAGTTATAACAGTTTGAAAAACCCGACTTAGCTTTGCTGCAATCTGTATATCGTCATCGCTAACAGTAGCTAAAAGTTTCTTATACGCTTTACCAATAAGCCCTCAGCCAAAAGTCTGAAAAAATACAGATAGTACCTCAGAGGGACTAGGTATCTGTAATAAGCCCAGACCACGTAAAAAGTAGTCCCTAATTTGTAAATACTTAAAAAATGTAGTCTGCGACAACCCATACTCTTCTTGCAAAGCAGCAAACGACCGAAACCCTTGTCCGTCATACAGCTGGCCGAGCTGTACTATACCCCTGCTTTGCCACCTTCTTCCAACAGGGTCGTGAAATATCTCGGGTAATGTAGGATTTCCCCATAGCAAAGTATACACGTGCAGCTTTGGAAAAGAATATGCCTTAGAAATATCTTGCCATATCTTAACAATGTCTCTAACAATCTTAAATCGAACCCTCTTGTAATAGTTGGGGTCGTTAGTTTTATATAACAAAAACCCCGCATCAGAGCCACATGCCAATTGATAAGAAAGCCAGATACTGCCACTATCAGGTCCCTTAAGCAAACTTTGCATTCGGCCAAAAAACGCGGCCCAAAAATATAATTTAAAATCTGGGAGCATAAACCCGCCTTGTATATATGATAGCTTAGTATAACGTAGGGCTCTCCTAGCACGCCGATAGCTCCAAATAAAACTACCTATAGCACTATCTAGAATCTTAAAGAATGCCAATGGAACCCTAAATGGGATAGTACGAAATAGATACAAAAACTTTGGCAGAATATTCATTTTAATGATATTACACCTCCCTATGGTGCCGGGTTATACGTTTTTTTCACATCCGCATAAAGCATACTCTAGAATAGATATGATTTTTCTTAATAATAGGGCTTTAGAGAGGGCACTAATTGAGGTATGTCCTAAGATCACCTCTGATCATAATCCGGTGATGTTGACCCTGCGGTTCCAGCCGGGGGTTAAAGGGCCAGGGAGGGAATTTTCTTTTCCTAGATATCTCCTCAACATTCCAGAATATGTGGATTTTATGCAAGGAACATTAGGGGAATTTATTGAGAACAACTGGGTACGGTGTCAACGGCAATGGTTTGGGACTGTATGAAGGCGTTTGTTAGAGGGGCGACGCTGCAATATATTATAAAAAAGAATAGACAGGGGGTATTTTTGATGGAACAAGAACCGGACGCATTATTCAGAGTCCCGAGGTGAGAAAAAGGGAGCAGTCACTGGAGACGTGGGCCTCTGCACCCTTCCTATGAGGTATGCCCGGTGGAAGAAATAAGGGTGTTCCCTACCCGATCGGGACCCGATCGGGCAGCCTGAGCAACCTTGGACCTACCGGTGCTGAGCCCGATCCGAAGGCGAGATCCCAGACGGGACTTTGAGAGAGGCCACACAGAGGTGGTGTGAGAGCCCCGAGCGACGCAGCAGCAAGAACCCATAAGAAGTTGCATCCAACTGCTCGCCAACAGAAGCCCAGCACATTTGGCAACTTCC
The DNA here is from genome assembly GCA_963921515.1 of Calotriton arnoldi. Classification (NCBI taxonomy): domain Eukaryota; kingdom Metazoa; phylum Chordata; class Amphibia; order Caudata; family Salamandridae; genus Calotriton; species Calotriton arnoldi. The sequence continues at coordinate 620,184 of CAWUFW010007126.1, forward strand.
CGGTATGAAATAACGGTTGCAGGGAGGGGAGCCGTCAGGAGCTTGCGACTCTCAGCAGAAGAAGGGCCTCCCTGTCCAGGCCTCTATTGACTTGAGGGGAAACTGTTCATTGCACAAACCATCCCTGTGAGATAGGCTAGAAAGCCCCAAGAGAGACATCGTCGTGCATCCCCCCTGGGACCTAGGTGTTGACACGAAGACTACTGCATAACTTAGAAGCAGATATTGACAGAACTTGAGGGGGAAGTGGCCAACTAAAAACCTGCAAAGAATTGATCACGATGGCGAAAGACAAAAAGCCTAAATCAACAAAGCAGGGGAAGCTGGATCGGTTCGCCAAGGTGCTCCCCACAACAACAGGGGCGGAAGGGGATACTGCATCTCTCCCGGACAATGCAGCCATACTGCAGGCGATCCACGCTTCCAGAGAGAGCTTAGAGGGGAAGATGGCAGAGGTTCGCCCGGAGGTAACACTGTTATGTCACGACCTGAGAAAAGTCTCTGAGAGAGTCACTGAAGCTGAACACCGTATCTCAGAGGTGGAAGATACCTCTCATACCATGCGTAAAGACGTGACAGAACTCTTAGCCTCAATGAAAGAAGTGGCCTGGAGAGTCGATGACGCAGAAAATAGGGCCCGCAGGAACAATCTCCGATTTATTGGATTTCCGGAAGGCGCAGAAAGAACGGACCCAGGCCAGTTCCTTCCAACATTTTTAAAAGATTCCCTTCCGGACACACAGTTCTCGACATGCTTCATTATAAAGAGGGCGCATAGGATGCCAAATGTTCGCCCTCCACCGGAGCCCCCCCCAGGCCCTTAATAGCTTGTTTCCTAAACTTTCAAGATCGTGACCTAATACTCCGAGAACTGCGGCAAAAAGGAGAGATTAAATATGCAAATACAAGAGTAATGGTATTCCCGGACTATTCACGAGACGTGCAAAAGCAGAGACGAACTTTCGATCCAATCAAAGCAAAACTTAGAAAACTGGGGATCCAATACATGCTACTATTCCCGGCTAAACTTAAAGTCATTTTCCAGGGTACTACACAGTTCTTTCAGACCCCAGAAGAAGCATGGTCCTGGATCGAAGAACGACCCTCGCTGGGACGTAGAACGACTCAAACAGAAATGCTCCAACCAGACAAGTGACTGAGAGCAAGTCAGGAGATACCCAGAGAGAAACATCTGAGACGGGCATTGAAGATACGGAGAACCACCACGGGAACGCCGCTGCGACCTATAAGGTCCTAGGAGGGTAGGTCACAAGTATCGGACTCGGAAGAGGACACAACGACAGGAAACGTTGCTCAGGCCCTTCGAAGAACAAGCAAATATATTACTTCAGAAGTATCAGAGAGAGAAGACTCGGCGGATGCGGACAGTGAGCATCCACTCCTTAGGCACATCCAGCAGTTGGAGGCTCCAGACCCAATCCTGGTAGCGGCAAGTAACCAGCAGCAACAGCAAACCAAGAACGGCGAAGAGGAATGAGATGCAGGGGCCGGACGGCCGCCAAGAGACAGTAAGACATCCCCAGGGCCTTGTAGACTTTGTAGACCTTTGGCCCGACAGGGAGACGTTTATTGTGATCCTGTAGTACGTAAATACATAGTTAATTGAGGTGGGGTTGGGGGATGGATACAGACCTCTTGGTGAATTACCCATGTTGTAGTTGTCATGTTGACAAATTGGGCGGTGGTATGGGTAACGGAAGAGTGTAGGGAGGGGGGGTAAGTTGGGAAATGAGAACTGTTGCGGGACAAGTTTAATACAGGGGGGGGGGAAGTTTTATTCTGAACCAGTTCGAATGGATACCGAGATTGGGGCGAGAATGGGAGGCGACAAAAGTACTGATGGAGAGAGCCAGATTGCGGTGACTTGTTAACATCTCTACAATGGCTGAGGGTCGATACACAGTAATGACGTGGAACGTCAATGGGTTAGGGAATAAAATCAAGAGAGGGCTAGTATCTAATTATCTCAAAAGACTCAAACCTGACATAGTCTTCCTACAGGAGACACATCTGATGGGCTCCCACTGCTCCTTCTTGGTTAGAGGGCATTACACCACTTTAGCGCACGCAGGTTTTACCAAGGGCTCAAGAGGAATAGCAATTCTAATTAAGAAATCGCCCCCTTTCCTTGTCACCAAACAATGGGCAGACCCGGCGGGACATTTGTGGCAGTACATGGGATTTGGAATCGTAAGAAATTCCTGCTTATTAGTGTTTATGCTCCCCCACGATTACAACAGCGCACATTAGACAAACTTGCTGAGCTGCTCGTACATTCAGAACCCGGCACACACATTATAGGGGGAGAATTTAATGATGTGATCGATCCCCCCTCTAGATCTCACGCAGGTAAACCCCGGGACATATGGGCCCACACACGTGGCTAAATTTCAGGACACACTTGGACTGACTGACCTATGGCGACGACAACACCCAAGCATGCGTCCCTACTCCTATTTCTTGGGAGCCCACAGGGTGTTCTCCAGATTGGACTACCTCTTCGCTCCGGCAGGGAGGTCGAGAACATAGAAACGGTGGAATATCTGGCGAGGGGCATTTCTGATCATTCGCCACTCTGGTTGACGGTAGGGGGAAGAAACAGGGAACATGGAGTGAACTGGAGACTGAGCGCATGGGCCTTGCGGGATACAGAAGTTGCCAGAGAAATCCGTGCAGACTCAGAACTATACTTCAAAGAAAATGAAGGTTCAGTGCCATCGGCGGCCACCTTATGGGAGGCATTCAAGGCAGTGATTAGAGATTGGGCGAAAAATATAATTGCACATAAAAAGAGAAAGGAAACTCAGGAGATAGAGGCCCTAGAATGTAAACTATTAGGTCGGGAAAATAATGGGACATCAAAAATAGATAGCCGTACCCTCCGCCAGATAGAAATGACAAAAAGGGAATATCAGGCGTTGGTAACCCAAGAGACAAAAGCTTGTCTGCTGGCCACCCAACATCGGTTGTATGAGACGGGAGATAGAGCGGGGAAACTCCTGGCCTGGTTGAGTAGGAAAGAAATGGAGTTGAGATGGGTGACATCTATTCAAGAACAGGGGCAAACACACACCACACCTAATGACATAGCGGGGGCCTTTGCCTGGTATTATGCGGAATTCTATAAAGCCAGAACACAGGTGAACGAGACACAAATAGCCAGTTATCTGGACGCAATTGAGGTTCCCACACTCCCACAGGAAGAGAGGGATATGTTAGATGAGGATTTAACCCTTGAAGAAGTGATGGAGGTCATTGGATGGCAAAAATAGGGGAAAACTCCGGGTCCTAACGGGTTACCTGGGGAATTTTTTAAACAAAACAGTAGTCTACTAGGCCCGCACCTACTAAATATGTTCCTAGCGCCAAAAGAGGAAGGGACACTCCCAACTGATCTTCGAACTGCCACGGTGGTGTTGATCCATAAAGAGGGGAAACCTCCAGAGGAGTGCGGGTCCTATCGACCCATATCACTGCTCAATACAGAAACAAAGATACTGGCCACTATTCTGGCGACGTGCCTCCTGGCGGTCATTACCCCTCTGGTACATAGAGTCCAATCAGGCTTCATGCCTAAGCGAGCCACATGTTTAAACTTGCGTAGGTTGGCCAATTGGATGGACACGGTTAAGAACAGAGATAGCCCACACTTGCTCCTCTCACTCGATGCCAAAAAGGCATTCGATACAATACATGGGCCATTCATGAGACACACCCTGGAAAAATTTGGATTTGGACCAGTATTCCTGGAATGGCTGACACTCCTTTACACAGAACCTGAGGCCAAAGTCCGAGTTAATGGGGTGACCTCGGCGAGTTGGCCTGTTCAGCGGGGCACTAGACAAGGATGTCCCTTGTCCCCGTTATTGTTCGCCTGATACTGGAGCCTCTGGCGTGTGTGGTCCGATCCCACCAGGGGTTGGGCAGCTTTGTAGACGAGAAACAACTTTTAGAGGAAGAGCGCATATCCCTATATGCAGATGCTATTCTGTTATATATTACAGACCCGGCCGAGACACTCCCAAAAGTCCTACAAATATTTGAAGAACATGGTCGTAATGCAGGGTACAGGATTAATTGGAGTAAATCTACCCTATACCCAGTGGGAGGCAAAATAGAGGCCCGGGACTACCCGAGATGCTTACAGGTGTCTCAAGATGGGTTCAATTACCTTGGCCTTTACATCACCATGGATGAAACAGTTAGCCTAACACATAATATCAAACGAGTTCTATTAAATTTTCAGGAAGATGTCAAGAGATGGAGGAAACTCACCCTGACAATAATGGGCAGAGCCGCCATGTGCAAGATGGTCACCCTCTCCAAGTTACTTTGTATATTGCAAAACACCTATAATAAAATACCAGAGAGCATTTTTGCAACCCTCAACAACGAACTACGTATACTTCTGTAGGATGGGGCGCATCCAAGAATAGCGTTGCAAACGCTGCAACGTAACCCATATAATGGGGGTTTGGCCTTACCTGATATTAGAGCCTACTATAGAGCAGCCCATCTAATTGTAGTTAATTAATGAAACCACGTTGCAAGAGATCACCCTACATATGTACTAGAAAGACTCCAGTTCCGGGACCACACACAACTACACAACATTTACGGGGGCAAGGGTATTAGTCGACTCCTACCTGCCACCCAAAGGGTGTTGGAAGCATGGAAAGGAGCTGAGTTGCAGATGAAATGGGATATGAAACCCACGAGAGAGACCCCCTTATGGGAAGGAACGAGACTACCCGAGATCGGAAAGCTTTTTTTTGATAATCAATTTTATTAGCATTTGTAAAAACGAAAACATATAAAGACAGCCAAGAAATGCACGATACAGTGAAGTCCATCATCAGCAGACAGCAGGAGGCGGGATCCAAGTAGACCGCCCTTAAACAAATTGTTTCATACGAGGGAGGAGAGCAACCATATAAGAAGGACACAAACACAAAATTCAAAACAGCAGGTTTAACCATTTGCCCCATACCTTCTCAAACTTCTCCGGACACCATCTGGCCTCAAAGAGGGGTTCTTCTTGGGCCGCGCACCAATCCACCCCTCTGCGCCATTTACGAACAGTGGGAGGCTTGGCTTGAGACCAGGCCGCGGCGATATCTCGCTTGGCCACCACCGTACCCAGGAAACGCTTGTCAGCTCGAGAGCCGTCCAAGCCGTCGAATACTCCGAGGAGGAGGCGTAGGGGATCGTGGGGGACCTGCCAGCCCAAAGTGTGTGTGAGTTCAGACTCTATACCTGTCCAGAAGGAGGTGAGACCAGGACATTGCCAGACCATGTGGTAAAAATTGTCCGGGGCTTGGCCACAACGGGTTCAGTCGGTGAGGGGAGCAGCCCCGCCCTGTGTAGGCATACTGGGGTGAGGTACGCCATGTGGAGATAGTAAAGTTGAATGAGGCGTAGATTAGAGGAGGTTGTTAGAGTTTTGGGAGCCATTAGGGCGTCTCGCCAGTCTGCCTCTTCCAGGGGACCCAGCCATCCCTCCCAGAGAGCTCGCAGCGCATCTAAAGTGGCAGGGCCGTTGTTCACTAGGGAACGATAGATCCGCGACACTCCCCCTCTACCCAGGTTGCCCATCATGACCTGTGCTTCCAGCGGGTTAAATTCGGGGAGCGAGGTATCTGGTGGAACATGTGTATGAAGGGCGTGACGGAGTTGCAAATATTTATAAAATTGTGTAGGGTAAAGGGAGTGGCGCTGCTGCAGATCAGAGAAGGCCCGGATGTGATCACCAACCCAGACATCCCCAAGGAGTGTAATCCCGATCCGGTCCCATTGTTGAAACCCTCAGAGAGCCGATACTTCGAGTAGCCATGTGCCGTGCCACAGAGGTGTGTGTTGGGTGAGTTTCTTGTCCCATTGTGTGTAGCGCAGGGCAGAGCGCCAGGCCGTTAGGACCGCTCTGGTAATGGGCGGGATAGTCTGTGGGATAGGGGACCCGTACAGGTAAGCCTGAAGCTGAGGGAAGTTCATATTTCTGAGCTCGGTCCGGTAGGCCGGGTCAGACCAGCCCCCGGCGAACCAGTCATGGATGACAATAAGCCGGGTGGCCAGATAGTAGAGGTGGAGGTTGGTCACCCCATGCCCCCATCAAAGGGAGGTAACCGACAGCGGGCCAGGGCCATACGCGGTCTTCCACTCCCCCACAGAAACTTGGTAATTACCCCGTCAAACTCGCGAAACCAGCTACACGGTAGATGAAAAGTGATGTTCTGAAGAATGTATAAAAAGCGGGGAAGGATCATCATTTTAAAAAGTGCCCCTCTGCCAAGGGGGTTAAGCGGGAGGGACTGCCAACTCTTGAGATCGGATTTGGCTTTCGTAACCAGGGGTGTGAGGTTAAGGGCCCACTCCAGTTCAGGGAGCAGGGTTATCCAGACCCCCAGATATTTAAACGATTGTCTCCGTAGGGGGGATAGTAGACTGCCAATCAAAGCAGGCTCGTGAGGGGTGGAGGGGGACCAGAGTGGACTTCGTCGGGTTGAGTCGTAGACCCGAGACATCCTCAAAAATCCAAAGCAGTTCTAAACAGCGTGGGCCGGAGTTCTCCGGGTCAGCCAACAAAAGCAGAATGTCATCCGCATATAGGGCAATTTTGTCAGTCTGATGGGGGTCCCAGGACCACCCTCGGATCCGGGGATCAGTGCGTATGAGGCATGCCAACGGCTCCATCACCAGCGCGAATAAAAGTGGTGAAAGAGGACACCCCTGACGGGTGCCTCTTCGGATGGAGAACGCCTCTGAGAAGGCGCCGTTAGTCAGGACCCTTGCCTGAGGGCTCGAGTACAGGACTCGGATGAAGCGCCGAAAGGGGGGGCCGAAGCCCATCGTGGCCAGAACGTCCTCCAAACAGGACCAGTCGACCGTGTCAAAGGCCTTCTCGAAATCAATTAGTAGCAGGGCCAAATAGGGGGTGAGCCGGTGGCGATGGGCCAGGGCAAGATGGAGGCGGCGTATGCAATGCAGAGTGCCAGGGGTGGGCATAAAGCCACATTGATCCAGGTGGACCAGTCCATGCAGCAAGGGGCGAAGATGTTGGGCCAGGGCTGTAGCAAAGATTTTCATTTTGGTGTTAATGAGAGAGATCGGGCGGTAGTCCGCGCAAGAGGGAGAGGGTGGCTGAGTCTTCGGGATGATCAATTAGGTGAGGAACCAACAAGTCTCGAAATGCCACATAGTATTCTTGCGGAAAGCCATCAGGCCCAGGCGTCTTCCCAGACTGCATTAAGGAGATAGCGCCTTGGATCTCTTCCGGAGTAAAGGGAAGGTCAAGGTTCGCCGAGTCGGTCTGGGTTAGGCAGGGGAGTCGGACCTCCGCTCGTTCTAATAGGCCGGCCAAAGAGGTCCCGAGGGGCCGAGCTGAGTAGAGCTGGGCATAGTATCCCGCGAAGGCTTGGGCAATAGCTGATGAGGTACAGTGGTGGGTACCAGCAGCATCTCGGATTTCAGGAATAATTCTATTAGCTCTGGGGTAGGAGACCAGGTTATGAAGCAATTTACCATTTTTGTCGCCCCATCCGTAGACACAGGCCACAGAGGAGCGCCATAGCGTCTTGGCCGAGTCAAGGGAGATCTGGTGGATCTCTTCGCGAAGCAGCGCAAGTTGTCTATCCGAGTGGGCGTCTTCCGTATTACCAGAGGTCGCCTCCAGCCGCGTGGCTTGCGCTTTAAGCTGAGTCAAGCGAGCAGTTTGTTCCGCCCGTTTCGAGTGGACTAGACCTCTGGCCACCCCACGCATGGTGGCCTTACCGGCTTCCCACAGTGTGCCTGTGGAGGGAACCGAACCCTTATTAGCCAAAAAATAGTGTCTCAGCTCTACCTCAAGCGCATCTTTGATCCCTGCGTCTTGCAAAAACCACGCATTGAACCGCCAGACCGAGCGCGCCCCCCCCCCCGGTAGAAGTACCCAAGCGGAGAGAAATAGCGGAGTGGTCTGAAATTCCCCGCGGGAGAATGGAAACACCGGAGACCAGTTGGCAGTCGGTGGCGGGAAGGAGAAGCAGATCAATACGGGAGTGGGTGTGGTGAGCCGCAGAAGTGTGAGTGTATTGTTTCTCACGGGGTGCCAGAGTCTCCAAGCATCACAGAACCCAAGTGCAGATGACCAGTCCGATAGTCGTTTTGAACAGGTGAGGCGTGAAGAGGAGGGAGTCCCCGTGGCATCGAGGGTCGGTTGCATTACCGCATTGAAGTCCCCCCCCAATTATGGTGTGGCCGTGGGGCAGTGCGGAGATCACCTCTGTAAGGCGATGGAGGGTAGAGGGAAGCGTGGCTGAGGGAATATACACTGAGAGGAAGTTGAAGACCTTTCCCTCAAGTCTACCGGAGAGGGCCACGTAGCGGCCCTGTGTGTCGGTCGACACGTGTAGTGGAGTGAAGGGGAGCCCACGCCGAATCAGTATAGCCACCCCCCGGGAGCCCCGAGTGCCAGACCCTGTCGAACCCATACTGGGCAAGGAAAGAGCATTGGGTTCCCAGGAGGTGTCTCTCCTGCAGGAGGAGGACGTCAGGAGACTGTCGCTGGGCGCTCCTCAGGACGGCAGTGCGTTTAATGCGGTCTAACAACTCATTGACGTTCCACGACTGGATGTGGAGGGACCTACCGTGTATGTGCATCTGGGAAGCGGTTGGCACGAAGAGAGAAGGGCTGGGGGAGGTCTAGGCCTCGGGCAAGATGACGCAACATGACCAAGAGAAAAGGACGGGCTGGTGCCTGGCAGTGTACCTTCTGTTGGTGAAGATGGCGCGTGTGCGCACTGGGCTGTCATGAAAAACAAAATACAACAATACAAACAAAACTGTATACAGTGACTCGAACGGAGCCAAAATGAACAAAGAGTGGAGGGCTACAACCCCCTCCCTCCCGAACCCCTAACAACACCCCCACCCTATACTTCCAAACCCGAAGCATCTGTCGCCCAGAACAAAAACAAGAAGCTATCCTAAAACGGTTAGCAGGGCAAGTCGTGGCGATGGCGATGGACCCCTCCATATAGATGGATAACTCAATGTCAATAGTAGAATATTACTGCCACAAGCCCCGTGAGTTCCGATTCAGCTCCATTTCCATGGGACCCCATAGTCAGAGTCCAGTGTCATCCCCGGACTCCCGGAGCGCCGGACTCCGAGACAGGTCTGAGTCAGAGAGAGCCGGGTGCAACGTCGAAGCCAAGTCGTGCTCATGGTTCAGGTTTATCAGAGAACTGGCCCGGCTGTGGTCGTCCACATTCGGAGGGGCCTCAGAAGAGATCAGCATTTGGGAGGCAGCCCCAGGCGATCGTGAGTGGTCTCCCCGCCGCTCCCCCCTCCTGCGGGAACGGTTGTGCCTCCGTTGCTGTTTGGGAGGAGAAGGATGCGGTCGGGAAGGGCCCGACACAGGAGGGGGGGAAGCAGGTTGGAGTCTCAGAGGTCGCTCCTCCGTGAGCCATGTCCAAGCCGCTTGTGGCGTGTCGAAGAAGATTGCCTTGTCCTGGAAGATAACTCGGAGGCGGGCCGGGAAGAGGAGCCCATAGCGAAAGCCCAAGTTACAGAGTTTTTGCTTAACATCTGCGTATGTACGGCGCTGGGCCTGAACGTCCCTCGTGTAATCTGGGAAGATCATTATGGTACTGTTCTGGTATTTTAGAGGACCATGGGTTCAGGCTTCCCTCAGGATAGCGTCTCTGTCTCGGAAGTTGAGGACCCGGATGATAACAGGACGAGGAGGGGCCCCGGTGGGAGGCTTGGCCGCCAGAGAGCGGTGCGCACGCTCGACTGCGAACCACGGTGAGAGGGCTTCTTTGGATATCCATGACTTGACCCATGTCTCAACGAAGGTGTCCGCGTGCCCCTGTTCGACATTCTCGGGAAAACCTATGAGGCGCAGGTTGTTCCGCCTCGAGCGATTCTCAGCGTTTTCTGCTCGGCGGTGCAGCTCTGAGGTCTGAGTCTGCAGGCGGGCCACCTGTGTTTTCAACTGGCCCAAGTTGTCTTTGGCGGCAGAGAGACATGACTCCGCTTCCGACAATCGCGCCGTAGCGTTGCGGAGGTCTTGACGGATAAGGGCCACGTCGACCCGCACCTCGCCGATCTTGCCCTCCACGGAGGCCTGGGAGGTGCCAATCGCCTGCAGGATAGTCGAAAGGTCTCCCCAAGCCAGGGAGGGGCCACCGGACGCCCCCCTCGCCGGACTCCGGTCAGCCATAGTGTATTGGTCCATTTTAGTTTGAGTTTGCGGTGCCGGTGTTTTCAGGGCACGATCCCTGCCCATCTTCGCCGCCAGCACAGGACCTGGATGTCCTCCAAAGGTAGATGAGAGGCTTGTGAGCAGCTGGCTCCAGCCACGGGGGGAGGCGTGGGCGCCCAAGCCGTCGATACTCAGGCGCCGAACCCACCTCGGCAGGAGATCCTGGGCCTCAAGGGACGCAGGCACCTTAGGGACGTGGATCTCGTCTCCCGCCGCCCGAAATGACAGCCGAACCAGCGGGGGGACCTCTCGGATCCGCCGGGGGCAAGCACCGCCGGACCGGAGAGAGATGGCGGGGAGGAGGGCCCGGTCCGCGGATCACCCGCCGTTCAGTGGATGCGGCCAAACCCGTCCCACCTCCGCGATTTGTCTGAGGGACAGAGGCAGCCTCGGGGACAACGGACCAGAAGTAAGGATGAAAGCCAAATAGTCGAGGAGCAGACCAGGACAGCCCACGCGGCCGGGGCGCCAAGCAGTAGGGAAGCGGAGGGGGGTCAATAGAGGAAGTGTCCTGCCGCCCGATGAGTGCGGCCGATGTAGGACGGAGACAGCAAATCTTCGAGGCACCCCGCGCCGCCCGATATGCGCGGCCGAATTCAAGCGGGGGGCGCCCTTGGACGCCTACCCGGGGCGCGGAGCGGAAGGCCCTTGGTACTCAGAGGCGGGCCTGTTGGGCAGGAGGCAAAGACTCACAAGGCTCCGAGTCACCTGGGAGCCTGCGCCGCGGTCACCAGTGGAGCAGTGGTGCAGGCGCAGAGGAGCCAGGCAGAAGTAGGGAGATGGTACGCCAGCCGGAGAGGAGCAAGAAAGGCCAGTCCCGGCTATAATGACTGGGTGCAACCATGCGGGGGGCACTCGGGCCAGGAAACCCCCCATCAAACCCCGTCCCCAACGGTCAGCACTCACCCACCGCCTTGCAGCAGACAGTGACCACCAGGCCTGGAGCAGGAAATCAGGGGACAATGTAGGCCGTCTCCGCAGTGCCTGCACACGTCAGGGAGTCCCAGGTGCGTCAGAGACCAAGACGCGGGACACCAGTGGCACATCAGCAACCGGGAGGATCTCCCAGTCCCAGGCCCCAGGAGCATCGGACAGCCATGTGGGGAGGGTCTGCTCCGCGGGCCCGGGCGGCTGAGGCGTCGTCTGCAGGGAGCTCCGGGCCTGTCCCCCGCAGCAGTCAGAGGGCCAGGCCAAGATCAGGCCCAAGCCCGAGCAGATCAGCAGTCAGCGGGTCCCGCAGTCCCGCAGTCTCTCCCCGCCGCTCGATTTAGCGGCCGACACAAAAACCGCCGGAGGGATGATCCAGCACCGTACACCTCACCCCGCAGGCCGGACCATGGACGGTGGCGCATGGCCAGGTAGGGGGGATGGGCGGGCGCCCACTCAGGTCACGTGGCGTAGAGCGCAGCCGATGGGACAGTCTCAGAGGGCAGGGTGCATGCCGGTGGTGTTGCGTTCCGGGGAGCCACCAGTCCCGCGACAGGGAGGTCGGTAGAGGAGATCGGAGCCGGGCCATCAGGTCTGGGAGTCGGGCGCCGCCATGTTAGGATGTCGAAGGCCGGCGCCTCGGCGGATTCACCCTACAGCAGGCCGCCCTGCTCAGAAAACAGCTCGCAAGGGACTCCTCTCCCCTGCAGGGATGGCCAGGAGGCCGTGGGGGGTCAGCAGGAGCACCGATGGCAGTGGATTCCAACGCGGATGACGGAGGGGTCCGGAGCACTATCAAAGTGCGACCGCCATCTTGACGCGTTGACCACGCCCCCTCGAGATCGGAAAGCTTAGAGGCTTTGGGCAGTGGGACTTGATAGGGATCTCCAAACTGGGGGATATAATAGAGAAAGGCACCCTGGCACCCTTTAGCAAACTTCAAGCTACATATCAACTACATGACACCCAAACCTATGCCTATCTTAGACTGAAACATGCCTGGCGGGCGGAGGGTCTAGATGCCGCGACACTGCCAGAATTTTCACCCCTAGAAGGCAGACTTTTGCAGAAAGAGATTCCAACCAAAGCCATTTCATTGACATACAAAACATTGATTAATAATATGCCCGACAAACTAGGACCACTTAGAACCAAATGGGAGCTCACTACAGGCCCAATGGAAGACATTGACTGGGAGGCTGCCCTCATACATCCACGTGAAGTGGCAATAAAGCAAAGGTTACGCCTCATACAATACAAGATCCTACACAGGACTTACTTTGACAGAGCCAGACTGCACAACATGGGAGGAGCAGAAACCCCGGAATGTCTCAGATGCCGAACAGATCGAGGCACATTCTTACATACCCTATGGGAGTGCAACAAGATTAAAATATATTGGACCAAGATACTGGGGGAACTTAACAACATACTGGAAGCACAAATTGAGTTAGAAGCCAAATACGTCTTGTTGAGTATCCCTACGGAGGTAGACTTACCGCGCAACAAGCTCTCGTTAGCCAGTCTGGGACTAGTAGTAGCCAAGAGGGACATAGCTCGATACTGCGGTGTCCATCAACTTCCCACACTTAAGGAATGGAGAGCCTGCTTAGATCTATATATGGTGGCGGAAGAAATAACATATAAAGCAAGGGGATGCCCACGAAAATTCCGAAAGATCTGGGCTCCATGGATAGAATACTATGGGCTAGAAATGGGAGAAGAAGAGGAGGGATCGGATTTGATAAAAGAAAGATCTGCGAGAGAGTCATGAAAATTGCTGTCCCTGTTGTTAAGTGAAGATAATTCATATGTAACCCTCATTAACTGTATATGTATGAAGATTGACTCAAACCTTCTGTTTCCCTTAGGGAACATCATCGCTGTACTTTCTGTCCTAAACAATTTGATAATGTCTTGAATCCGGTATATGTCGTGTAGCCACGGTTTCTTTGGTTAAAATGCTAATAAAAAAATATTTATTAAAAAAAAAAAATCCCCCCATCTTCGTCAGATCACAATAAAATCTATATTGCGCTCACTTAAGATCTTGAGACAAATGTGTTTTTTGTTTAAATCTGTTTATTGAAATTTGTTTTACAAGCAGTGAATGTGGTTAGCACAGTATACACGAGGCAGTCGTACAAGACATAATAGCTTGGTATAGAGTGTCATACATTAATCAACTGTTAATCTTATCAAAGATGATTTACAAATAATAGCGTTTACACAGGTGTCAAGGTATGGCTTAGTATTCCGTACAAGTTGTGTGCTACAACCACTATTTCACAGCAATGAGGCCAGTTGTGTACCCAGCTATAAACAGAGAAACTGAGTAAAAAGAAAAAGTAACTACAATAAATCCTCAATAGTCTCTCCGACTGTCCCGACCCTCCCCACAGTAAAGCCGTTTCAAACATATAAAGCAGTTGGTTGGTGTGCTCATAGATGCACTGTGACCAGAAAGTGGCCTGGAACTCTACGTAGAGCAAGTGGTGCATAACCTGTTCAACCTCAGCGGCTGGTGTTGTATTTAGTGCACTGTATCGTCTATCTGATGCAGTGGCAAGTTCATATTAGATCCTGGGGCCGAGTGAGGTCTGCCAGAATAGCATCCCAATTGGTTGCTATGTGGTATTTGCTTAGTCCTAAATTATCCTCCCTATACAAGGCAACGTTGTCTGCCTGAGCCCAGGCCAGCAGAGATTGCATCCAAGCCGCAAGCACGGGGGCACCCGCACCTTCCATCTACAAGTGATGAGGTGCTTGGCCATTGTAAGCCCTAGGCCAAGAAAGCACAATGTGGCCTTGTTTTTCTTAGTCCTGCGATAGAGACCGAGGATGTCCATTACCTTCACTTGTTGCCAGCATTTTTTTTTACTGCTACTGACAGGGGACTCCAATCCCCACATGCCAACACGGCAGGAGCCGCCTACGCCGATTGGAAGCACCAGGAGGCGCATAAAAGCGGGACAGGGCTCCCGCAGCTCGGGAGCCCATTACCTTCACTTGTTGCCAGCATTTTATTTTACCGCTACTGACAGGGGACTCCAACACACACACGCCAACGCAGCAGGAGCTGCCTACGCCGATTGGAAGTGCCAGGAGGTGCTTAAAAGTGGGACAGGGCTCCAGCATTACCTTCACTTGTTGCCAGCATTTTTTTTACTGCTACTGACAGGGGACTCCAAAACCCCACACGCCAACGTGGCAGGAGCCGCCTATGCCGATTGGAAGCGCCAGGAGGCGCTTAAAAGTGGGACCTGTAGTGCGGCGGGGCCTGGTTACAGCTAGGCCGCAGCAGCGCAAGAAAGCCACACGACACAGGTGTACTCGCTATTGTGGCCGGAAGACCCTGAGCGGTTTCCGGCCGTTTATTTTATCCCCTGGGGGCGAGCCCGCCCCAAGGGGTGTGGGGATGCGTGTAAGTGGCAACATTGTCCGAGAGAGCCCGGATGGCTCTCTACATCCCTCCTTTCTTTTGGTTCTGGACCATCAGGTTGTCCCAGTTCAAGGGGACGTATATATAAAGTCCTTCAGTTGTTGACTCGGCGAAGGATTCAGCCGGAGACCATACTTCTGGCTCCGGGAACCGTGAGCTGTCGAGGCACTGGATGGGATAGTCCCGGCCGACTCGATGGCGGTGTTCGGACATGTCAACCGGGCACTGTCAGCACAGCCTTGGCTGACTTGCCTGGGTGTCTCCGGCGGCGTGTTCCTCATGCTGGGTGAGGCAGGAGGAGAGAAGTTCGGAAGTGAGTCCTGGTAATCGGATGCTCCTTGGTCCGCCTCTGCCTCAGCTGTCTTCTTAAAGCTGGACACATTCCTCGTGATGCATTGTAGTCCCTTTTGAGCCGTGACCATGGTCCCTTGAACACTTACCACGATCCATACATCTGGCTCGTAGGGCGTCCGGAACTTCCACCCGGGGTGTTGGTCTTTGATCACCACCCGGTCTCCCACTCTTAGCTGCGGTTCTTGGGCTCTTCGGGTCTCACTGGCCTTCCGGTTCGTTGTCTCCCTCCTCGCTTGGACAGCTGCATCATCCCGCTCCACGGGCACCCACGTCGTGTCTGCCGGGATACTGTCCCGTGGGGCTCGCTTGAACAGGAGATGAGCCGGAGCACACTTGGTGGTGCTATGAGGGGTCTGTCGGTACGCACCGAGGAACTGGTCAAGAGCTGTTTCAGGGTCCTCTTCATTCTCCACTGCGATGCGCAACGCGCGGTTGATTGTCCTCATCAGACGTTCTACTTCCCCGTTCGCTTGGGGCCATAGCGGGGTGATCTTCCTGTGGCAAACTGCTAGACTTTTGAGGTACTCCTGGAACTCTCGCCCCTGAAAAGGGGGTCCATTGTCGGACTTGACCTCTTCCGGTAGTCCCATCATTGCGAAGGTTCTGTCCATGACTCTCTTCACATGGGGAAAAGCTAACGACGGGGAATTTCGAGAATGAGTCAACCATGACCAGCATGTGACGTCCATCTGGGAAGCTCCCAAAATCCACGCTGAGATGTGTCCAAGGAGTCTTGCTTGGTTCTTCCGTGATCACAGGTGCTGGCGCTGGGTCCCCTCCGGTGATCGTGCAGGCATGGCACTGCCTTACCATCTCCTCCACCATGGAGTCCATCGCCGGGAACCAGACCTTGTCCCGTAACCTGGCTTTGGTCTTCGCCATTCCTTGATGGCCAACGTGTGCCAACGCAAGGATCCTTTTCTGAAGACTCTCCGGAACCACTATCAGGTGTCCCCTCAGGACAACTCCTTCTTCCCCTACACTGAGTTCGCTACGGACTTGCCACAGTTGTTGGCGGGCATGGCTGACCTCCGGCCGGAGGACGCGGGCGCCGTCCATGAAATGGGCCCATCCATTATTCTCCAGTGCTCTTCGGACTCGGGAGAGAGTGGGGTCTTCTTGAGTGGCTCGGCCAGTCTCTTCAAGTGTCATGGCCTTGGGACAAGCACCTTGCGACACCATGTTGACAAACGCTTCGGTGCTGCAGGCATCTGCCGACGGGTCCGATGGCATCGTGGACCCCGGGTGACGAGACAGATAATCGGCAGGGTTGTGGGCCCCTGGACGGTAGATCACTCTGAAGTTGTAGGCTTGCAACTGCACCGCCCATCGTTCGATCCTCGGGGGTGCTAGCCGGGATGAGCCAGCAAACAGTGGGAGCAGCGGTTTGTGGTCAGTCACGACATGGAACTCCTGGCCGCACAGATACAGGTGGAAGTGCTGGCACGCCCATTTGATAGCCAATGCCTCCCTCTCGATTTGGGCGTATCTGGTCTCAGTGTCAGTGAGGGCTTTGCTGGCATAGGCGTCTGGCTTCCACACTTCCGGGCCGTGTTCTTGAAGGAGGACCGCTCCTAGGCCCACCGGGCTGGCGTCGACGACCAGTTCCGTTCTTCGTCTAGGGTGGAAGTAGGCCATTACGGTCTTGTCCAGCAACCCTGCTTTGATATCTTGGAACGCTTTGTTGGCCGCCAGCGTCCACTCCCACTTGTGATCGTGGCGCGTAAGGACGCGCAGTGGCTCAGACATGGCTGCAAGGTTGGGGATGAAGCGTCCGCAGTACGTGGCCATGCCGAGGAAACTCCTGTAGTGTAGCTCCTATTTCCCTAATAGGCTCTGCGCATTGGAATAATATATCCTATAGTTTTGACATAGGACTAAGGTCGGTATGTCCCTATCGAGTATATTAAACTTAATTACTTGTGCCAGCTAGCTCAGAGGCCACTAGAAACTCCTTGACAACAAGAAGGGAGTAGTTTCTGGCAGCCGCAAAACATGACCAATATGTTTTCCTTTTAGAATCAGAACGTGTCCCAGAGTCGTGGAAACACTAGATAACTATTTCACTCAGCTCAGTCATGCATGCTTAGTTTTCCTCAGAGTTACACAGAAATAATAGACGGGCGTTTTCAATAAAAGACTTATTGAACAGTCTTGTTTCTGGTGTAAGTATAATGTACTGTTACGATCACAAGACAGTATGCGAGATAAATAATGTACAGGGTGAGCAGTAGAAATAAATAATACTGCGATAGCATTATCTTATAGTACAAATGCTGTTACATAAATAACACAGACTAAAAATGCGAGTACTCATACGATGCGGTGCTAAGCTAGTTCTACCCCAGTGTACCTAACCTAACCTAGGTGTAGGAAGAGGGAAGAAGTAGGTGAAGTATTCCTTACTATGGTATACTAAGAGTATGTTAAGTCTAGTATGCCTAGTATGCCAAGAGTCCCTCTAGGTTCTTATCAGCTCCATACCTGAAGAATGAGAGAGGTTGGAATCTCTTTGCCAGACTCGAACTCCAACACCCCGCAAGGGAAGTCAGATCACTGGAAGCTGGAAGCTGGGCTCTCTGCGTGCAGGGAATGGCAGCGTCTTCTCAGTGCGTCAGGCCGGGATACGGGCTCCTCTGAAGTCGAGGTCTCCTCTGGTTTACAGGGGCTAGGGAAGGTATATTTATACCTGAGAGTACCTTAGGAATGTTAGCATTGACGTGAATTGGACAACGAAAGACGTCATGAATGAACCCCTAAGGAATAATGGTTCATGCATAATATATGAGTCCTTGAAGAAATCAATAGTCCTGGACTAGGGAAACTCCCGCAGCCTAAGGGTCTGTTCTTCATGAACTCGTTGTGACGTTAGGGTGGACGGATGTCAGAGACCATGCCTGTATTTGGAGTGCACGGTTTAATGCCTAAATAAGGCCTGGGATTCTATGCCTATATAAGGGCAGGGCGAATTGTGCCTATATAAGGACAGGATATTGGAAAGCCCGTTATGGACACCCTAAGAGGAAATACAACACCCACTCCTCTTTCGTGTGTATGATAATACTAAAATGCTAAACATTAAAAATGCTAAACATTAAAATGGAGTACCGCATATTTCTAAAATTTTTCATAAAACCATTTAAAAAAGGCATTTCTTTAAAAAAATCTATTAGAATGCAAAAGGTACTGTACATTTGAAGCATTGCTTTTCATCACAGACATAAAATTCGAAAATAAATGCAATTGAAATGAAATAAGCAGTAATATTTACATTTGAGAAAAAAAGAAATTGATCGATAAGTTATTCAAAAATCAATTTCATTTTATGTCATGAAAATTAAATGAACTGTTTTTAGACACATAAGATGACTAAATGTCTTTGGAAGGACCGCCTAGTCTGTACTATAAGGCTAGTTCTACTTTAAGCAGATTGAAGTTCCATTTTCCTTCGAAAAAATGGGAAAAAGTTCCATTTCTGGTAGAGTTCCAAGTTTTTGAAAAAATGAAGGCCAAATTGTTGCTGTATTTTTGGAACATTGTATGCTGAATCAGAGTCAGTTTACGGGTCTGGTGTAAATATTAGATCATCTATTTCTATAGACAAAACATCATTCACTGTAGTTGGTGTGAGTTGGAACACCTCGTGAAGCAGGTTAATTGCACAGAGATGTGAAGCATTGCTTTCAATTGTCGCAATGTTCGCGTCCGTTGTTACCTGTGTGCCTGTAGTTCTTTCTCGTACCTCAGCAGCTGCCGGAAGCGTCTGTGAGATCTCAATGAATGCTGTCATCAGGATAGGAAGCCGCTGGGGACAACACATAGCATGGGCCGTTATCTGGTCCAGCAGAGTATCGACGTCCGTTGGCGCATCCGATGGAAATGTTAGACAGGTGTCCAACACGCATTCTACACCGCATAGCAGGCATCGTAGAACAGGTAAGATGCAATCTTGCCAGATTGGTCTAAAGGACAGGAACCATGTGGTATTAAGGTCCCGTAGACGATTTATGCCCAAAAGCTGTACTATTTGCTCACGGCACTTTCGTTCAAGGAGAGCTTTCTCCATGTCGCTCGGAGTGATGTCGGCGAATTGGCTGGCCATAGCGAAATAGCAGGAAGAGAAATAGAATTCCGGCAACGAGTGCTAGAATTAATGGTATGCCACCAAACACCGAATGTGCAAAGTTCGGGATGATTCCGAGTATTGCCTGGAAAGGTGCTAACAGACCCGAGCAGATGCCCTTAAATACATGTACAATTCCTGTTGTATCTGACATGTTGAAAATTCGTCCTATCATTTCCACGAAATGTATAGGGCAGTTTGTACGTATTATAGTCTGTATCTCAGCCGAAGTCCTTGCAATTTGAAGATCATAGGTTTCTTTGGCCGAGGTCAGAGGCACTGTTTGTTGTAAAAGCATGGCTTTCATTCTGCTTAAAGTATCAAATCTTATAAAAGAGACGTTCAGCGAAGGCCATAAAGGCGACTCCCTGACTGTGTCTATTGGGGCAAACAATACTTGCATACAGCAAGTGACCCTGGAGTTGACCGTTACTAGATATGGGATGCCTGGCAGCATGCCACAGCAGCTCTGATCATTCAACATGAGGTAACTCCCATTAGAAAGTTGTCCGAACGTCGGATTAATCACAGCAGCTGGTGTACCCTGCTGATGGCAAGACAAATTTGCCACAGAACCATTACAAGCCCCGTGCAAGGAAATGTCCTGACATACTAGTGGACCGCTTAGTGTACGTTTACAGTTTTTACCGCTTAAAAACACTTCACGATCCCCGCTCTAACATCTATATGTATACGGTAAAGACCAAGATGTCTTAATGTATTCCTTACCCAACCTTTCATATTTGCCTGCTTGCATTTGTCTGAGGCAATACTGAAACTGAAAAGTAGTCACAGGTAGTGTAATTTTGCCATGAATAAGCCATTCTGTAGCTGGTTTTTCTGCCACTGTAAATGGTAACTTTTCCAGTTTTTCAATGCTCAGCACTGTATACTTTGCTCCTCTCTGTGCCATTTCGATCTGTTTATCAGTTAGATTGTATTCTGCAAACAGAGCCGTTGTGTTGATGAAACGCCAGGGCACATAGCCCGCTCGCAATGATTGCAGTGTCCAGCTTAATAACATAATAGAACGTATTTGAGATTGGCCTTGTTGTAACATCGCCAAATCTTGTTCTAGAATGTCGATAGCAGAGGATACAATGCCGTCCAATGAATATATTCTGGAGGACAAAGTTGTTAACCCATTGTCGACCACAGAGAGTGTTTTCTCCAAATTAATACGATCAAGTTCACGTATTCGTTCTGCGGCCTCTATCTGTGATACCTTCCAAGCTTCATTATAAGCAGCATAAATACCGGCATATATGAAACGTTTTTGACGCGGTTTTCTTGGTCCAAGCAAGAAATCCCTAAGATCTGCGTCTTTTGCAAGTAAAGATAAGTGTTGTTTTACATCCTGTAGTGTAGATGTATGCAGCCAATCGAGGCATAACTTCCCTACACTGTATGTTGTTACTACCCCGGATGTTGTCTTTGGACGTATCTTGGGTCTGGCCTATGAATAGTAAAGCCCTGAGTTTTATTCAGGAATCTTTCCTGACAGTTATTCGTGTCTATGGGCCAGATCAACCATTTTTTCCAATCAGGATTAGATCTGTTGAGTTGTAGTATATTGTCGACTGTCACCACTGCCTGTGTTACATTATTTTTTGCAGGAGTTGGTACAGAAGGAGTGTTCATCTCTTTGATCTTGGCTAAACCAAGACAAGATGTTTGTTGGATAGTTTCATTCAAAAACATTATTTGTTCAGGGATGATGCAGGCTTTGAATAAAGCTTCTATCCCCTGTACTTGCCATTCTTTAGTACCCCACAACGTTTTTGTGTCAATTGTGTCTTTCCAAAAGTCGAAACCCTGCCTAGACAGTTGGGCATTAAAAAACGCAGAATAAATCTGTTTTGTATTTGTTAACATAATTTTCAGTCCTGTTTTGTTTACATTTTTATAGTAAAACATTTCTGGATCAGATGTATTGTATCCTGAAAAATATGGAAACTTATTGGCAAATGTTTTTGAACTACCTTTAGGTGGTGTAGGACAATGTTCCCATTGGTTAAACATAAACACATTTCTTGGATATGCAGATTTATGCAAAAAATGATGACCATAGTGATTATAACAATACAGTTCTTCATAGTCTGATGAACCCTCTAAATATTCATTTTTAGAAAATGCAGCAGATTTTTCTAGGTCAAACATAATATCAGTCACAGTCTCAAAGTCCCAATCATCAGAATAGGTACTGGACGTGATTAGATCACTTAGTGAAATTTTAAACAAATGTGGAATGTTCAATTCTTCCGTTGGACCGAATATATCAAAATCTGTTTTGTCCCACACTATACCATCATGTATAGGAACAGCTGTGATGTTCACTGATGACAAGTCTCTTGCTTCACGATGGGAAGATTTATGAGGTTTCAAAAGTACGTTTACGTTTTTTCCTTCAGTGTTCACATGGATGTATCTGCCACTTATAAGCACGCTTACTGTTGTTACCAAAGCTAGCCAGAGCAGGAAAACAAAAAGTCCAGATGTAATCCAGAGTTCAATACATGGAGAAACCAAATAAGTCTTTTTGAGAAAGTGAAGAAAGTCTTGTACTTGCTGCTTGAATTTCAATGACACTGGCGTTGTTTCAGGTTCACTAGGATCTTCTGAGAACGTATCAAAGTTAATGAAGTAGCCAGAAGCAGTTCTGTCAATTGTTTGAATTGCATCAGGATTTGTTGAAATCACTGGAACCAGTTCATCACTTGTTACGTTGGTGTAGACAGGTGTATTTGGACGAACTGTTACTTGTTCTTCAAGAGGGATGAGTTCCATAGCGTTGTTGCATAGTCCTTCATTTGTTTCAGCTGAATTCTCGATTGTTATCAGTCTTTCAGTATGAACCTCTTGGATAGTAGCGAGAGGAGTGCGTTTGCTACTAGGTCGGAGTCCACGAGGCCTACTATTTAGTATTGGCCACATACTGTGGTTTGATCAAGTCGATGGACACATCTTTTCTCCTTTCTTCCAGCAAGGGGCGGCAGTAGTACTGTTCTTGTTCCTTGAACTGCTAGGACAGGTACTGGTTGTCTGTAAGAAGGTCCAAATTCCTTCTTGTCCGCAATTTTTTCTCTGACTAGATCCCCAACTTTAGGAATCCAGACAGGCCTTGCTGGGACAGCCGGTTGATCCCCAGTGGTGGTTGACTGTAGGAATACGTTGCTTTGTTTCGTTCTTAATTTGTTTAAGTCCTGTAAAACAGCCAAACAATCTTTGATATCAAAGGGTTTATTTTCCACCACTGTGCCTACGTTTTCTAAGTCTGGTACCCACATTCTCGTCCCAAATAGGACCTCATATGGAGTGACCCCCCCTAGAGAACTTCTTGGCAGATTGTTCATTGCGCGCTGAATGCCACTAAGGTGTTTGACCCACCCGTCACCCGAACCTAATACTCTAGCTGTTATAGACTGCTTTATGTCCCGGTTTTTCCTTTCCACAACCGAATTTCCCTCAGGATGGAATGGAGAGGAGTACCGCAATGCAACACCCAGACTGGCCATGGCGTCTTTGTAAGCCCGAGAGCTAAACGCAGGACCCTGGTCAGAATGTAGCGTGCCTATTGCGTATATGCCGATAAAGACTCGCAAATCTTTTATAACAGTTCGAGCGTCAGCTGAGCGCTGAGGCCATAACCATAGGAACCTAGATTCAGTATTTGCGGGAATGCCTTTGTCCAGTAGAACGCAGGCGCGTAGATAGTCGAATGCTGTCTAACAGTGGTGTCTGTACTGGGCTGCCGCATTCGCAGCATGGTGTCTGGTGGCTCTCTCGCTGTAATTTACAGTCTAAGCAGTTGTTGATGAATATGTGAATTTCTGTATTCATCCCAGGCCACCAGTACATCTCTTTTAAAGTCAGGATAGTCTTAGAGATCCCTTGATGTGACAGACCCTCCCTAAATGTGTTTCATAAATCAAGGCTGCTCTACGTTCCATGTTTGGTATTACCCTATCCCCCACTCCAGGGATTCGAGCAAAAGGAACGTTGTTCGCATCAATTACATAAGAGTACTTGAGTGGAAACTTTTTTGGTAACGCTGCACTGCTGCCCTTGCTTGAAGCATTGACAGCCAACATTATCTCACCGTCTATTTTTGTTTTTGAACGAGTGATCGCAGCTACGGAAGCCGTCTGCACAGCCCCCTTTGCGGCTTCTTCAGCCAATGAATTCCCTGCAACGTGAACGCCATCAAGTTGATGACTCAGTGTGTGGATCACGTGAGCCTTTGGTAGTTCGTTTTTCAACTGAACTACTTGTTCCCAAAGCAATTTGTGCTTTATTGTGCCACCTTTCGCATCTTTGAAACCATTTTCAAGCCAGTTTTGTATATATTCATTATACGACTGCACACAGTAAAAGGAATCGCACACGATTAGTGTGGGAATTCTCGATCTGTACTTTCAAGTGCCAGTTTGAATGCTTGTAGTTCAGCTCGCTGAGCTGTACAATCTCCTAGAGACTGTGTTTTTGTGACCATAGGTCTGAAGATGCCATTTCGCATGCGACCTTTAACGATAGCACACGCTGCACTGTAAGCTTGCTTACCCCCTATTGCGGGTTGTGCGGATCCGTCAGTGTAAATTATGAATTCATACTGATCGAGAGGCAGAATTTCAGTGGGCAGGGGACATTCATGTTCGTACTGCAGGAAGGCTTGTGTTTTTAAATCTGGGTCAAAAACATATTCAACATCTGTTGCAGCAAGAGAATTAACCCATTGTATCCATCTTGGATGCAATGCCTTAGCATTTGGAATGCTTGCTTTTGTAACCGCTTCTAAAGCAGGTACTGGAGTTACGATAATAATTTGTTTCCCTTGGGCTAAGGCTCTTTCTTTTGCTACAGCGGTTTGAACTGCTGTTAGAATTTTTTCAGTAGAACTGAAGCGCATTTCCGCTTGTGTGTACAAGTGCGATTTATACGCTATTGGTATTTTTTCACCCTCATTGAAAGTTAAGTAGATGAATCCGCATTGACCCGAAATTATTCGGATCACCAAATTTCGTTCACTTACGCATGTTTGTAAGTGATTTGTTGCTAACATGTTAGCCTGGAGTGAACGCACAATTTCTGTGTGTTCCTGTGTCCAGTTTTTGATTGAAAAATCAGGTTTGATTAATGCGTAGAGAGGTTTAACCCTTTCTGCATAGTTTATAATGTATGTTCTTCCAAAATTTAAGAAACCCAGGATCGATTGTAAGTTTTTTAGCGTTTTTGGAGGTTGGAGCAGCGCACACTTTTCTAAAAAGTTAGCTGCCAAGCTCTTGCCTTCACTTGAAAGCTCATATCCTAGAAATAGGACATTGAGATGGGCAATTCTGGACTTTTTAAAGTTGAATTTGTAACCCTCAGAGGCGAATCCCAGTATAATGGTGCTCACCCTGTTCAAGTGTTTTACTAGGTCATCGTCTGTCAGATATATGTCATCGACATAGGACAATGCCTCATTGTCATAAATTTGTAGTAACTCCATTACCCTCGCTGAGAATAAACCTGGGCTATTCTTGAACCCTTGTGGGAGTCGACAAAAGTAACGCTGAGTCCCCATTATGGAGAATGCTGTTAAGTACCTGCTTTCAGGTGCTATGTTTTGACAAAAGAAACCATTTGAGATGTCTAATGTGGTTTTATATTTTTTACGCACAATGTTATTCATTAATGCTGTGCTATGTGCATTTTGCACTGCAAAAGTTTTAGAACAAGTGTTTAGGTGTCTGTAGTCCAAAACTAGACAATATGTTTTGTCTGGTTTGGAGACAGGAAACAAAGGATTGTTCATTGAGGAGGTGCATGTTTCAATCACCCCTTGGTATTCAAGTTGATCTAAGATCTCCCTGACCTGTTTTTTAGCTTCTTGCTTAATAGGATACTGCCGTTGTGCAGTTGGTTCATGTTTCAGATGTATTTTATGGTGAGGTGAACCTTCATCCCATCCTACATGATTTTTATATAATGCTGGGGCCTGGGCCACTGCCCATTTCCTGGCATATGTATATCTTAGATGCATTGGTATATGGTTGGAGAAGGCCTCGCTGTGTGGGCACTCCCTGACAAATTGTGGTGGCCAGTCCTTTTCTGCTAGAAGTATGTCATAGCCCTTTGATAGTTTTTCCCAAAAAAGTGCTTTCACCTGTCTAGGTTTGTCTCCCTCCATCCGGAGTGTTATGTCATATAACTTTTGTGGAGTACTAACCCTGGTGTCTACAGTCTCGACTGTGATGTACTCATTCAAGTCCACTATCTCCAGAAGTTCCCTCAGGTTCTGGTGAACTATTGTGACTTCTGCTGCACTGTCCAGCATGGTCTGAGCCCATTCTCCGTTCTTGAGTTGCGTTCTCAGTATTCTCGGCATGTCTTATTTTTAGACCTGCTACTTTCTTTTTGGAGAATTGAGGTTTTACTTTAGTTTTTGGAGCGTGTTTGTCGTCTTTCGATGTCACGCGTTCTTCTCTGTGTTCCGTCCGTCCTCTTCTTTCCGAAGTCTGTGGTGAGATCTGAAAGGGACGAGAGGAACGTGTATCAGTATCATGATACCTATCAGGTTTTCTCAAATTATCCCTACTCCTGAGGTTATACCTCCTTTCAGAGGGCTCCTTTTGAGGAGACCTACCTCGGGATTGAGAACGTTTCTCGTTTGATTTTTGTTTAGTAGACTCCCACTTCTTTTTAGAAGATGTAGGAGTTTGTTTTATTGAGTCCTTCTCAGGACTTTCAGATAGTTTCGGCGTCAGTGGTCTTCCACCCAAACTATCTCTGCCTAATTCTGCATAAGATTGTTCTATAATTCTGGGTAGCTCAGTTTGATGTTCTGTAACATCGAATTCCCTCAATTTTTGGCGGATCGCCACTGCTGCTGCCTCCCCTTTAATATTAGATAATATTATTGTTGATACCTGCTCGAAATTTTTCAGTAATTTCATACCTAAATTTAGAGCAGGCTCTGCCCCATATTCATTTTGAATTTGTTTTAGGACATCAGGTATTACCGCAATTGACGGAATACCATGTGTTTTAGTATAGATGGAGGCAAAGACTGAGCCCCAAGTGGCGCAGTCTTCCAGTTGTGGTGTTATCCCCATCGGTAAACTGATTGTTAGGATTCTGTGTTTCTCATGCGGGCTAGTATTTGGAAATACTGCTTCGATTTGAGTAATTTTTTGAGCTATTCAAAACGGAATTTGCTCACGTTTTGTGGGCATTTTACCCATGACTGAGTTGAGAGTCTGTGGTGTAATTTTTAGTGTATTCCCCTGTTGGGGAGTTGGATTTGGATATGTCAATGGTGGTCGGACTGTAAAAGTCCGCATGACATATTGGACCAATTGTCTGTAAATTTTTATTAACTCTTTTATTTGAGTATGTAATTCCTCATCTGTCATTATATCCAGTTCAGGATGAGGTTTTTAGCCGGCTAGAATCGGCCATGTTGCTCCTGGTCTACCTAGTGGACCGAGCCTGGTAATGTTTTTGTGATGTTTTAGGGCGCCTTTAAACCAGAGCTGATGCTCTTGGTATGTTAATGGAATTTCAATATCCTCGAAAGGAATGTATTCCTCTGGTAGTTCATCTTCTTTGTAGAAGTGAAATGTTTGTGATGTTGGATTGCATTCCGGAAGTAGTACCCATGAATAGAATACCTCTGTCTGAAATGATTCATGTGCCTCTATCACGAAAACTGCTCTACCTCCTCTTGGCGATAGGCCATGTTTTATAAGTTTTAGAGTTATGGCTCTTCTTAAGTTTTGAGGGATGTGTACAACACCCTCCTCAGTTTCATTTAAACCTGTTAGGTTAAAAACTACTGCTTGGGCTGGATCAGCCGCAGTTCCACCGTTTTCGGTGTCATTGTTACCGTCAGGCATTTTTTTTTGTGAAAAATGTAGGACAAGTTTCAAGGAAACAAAGATAAGGTGCACAATATTTTGGAACACTGTATCCTTCAACGTTGAGTAAACCAAACAGCTAATATATAGGGTGCTTCCCTATGTAGCCTTGGTGGATACCTAGCCCCGCCCACTCCAGACGTCTTTTGGAGTATATGGGTAGGGGTCTTTGAGAGAAAATAGCACGGCTGAGTTACTCAGTATCTAAAGTTGAATTACTGCCTAACCAAAACGTTGGGCGCCATGTAGTGTAGCTCCTATTTCCCTAATAGGCTCTGCGCATTGGAATAATATATCCTAGAGTTTTGACATAGGACTAAGGTCGGTATGTCCCTATCGAGTATATTAAACTTAATTACTTGTGCCAGCTAGCTCAGAGGCCACTAGAAACTCCTTGACAACAAGAAGGGAGTAGTTTCTGGCAGCCGCAAAACATGACCAATATGTTTTCCTTTTAGAATCAGAACGTGTCCCAGAGTCGTGGAAACACTAGATAACTATTTCACTCAGCTCAGTCGTGCATGCTTAGTTTTCCTCAGAGTTACACAGAAATAATAGACGGGCGTTTTCAATAAAAGATTTATTGAACAGTCTTGTTTCTGGTGTAAGTATAATGTGCTGTTACGATCACAAGACAGTATGCAAGATAAATAATGTACAGGGTGAGCAGTAGAAATAAATAATACTGCGATAGCATTATCTTATAGTACAAATGCTGTTACATAAATAACACAGACTAAAAATGCGAGTACTCATACGATGCGGTGCTAAGCTAGTTCTACCCCAGTGTACCTAACCTAACCTAGGTGTAGGAAGAGGGAAGAAGTAGGTGAAGTATTCCTTACTATGGTATACTAAGAGTATGTTAAGTCTAGTATGCCTAGTATGCCAAGAGTCCCTCTAGGTTCTTATCAGCTCCATACCTGAAGAATGAGAGCGGTTGGAATCTCTTTGCCAGACTCGAACTCCAACACCCCGCAAGGGAAGTCAGATCACTGGAAGCTGGAAGCTGGGCTCTCTGCGTGCAGGGAATGGCAGCGTCTTCTCAGTGCGTCAGGCCGGGATACGGGCTCCTCTGAAGTCGAGGTCTCCTCTGGTTTACAGGGGCTAGGGAAGGTATATTTATACCTGAGAGTACCTTAGGAATGTTAGCATTGACGTGAATTGGACAACGAAAGACGTCATGAATGAACCCCTAAGGAATAATGGTTCATGCATAATATACGAGTCCTTGAAGAAATCAATAGTCCTGGACTAGGGAAACTCCCGCAGCCTAAGGGTCTGTTCTTCATGAACTCGTTGTGACGTTAGGGTGGACGGATGTCTGAGACCATGCCTGTATTTGGAGTGCACGGTTTAATGCCTAAATAAGGCCTGGGATTCTATGCCCATATAAGGGCAGGGCGAATTGTGCCTATATAAGGACAGGATATTGGAAAGCCCGTTATGGACACCCTAAGAGGAAATACAACAGTCTCAGTGTCAGTGAGGGCTTTGCTGGCATAGGCGACTGGCTTCCACACTTCCGGGCCGTGTTCTTGAAGGAGGACCGCTCCTAGGCCCACCGGGCTGGCGTCGACGACCAGTTCCGTTCTTCGTCTAGGGTGGAAGTAGGCCATTACGGTCTTGTCCAGCAACCCTGCTTTGATATCTTGGAATGCTTTGTTGGCCGCCAGCGTCCACTCCCACTTGTGATCGTGGCGCGTAAGGACGCGCAGTGGCTCAGACATGGCTGCAAGGTTGGGGATGAAGCGTCCGCAGTACGTGGCCATGCCGAGGAAACTCCTCACTTCAGTGGGGTTTCGAGGGGTGCTGGCCGCTCTGATAGCTTCGGCCTTCTTCGGGTCCACCAGGAGTCCTTCTCGGGTGAACCTGTACCCAAAGAAATCGACGCTCTCTTGATAAAATGAACATTTGGATTTGTGCAGAGTCAGCCCACAGTCTGCCAACCTCTTCAGAGTGGCACGGAGGTGAGAGTGGTGTTCCTCGAGCGTGTTGGAGAACACAAGGATATCATCGCTGAGGTTGATCACCCCTTGCAGCCCCGACAGTGCTTCCCGGATGGCATTTTGGAAGACTTCAGCGGCTGACGATACTCCGAAGCTGAGCCTCTTGTACCTTCGGAGGCCAACGTGCGTCGAGAAGGTGGTAATATACCGGCTCTCGGGCTCCAGTTCCAGCTGATGGTAGCCGGCGTTCAGGTCTAGTTTGGAGAACCACTTCGCCCCATTTAGGTCCGCCACAATATCGTCCATTGTGGGGGTGATGGGATGTTCTCTCTTCACAGCGGTATTCGGCAGTCTCATGTCGACACAGAGTCGAATGGCTCCGGGTTGTTTGGGTTTGGGCGCCACGACCAGCGGGGACACCCACGGAGTGGAGCCAGAGACCTTCTCGATCACATCTAGCGCTTCGAGCTTTCTCAGCTCCTCCTCCACTTGCGGGCGTAGGTTGAAGGGCACCCGCCGGTGCCTAAGGGCCACAGGTCGTACCGAGGGGTCAATGTGGAGCTTGAACCTCTTGCCTTTGAGTTTCCTGAGTCCTTCGAAGAGAGCCGGAAACTCCTTCAGCATCGCTTCCGCATGGGAGTCATGGATCTGATTGGCGAAGAAGACAAGTCCTAGGTCCTCGGCCGTGTGGCAGCTGAGTAAAGTTCCCTTTTTAACCTCAGTGATGTGGAACCTCGCCTCGGTGGAGTAGCTTCCGCTGGCGACGGTGGTCTGAATGACGCCACGGAGAGGAAGTGGGTCCGTACCTCCGTACGTGTAGATTCGGGCTGTGGACGGTGCAAGAGGGGGTCGCGGCGACAGGCGGTCATATTGGTCTGAGTCCATCACATTGACAGATGCACCAGTGTCAATGAGAGCTTGTACATCCGTGCCTTCGATGGAGACTGAGCACATGGGAGGTGGTCTCCGATGGGTACCTGTCCGGCTGACGTACGACACCACAAACACTTCCTCTTCCTCGTCCTCATACATGGGGCATCGGCCCTGTGGCTGGTCATCCGGCACTGGCGGTGGGTCATTGAGGGAGATTTGGCGGACACGCTGGGACATGCTTCTGGGCCTCGACGATGTTTGTCGGAATCGCCCACCACGGCACACTCTGGCATAATGATTTAGCCTCCCGCAGCGGGAGCACGTTTTCCCTTTTGCCCCGCAGACAGCCGTCGCGGGGTGATCCTCACCACAGTATCCACACGGTCCACCTGGTGGCGGTTTGGGCACCTGGCGAGTCGTCGTGGGGCGTCTCTGGATTACATCCACCCTTTCTTCCTTGATTGGCGGGTGTCTGGGCGCCTGTGAGGCGGCAACCGGGGTGTGTAGGGCGGCTTCCATCTCTTCTGCCCTGACATCCGACAGTTCATGGGAGCAAGCCAGGACCAGGATCTCGTCCAGCGAGATTCCAGGTTGCCGGAGGATTAGTTTCCGCAGGAGTTTTGAGCGGCAGCCCAGGATGATTTGATCACGGATTTCCTCCCGCTGGTCCGCGAAGGGGCATGTGCTAGCCAGCCGGCGTAGACGTGCGTAGAACATATCAACGGACTCTGAGTCGGTCTGCCACGCCCTCTTGAACTTGAATTTCTCGAAATCGTGGTTGAGCTGTGGGTCAAAATGTCTATTGAGCGTGGCGACCGCCGCCTCGTAGTCGTCTTCATCTCCGGTGTTGGGAGGCGTCTCGAACAGGTCATAGATCTCCGCACCCCCGTAGTAGATGAGGAGTGACCGTTTCACGGTGCCATCTGTTTCCCTCGTCCCCTTAAAGTAGTGGTTGAGTCGTCCGACCCATGCCTTCCATCTGGGCACGGCAGTGGCGGGGTCCGAGGCCTCACTGAAGGGGGGTAGGGGTGCAACCGCGGTGTGGGTGTGCACCGGTGGGGGCTGATTGGCACCAACGACTGGGTTACGCCCTCCATCTTGCTGGGCGGCAGCACCGGCCGCCGATGGGTTGCTCATTGCGTCTGTGTGATGAAGCGTGGACGCGGAGGCGTGACCTGCTTGCTGGTTGTTTTCGCCTGGGCGTGCGTTGTAGTACGCGGTCTTGCGTCACGGGACGTGGGGAGAAGGCAGTTCGCCCTCTGGCGCAGCTTTGTGGTGGAGATGGCGTGTGATTGAGGCAGGCCTATGCGTTGCTTCGCCGTGGCGTGGTTCTCCTTTTCCTTTTATTTCCTTTTAGCAGCAGCAGTGCAGTCCTGCCAGTGGTGTCTGCTTCGTGTGTCCCAGAACAGCCGGCTTCTCTCACTTCTCCCTCCAAGGACCACCTGACCCCACACGCTGAAGTGCACAGGGCCCTCCTCAGAAGAATCAGGGCTGGCAGACTGCGGTTCCCTCATGACCCTGTAGGGGGCGCGCAGCTCCAGGCACAGGCAGCAGAGGGGGCAGCACACTCCGGGGCCTTGCAGTACCGATGCGGGCCGGCGGGTCCAGACGCTTCAGATAGGCCCAGGGGGCGCGGGCAGACGTGATCGTCGGATCAGCCCCGTGCAGGAGGGGCAGGAGGGACACAGCGAGGCGCACTTACCCGCGAGATGCAGGCCGCTTGAAGGCGCCGCCAGCTGAACGCGCTCCCGTTGGGCAGGGAGACGCGTGGGCGGGCGCCGGCCAGATCTCCGCTGAGGCGGGCAGGCGCTGACTCGGGCAGAGGCCGCAGACGAGGAGGGGCACCAGGAGCAGCAGGCGACCGGTGGACCGGAGCGGCGCGGGTGGGCACCGCACGCTCGTTGAAGCACACCGCACAGCAGCAGAAGGAGCAGGGCAGCGCGGGTGGGCTCCGCACGCTCCCAGCAGGGTTCCTGAAGATAGGCCAACACGCGAGGGGTGGTACCGGCCTCGTCGCCAATGTAGCGCGGCGGGGCCTGGTTACAGCTAGGCCGCAGCAGCGCAAGAAAGCCACACGACACAGGTGTACTCGCTATTGTGGCCGGAAGACCCCGAGCGGTTTCCGGCCGTTTATTTTATCCCCTGGGGGCGAGCCCGCCCCAAGGGGTGTGGGGATGCGTGTAAGTGGCAACATTGTCCGAGAGAGCCCGGATGGCTCTCTACAGGACCATTACCTTAATTTGTTGCCAGCATTTTTTTTACCGCCACGGACAGGGGACTCCAACCCCCACACGCCAACGGGGCAGGAGCCGCCTACGCCGATTGGAAGCGCCAGGAGGCGCTTAAAAGCGGGACAAGACTCCTGCATTACTTTCACTTGTTGCCAGCATTTTTGTTACCGCTACTGACAAGGGACTCCAACCCCCACACGCCAACACGGCAGGAGCCGCCTACGCCAATTGGAAACGCCAGGAGGCACTTAAAAGCGGGACAGGGCTCCCGCAGCTCGGGACGAGCGCAGGCGTGCCCGCGCCGCGCCCGGGTGAAGCCCAGGCCAAGGGCGGGCCCGTCTGCACCCGTCGGAGGCCGGGCTGGGCCCTCCCTCTTGGCTGTCTTGGTCGACAAAGTTACCCTACAACGGGTGAGTGCTCTCTGAGGAGAGATATTTTGGTAACTCTTTTTGACCACCTTGACATTATTATCTACATTCGCCCGGGAGGCCTGCTTTCATGACTGTCTTTTTGTTATTTTTAAGACCTCAGACTTTTGGGGGACTATAAATTGCCGTAAGAAACATTTTTTCCCTGCTTAAATCATTGGATGACTTGTATCGGGGGGAGGCCTTTGTATATTATTCAACTGTACCTTTTTCATACATCTAATGTAATCATTGCTCTTTGAGAACTTGGGAAACGGAATCAGCTTTTTATTGGTGCCTAAAGGCATTATCTATATACTGGAGACGCCGAGTAAGGCTAACTGCACTTAATTACGAACATTGTAAACCCCTATATGATTTTCTTATCTGGATCTATGATATAAGTGATTTACTGTTTTTATAGATTTCTGCTCAAGGATAACAGTGAGAATTGCCCGCCGTTCTTTGGTGAAACTAGCAGTTGGGCAGTGGTACTTTTATTGGAAATGGGCAAAAGAAAGCTAATTGAAATTCCTCAGGGGAAACCACGGCCTAAAACATCTAATGCAATTACTAATTATTTAACAAATGCGGTGGGTTTGATTGAGAATGAAATAAGTAATGTGGAGGAAAGGCTTGCAGCTACTAAACAGATTGTAAGTAGAGTATCCCATAAAGTAGCGATACATGTGGAGGAGGCAACCTGTTCTGAGGCTCCTGGAAAAGGGAAACCCAGGGAGAAATGTCCTCAACGTTCGGAACAACCT
This sequence comes from Calotriton arnoldi, assembly GCA_963921515.1. Classification (NCBI taxonomy): domain Eukaryota; kingdom Metazoa; phylum Chordata; class Amphibia; order Caudata; family Salamandridae; genus Calotriton; species Calotriton arnoldi. The sequence continues at coordinate 653,419 of CAWUFW010007126.1, forward strand.
TGTGTATTTAATAAATCTTTAGAGCTAGATTAACTATCTACCTCACAAGACATAAGCCCACCCCCCACTAAGAAAAGTAAACCACCTGGGGACCCGAGCACAGTATTTCCAATAAACCATAAGACAGGTCATAGTATTCGGGGGAGAACAACCTCCAAAAAGAAAAAAGTGGCCAAAGCAAAAGAAACCAATGATATTGGTATCCTAGAGGGTCTCCTAAATAAACTGTATACCAAACTAGAGAATGTCGAGCAGAGAGTCATAGATGAGCTCGCTAAAATCAAGGGTAGACTAATGGCACTGGAAAGTGCCCCCACAAACACAGGGAGGGAACTGGCAGCGGAAGCTGCTAGGGGGGACACGACATCTGACATACAACACTCGGACAAGTTGCGCTCCAAGGAAATACTACATCTCAGATCAAACTGCCCCCCTGCACCTTTAGCGCAAAGCACAGAGCTAATACAAAATAGGGAGGCCACGTGTGGGTACCAAAGCCCAAAACCCAAAACCACCAAGAGTATGGAACCACACCCCAGGGACATTACATCTTCCCCCGGAGGCAACACCAAATATATTCATCTTAAAAGGAGCCCCTAAACTATCCCCTCAAGCTAAAGAATCCTGGACAGAATTAAGAAATAAAGTGGAGCACTGGTTGGCTAGCTATAATTTAAACATTAGTCTCCTTTGTGAGGAAATCTTAATGGTGAGACGCATGCACTGGGTGGGACCTACAGAAAAAAAAGGGTACTGGGGATTGCATAGTTATTAATTTCCAATACCCAGAGGCGGCAAGTTTTACACTTAAGAAGATTCAATCTAGACAACAGTATATGACCAACTGGGAAGAACGAGTGGCTACTGTCCCATTAGGTTTTTTAGGTCTCGGCCTGCACCAGCGCTTGCGCTGGTCTGGCCGAGAGTTTTAGTAAGCGGGTTTTGGAAGTGCAAACCCACCGGCTTTCGGCTGGCGACCAGCTTGCGTTCACAATGGCGTGCACGCGCACAGCTGCCATCCATTCCTCGCATCACTGGCGAGGCGCCATCTGCCTTTCCTCCCCCTCCCTCACCCCTCCTCCCCCTCCCTCACCAGAGAGCGCGTTTCCATTCCTCGCATCGCTGGCGAGGCGCCATCTGCCTTTCCTCCCCTTCCCTCACCCCTCCTCCCCCTCCCTCACCAGAGAGCGCGTTTCTTGGCCGCGCGTCTTGTTCTATAAGCCCCCTTCCCTACTTGCCAATTCACCCTCCTACAGAAGGGCCAACCCGGTACATACACTTAGTATGGGACCCACAGTATCCTGTTTTAACCGTTATGCCACACTTTCTAGCTTAGCTGATCAGGATTGACAAAATGACCAAGGGGAGACAAAAGTAAATCCCAGGGTAATAAGCTCCCAGGAGTATACTATCGATGAACAACTAATAAAAGTTACCGAAATAACTACCCAAATAAAGCTTAGATCATGGAAAATAGCCGGGATTAAAAATAAGCTTAAAGATAAGAATGGTTAGATAGTGTAAAATCACTTCAACTACTATGTCTCCAGGAGACCTGGCATACTCGAGCCATATATCGATGGCTTTGTCACTGTCTCAACCCCAGCTATACCATCAGCCTCTGGGCGAGCAAAGGGAGGTTTGGCAATGTTTATTTCTACTACAGCACCAATAGAACTTAGAAAGATGCATAAAGGCTCCCCCTATTTTCAACTGGTCCTCTTATTAATGGGGAAAAATCAACCCTTTATTGTGCTGAATTTTTATAATATTTTTAACACTACTCGTTACAAGGTTGTGAACGAGTTGGAGAGAGCACTGGCTAACTTTATAAAGGGGGTGGACTCCTCATACATATGTATCTGGGTTGGGGATTTTAATATCAGTAAATGTAGCTTCTCAGGAATGAACGTTTGCGGATTCACTGATATAACGGGGACTAATTTCCAACATTTCCCACACGATAGTTATGGGGAAAAGTTAAATGAACTCCTGTGCAAACATAGTCTTGAAGTTTTAGTATCAAGAGGGAAAGAGGGAGAAACAACAAATTCAACCTTTCAAGGTAGAGGAAATCCAACATGTATTGATCACATAGTGTCCACTACTGGCCTTAAATACTGTGGTCTACCAAATAGTGAATTCACCAGATTTAGTGATCACGCTTCACTGACCTTGCCAATAATTGTTAAAACAAATGGGCCGGTAGACAAACTATTGTTGCTTAATATAGTGGCGGCCGGGAAGAACACTATTAGTATAAAATGGACAGGTATTAATGAAGATACTATGTTGCATAAGGTTGTTAAAGATAACAAGGAAAGTTTCTCCATTTGTACTGATATTAACTCCCCCCCCTACATGATTATGACCGCTTATGAGAGAACTACCACGGCAATATCCATTAATTTAAGAAAAGAAATCACTACTAAAAAGAGACAGGTAAAAGGCTGGTTCAACCATGATTGCACGCGGGCAAAACAAGAGTTAAATAAGGCCCTACATACAACACCTAGAGATAGGATAGAAATTAAGCGACTTAGACTATTCTATAAAAAGGCCCTAAAAAGTAGGAAGAGTGAGGTACAAGAGGAGGCCTGGTTGAAACGAAATCAAGTTGCAGACACCAGGGATTCCACTCTTTTCTGGAAAGTGATAAACTCACCAATGTGGAAAGATGAAGAAGACCCCATCATTGAAACAGCCATTGCCCCGAATGATTGGCTTACTCATTTCAACTGAATTTTTAATGCATCTACCAATAATACAGAACAGTCGCCCTCTATAGCTATGATACCTCTTCAACAAATCAGGTTAGGGGAGGTAATTATAGCAATTAATAAGATGAAACAGGGTAAGGCTCCAGGTCCCGACGGGGTTCCAGCCGACGCATATAAAAAATACACACAGTTATGGGCATCCATCTTAACCCAGGTCTGTAATGCAGCTGCTAAAGGTTGCGTTCCTAAGAGATGGACAGATAGTATAATCGTCCCAATTTTTAAAAAGGGGAGTCGGGGAGATGCGAGATGCTACCGCCCCATATCCCTCCTAGACTCATCTGTTAAGATCATTGGGCGAATAGTCCTTGGAAGATTGGACAATTGGGTTAACGATAGTAACATCTTGACTGAAACCCAATATGGCTTTAGGGGGGAGATGGGGACAGTGGAGCAGTGCATAAACTTGCATCTAATCATCGACAAATATACGATGGCTAAGGAAGAACACATTCACCTATGCTTTGCAGACCTAAGTTTGGCCTTTGACTGTGTAAACCATGCTAAATTGTGGTTAGCAATGATTGATATTGGTGCCCCCGATGATATCGTCTCATTCTTATCACGATTATATGTAAGACTGACATCTAGAGTAAGGTATGGGAGGGAAGGAGAGTGCACCCCTAATTTCAAGGTGTCCAGGGGAATAAGACAGGGCTGTGTCATCGCACCCCTTCTCTTCTCGTTATACATTAATGGGATTGACAATACTCTCCAGAATCTAAATACTGATGCCCCGAAAATTGGTTTACGACTGACCCCTCTACTCTTGTATGCAAACGATGCGGTTCTAATATCTAGAACCGCTAACGGATTACAAGAACTGTTTGAAGCCTTCGTCTCATACATGGAGCAGAGAGACTTAAAATTAAATCTCACCAAAACATTTGAGATGGTCTGCGGTCGAGGTAGGGCTAAGAAAAAGCACCACTACGTAAGGGACTATAAGTTAACAGAAGTCCAGAATTTCTCCTACCTAGGTATTTTATTTTCTATTAACAGTAATTGGGCTCCTCACTTAGACCAGTCTAGACTTAAATATATTAGAACCATGGAGGCGATCTTTAGATTTTGTAACAAGATAGGTAGTAAACCTATCCACGATATGCTTAAAATATATGGCAGTAAATGCCTATCAGTAGCAACCTATGGCTCTATAGTGTGGGGAAATGTTAACCTTAATACATTGCAATCTTGTGAAAATGATTTTTTCTGTCTTATGCTGGCCGTACCAAGATCTACCTCCACATATCTCTTGCACAAAGAGCTGGATGCACCATATGTGACCGACCTAATCCAAGTAAGAGCTTTGTGCTTCTGGCATAACATTTGGTGCAAGAAGGGACCAAAGTTTACAAGGGATATGCTTAACTTTGGAACACACTAACAAAATCCCATTGCTAGCATACATGGACAAGTTGCTAAAGAACATTGATAAAGATCTATCAGTAAAAAAAAACACAGACATCCTGCAATTTGGTACAAGAGAAATTATAAAAATTGTACATGGAGAAACTAAGCCAAGAGAGGGCTAGGAGGGATGAGGAAAAAACAAGCGTATCAAGATATATGGCTAGGGGGCGTGGCCTGACGCCGATGTAGAAGGAAGCGGACCTCGGGGCTCCTCCGTGGCCTCCCTTCGTTTACAGTCATCCTGAAGGTCTGAGGGGGCCCTTCTTTGGCCACATTACGTCGGAATACCTGGTGCCCTGGTGGATTTGCTGGCGACGGCCCGGGAGGCGATCCGGCGGAGAAATCTCCGCTTTTCTGTGAGTCTCGTCTCCTGACTGCGGGGACCTAAGATGGCGGTGGCGGCGATCGGATGCGGACTTCGCCGAGCACGGCGCTGACCTGAGCCCAGCCTCCTACCTTCATATCCCGGAGCGGAGTTTGTGCCCGGTGGTGGTGGAGAATCCTGCGGTCGCCCTCGCATGTAAGAAGTTGATGGAGGGGCGATCGCGGCTGGCCTGACTGCTGTAGGGGGAGGCTAAAATGGCAGCCCTCTCACCGGATGGCGTTGATGCAGGGCGGTGAGAGGGGCTGGAACCCGCGCGGACGGGCCGATGCCCGCTGATCCTGTGGTGCAGCGCGGGAGGCTCTGGAGGGCTCTCGGGCTCTGCTACGCCCCGGCACGGGGTGAACTTGGCCGACCATTGGCGGCGGTGTGGGGAGATCGTCCGCGGCTGGCTCCCGCCAGTCCAGTGCCCGGTACAGAGTGTGGGGCAGTCGTGCTCTGGTGGGTCGACGTTGGGGTCCCGAACGACGCCTGAGACCCGCCTGTGCAGCGGAGCTTCCTGGGACTGGCCGAGAGGTGTCGGATCGGCGCAGTCCATTGGAGGTGCGGGAGTCACCCCAGACTGCCGGCTGCTGTGCATGTGCCTCGGTCTGCCTGGGGACGGGCCTGAGAGGAGCTAGATCGGCGTAGACTTCTGGAGCCACGGTGATAGCCCTGAGCTGCTGGATGCGGTGAGTGTGCCGCGGGCTGCTTACTGGCGGAGCGCCTGGTCTGTTTCTCTTCGGGGAGTTCGCGCCTAGTTGATCCTTTCCCTGCTGAGTGATCTGTGCGGCCCGAGACACTGAGCAGGAGGCATCCGACTCACTTACCTTCCTGATTGCTGGGGTGGTGGCGGCCCCCCGGTGGGTCTTCAGGGCTGGACATCATCGTGCCTGGCTCGCCTTGCCCTGGGCCCATACCAGTGGCTGGGGCCCCTTGCAGTGGTGGTGATCTGGGAGAGAGGCGGGGCTCCGCCGGAGGAGTCCCTGGTGCCAGAACCGGAGGGATCCTGACCTCGGTGGGGCACTGCAGGGCCTCTTGTGGCCCCTGGCTTGCGGTGAGTGGGTCGACGGTGCTGCGCATTGGGGACCGGCGAAGGAGTGTTGTGTTCCGCCCTGGCTGGGGGCCCTGAGACTCAAGCTTGGTCCTGAACAAGGGGCCTGGAGGCCCCATCTTGCTGTGGAGATTTGACGTCGAGAGGAGTTCTCCCCGGCCGGGAACGAATACTGGTGCCCAGGTGCCCAGGCGGTTGGTGGGATACTGTGCCGCCTTTCGTGGCCCGCCGAGATGGGGCGGGTCTCTAAGAAGAAGGGGTATGCGGTCCTCCAGGTGGAGGGGCCGGGGCAGCAGACCGATGACGAAGATGATGTGTCGGATCGCGCCGGGGCTGATGGCCGGGGGGGCCCCACGCTGACCGATATCATGCAGGCCATCACCTCGACTAGAGAGGCCCTTGAGTCGAAGATTAATACTATTGGGGTGGACCTATCCCTGCTCAAGGACGACCACAGGAAATTGAAGGAGCGGGTGAAAGTGACGGAGTAGACACTGGAGGGTGTCCCTGAGGCGGTGGTCACACTGCAGCACGCCTTAAAGCAAGTGGAGGACAAGGTTCGGGTCCTGGAGATGAGAGCGGAGGACAGCGAGGGGCGCTCCCGCCGCAACAACCTTCGCATAGTGGGGGTTCCTGAGCGAGCGGAGGGAGATGACGCTGTTCGTTACTTGGAGGAATGGCTCCGGAGGGAGGTTGCTCCGGAGGGGCTATCCCAGTTCTTTGCCCTTGAGAGAGCCCATAGGGTCCCAGCTAGGCCTCCCAAGCCGGGAGCGCCTCCGCGACCGTTGGTGGTACGACTCTTACACTACCGGGACAGGGACCACCTCCTGCAGCAGGCCAGGGGGAACCAGCACCTGCAGATCGAGAACTCTAAGGTAATGATCTTCCCGGATTATACCAGGGAGGTTCAGAAGCAGTGTGCCTCTTTCCTTGCCCTTAAAAGAAAATTGCGCCAACTTCACATCTCTTATGCCATGTTCTTCCCGGCGCGCCTACGGGTGTGGACGGCACAGGGACGCTCTTCTTTACCACCCCGCAAGATGCATGGCGCTGGCTGGAGATGCGCCAAGCGGGGGCCAGACGGAGTCCCGTGGAGTGCGCTGCGGGGAGAGGATCCCCTGGCCCTGCGAGCCCGCAGAGGGCCGTTACATCGCTGCATCATCGCCTCGAGAGAGATAGAGCAGTGCAGGCGGTTGTAGAGATCAGTCGAGGAACAGTCAGTCCGCCCTCCGTGCCTGCTGGCCGGGCATTAGGTGGATCTGAGACTTCCCTAACTGGGAGCGCGACTGGTGACTCTGACACTGAGCTGCCGGTGGTTACTCCGCAGACGGTGGACCTGTTCGGCTGAACTGAACATTGGCGACAGGGTGTGCTGGGTCTGTACCAAGGGTCAAGACTACCTGTTGGGGAAGCTGGGAAACGACTGCGGACGGGAGGGGGCACCATTAGATTGTTAAGGAGGGGACCCTCCATGTTGCTGCGGAATGGGGGGGGGGCCGGGAGGGGCTTTGGGTCCCATGGGTCGGCACACGTCTCTCTATCTTTTTTGTATCTGATTGCTGGTTTTCTTTGTTTGGATGGGAACTAGTTTCAGGGAACCTGTCCGGGGGAGGGGGAGTTGGGGAGTTTGGGGGGAAGGGAGGGGTGGGATTGCAGGGACCAAGCATGCCGCTGGGGAAGATGTGGAGGATAGTGTACGTACACCCACACTATGGGAACCGCAGTAGGCTTTAAGTGTCTCTCCTGGAACATTAGGGGATGCATACTATGACACGACGCCACAAGATCCATGCCTATCTAAGAAGAAGGGGGGTGCAAATCGCGCTTCTGCAGGAGACACATTTAACTAAACAAGAGGGGGTGGCTTTGCAGCGGAGATGGCGGGGCCAGGTGTACTGCACCACATACTCTGCTTTCGCTCGGGGCGCGCTGGTTTGGGTGCGGTCAGGGGTCCCGTTTCAGAGTACTGGGCAGTTGATCGATCCAGAGGGTCGGTATGTTGTGGTAACAGGGCGCTTAGATGGGAAGGACATTGTGCTGGGGAGTATCTATGCCCCTAACTCCGATCAAGTCTCATTTTTTGCACACCTATCAGGGAAATTGGCGCCCCTGCTCACAGGTTCTGTTCTATTGGGGGGTGACTTTAACTGCATCACCGACGTCTCCCTAGACCGCTCACACCCTCCTCTGCCAGATGCCCCAGTACATAGATTGGCTGCGGCGCGGCGAGCTTGGCAGCAGCAATGGGGGCTGACTGATACGTGGAGGGCCCATCATCCCACAGACAGGGATTACTCCTACTTCTCATCCCTACATGATCTGCATGTTAGATTAGACTCGATCCTCTGCTCTCCAGATGTACATGGGGGAATGGTGCATAGCGAATACCTAACTAGGACAACATCCGACCATAACCCGTTACTGGTGATGCTCCATTGGGTGCGCGACCGTCCTGCTATTCCCACATGGCGACTTAGGCCAGATACACTAGAAGATCCGGTGTTCCGGGATACTGTAGGGTCGGGCATAGAAAATTATTTTGAGGTTAATGCTAACACAGCGTCTTCTTTGCTGGTTGAATGGGATGCTTTCAAGTCAGTGATTAGGGGCGCTGCATGGGAGAAATAGTTGGAGTGCGTAAAATACTGGAGCGGGACGTACTGGAGGCAGAACAGAAAGTGCGTGCTGAGGAGAGGGAACGCACGGAACATCCGGATAGGCAAGCTGCATTGCTTGGGGCCCGGGAGGCACTGGCGGTCCAATTGGAAAGATTACGCTGTTTTGACTATAAGGCTTACACGGACAAGGCACACGCGGAGCGCGATAAGTCGGGGGCGCTGCTGGCCTGGCTCGCCAATCCTGCGCGGAGAGGGACAGCGATACTGGAACTGAGAGGCCAGAATGATGAGGTGTTTTATACCCAGCGAGCTATTAATGATCAGTTCTTACAATACTACACGGTGCTATACCAGAGTAGGCTGGATCCTGGTCTCCCTGGTGACGAGGGATTCCTGTTGGGAGCGGAGCTTCCTACCGTTGAGGTCGAGGAGGCAGAAACCCTGGGCAGAGACGTGGAGACGGGAGAAGTGCGCAGCGCTATAAAACACATGGCCAGGAACAAAACGCCGGGCACGGATGGGCTACCTGTGGAATTTTATGCGACCTATGCCGATACCTTGGTTCCCTGCCTGGTGGCAATGTACAATAGAGCGCTTCAAGAGGGTGTTCTCCCTGCCACCACACGCGAAGCCATCATAGTCCCCCTTCTCAAACCAGGCAAACCTGCCTGGGACCGCTCCTCATATAGGCCCCTCGCGATGCTTAATTTAGACTATAAGATCTTAAGTCGGGTATTAGCTAGTCGTTTGCTGCCTCATATGACGACATTGGTTCACGGTGATCAGGCCGGATTCATACCATCGCGGAATACAGCGATGAACGTTCGCAGACTCATGCGAATCTTGGGGTCCGACTCCTATGATGTGGATCGGGCCTGCATTTTTGCGGTCGATATTGAAAAGGCCTTTGATAGTCTGGAGTGGCCTTACCTTTTCAATGTATTGCGAGCATTTGGCCTAGGGGAAAGCTTTGTCCGATGGACGGCGCTGTTGTACAGTGCTTCCACAGCTAGAGTCCGGACGGGGGGCCTGATTTCTGCCGCCTGTGGAGTTGCCCGGGGGACGAGACAAGGGTGTCCGCTGTCCCCTCTATTATTTGCCCTGGCGATGGAGCCTATGGCTGCCCATGCTAGGACGGGAAGATATTACTCGGGTCTATTGGTGGGGGGACATCTCCAGTATATAGCGCTGTATGCAGATGATTTACTCATGTTCTTGCGAGACTCCGGGGAGGCACTGCGGGGAGCGAGGGAATTGTTAGAGACCCTGGGGAGATTGGCGGGGCTGCGGGTGAATTGGGCCAAGTCGTGTTTGTTTCCCGTCAAGGCGGAAAGAGTGGACCCGCAAAATGAGGGGGGGGGTTTCCTGGGAACCTCGCTGCTTGTCATACCTGGGGACCCAGATTTATCACGATCCTACCGATCTCGTAGAGGGTAATGTGGGACGGGCGCTGCGCAGCACTAAAACCTGCTTCGACTTCTGGGGAACTCTTCCATTATCTATGGCGGGTAGAGGGGCACTGGTGAAGATGGTCACTCTGCCCAGGTTCCTCTATTATTTTGGGATGCTCCCCATTTGGATCCCCAGTATTATTATTATTAATTCAATTTCTAGAGCGCACGGCTACCTCCTGCGGAAGTGTCCCGGCTTCACCCAGCTTAACTCCTTAATTACCGGTTTCTTGTGGGGGACTGGGAGACGGAGGGTCGCCCTGACCACTATGCAACAGCCCAGGGCAGAGGGGGGCCTTGCGTTGCCAGATTTTGAGGCCTATTACCACGCTGCGCAACTCCAATGGTTTACGAAATGGGTGGCGGGCCATATCCGACACCCGGAGGCTTTGGATGGGTCTGATCCGAGTTGGCGACTGTTGTCCTATGTTCTCCTGCGTGTACCAATAAGGGGTGGGCTGATGCCGCCGGATCTGCGAGTGGTGCGACAGTGCTGGACGCGCATGGCCAGGAGGGTGCGCGTTAAGATCCCGTACGCACCTGAGATCCCGCTGGGGATGTGTGAGGTGCTGCCCCATGGGGGCGACTGGAGTAAACTGCAGTCCTGGGGGGAGGCAGGAGTCCTCACACTGGGAGACCTTTACGAGGATGGCAATCTCCTCCCATTCAACGATTTCCGAGAGCGCCATGCCTTACCGCGAGGAGATTTTCTATTCCATGCGGCCCTGACAGCGGCAATCAGAAGGCATTGGCGGCGGGGCCTGGAGGAGCCCGACACGTCTCTTGCCTGTCAATATGTGGGGCTAGCAGCGGGTACCCTTAAAGCGGTAACTTGTCTTTATCAGCGGATTACCCAGGACTTGCGTCAACCCTTAACGGCGCTGCGACTCAAATGGGAGGAGGATTTGGGGGAACCTATTGGGGAAAAACCTTGGGCGGCAGTTGTCGAGCGGGCGTGGAAGAGCTCCCGGAATGTGCGCTTCCAGTTGATCCAATTTTATGTCTTACATAGGGCATACCTGACACCTGGCAAAATTAACGACTATTATGGGGCATCATCTACCTGTCCCCGTTGTAATGTTGAGGGGGCAAGGTTTCTACACATGTTTTGGGACTGCCCAGTACTGGGGGACTATTGGCGTGGGGTGACGGCTGCGCTGGCAACTGTGACGGAGAGGGACATAGATATGACGCCTCGGGCTTGCTTATTGCACTGGTTTCCGCACACTGCCAAGACCAAAATCACCAGTAAGTTCATTGATTTGGGGCTGGTCCTTGCAAAAAGGGAACTTACTGCGCACTGGAAGGGGAGGCAGGGGCCCGTCTTGGCGCGCTGGCGCACGGAACTAGTGAAATGGGCGGAGAGTGAAGGGAACTGTAGGCTGGGCATGGCCAGGCGCACTGGGAACGAGAAGACCATGGAGATGGCTAGGGCGTGGGTGGCACTCGTACACCTGCTTAAACACCCAACTATAGATGGCGAGACTCTACTAGATGAGATGGAGGGCACTCAGGCGGATGGTGTGACCGCCCCTTGATGGCAGGGAGGCATGGGACGAACGTTGGGGCTCCCGCAGGGCCTTTTCCTCGATGTGCCCGGGATACCCTAGGTTAGGACCTACGAAGCAAGGATTCTGGTGGGCGGTGTAGGAGATCTGATTGATTCCCTGGGTATTTCAACGGTCAGCGGCATGCTTGGGGGGGTGGATGGGGGGGGTCTTACTTGGAGGTTTTGGGACTGAGTGGGGAGGGAGGGAGTTGGGGGTTTCTTATGTGGCTCTACACTAGAGGAATACATCCTGCCTGGAGATGGGCCGAACTGCGTGCTGGGATAACTGTGGGAGGAGGGCCGAGACTTGCTTGAGTACTCTCGAAACCCTGTAGGACTTATTGGGGTGCAGTTAGTGCTGGAGTGGGTGCAAGCCTACCACCATTTATAATTGTAATGTACGTCCATATTTCAGTTATTGTCCTATGTCGCTCATGGAATAATATGTATGGCATTTTCAGAAAACCAATAAAAATTTGTTTGAAAAAAAATCAAGATATATGGCTAGCATTGAGTCGACTGGTCTACCTAGCTATTTGATTAAAGTTACAAATACTCAGGACAGATTTTATATGACAAGACTGCATTTGGGCTCAGTCCATGTACTGGTGGCTTTCCCAAAACGCTAAAAATGGCAGAAAATTGTTCATAAATGTCCATGTGACGGGAAAGCAAATCAGTCCACAATGCACTTTATGTTGTTTTGTAAGTTTTATCGAGATATTAGAAAAAACTTTTCTACGGCCAATTTTTATTGTACAGAAATTATTTTTTTACAAGGACGTTATGAAATGGATTTGTACCCTTGAAAATGAACTAGCTTGTTGTGCTGTTGCTGGTTTTATCCGCAGGGCCATACAAAGAAGGAAATCCCTTGTACAGGTAGACCATCTAGTCTATGAAGATGATTGAAGGATGTCCTTTGATCGAAAAGTAAAAATATTAAATGGGATAACGAGGTGATTTGTACAAATGAAGTTTTAACTGTTATATTATGAATTATACAATATTAATTGATAGTAAGTTTTAAATGTATGTACTTTTATGGTTCGAAAAAGATTTGAATAAAGTTTTATGATGATGGTGTGCAGCTCCAATTGTCCCGTGCAGACGACAATTGGGTAGTGACCCCCTGCCAGTAGCGCTGTAGGCTCTGGCACCCCCAGAGCATGTGCACAAGGTTGGCATCTACCAGGGAACAGCGGAGGCAGGCTGTGTCTATTCCTGGAAGTATTGGTTTATTTTGTGCACTAAGCAGTATCATACAAGGCGAAATCTGGTGTTTTGGGGAACATGGTCCGGGCCCAATAGCAGCTTTTCCCATTCCCTGTTGGTGCTGGGGTGAGCCAGCTCTTCCTTCCACTTGCGACGAAGGGGGGTGAGCTGTGGGCCAGCATGTAGGCGCAGCGAGTCTGCAAACCAGCGGATCTGATGTCTGACCGGTCCCATTACATGCAGGTATTGCATGGTGAGGTACGTCGGAAGCTCCAGCGTCATGTCTCCCCACCCACTCCCCATGGCAGTCACAAGTGAATTACATCAGAGGAAGTGTCCTGGTGGGAGGCCGCCCTCCTCCATTAGGGACTCATGGGTCAGGAGGCTATTATCACGGTAAAGGTCTCCAATTGTGTGGATGCCCGCCACGTGCCAGGTGGCTAGTTCTGCTGACGATGTAATGGCGTGCCGTCGGTGCATGCCAGGCAGGGGTTTCACTTGAGCAAAAGAAGTCCCTGCACATGTTAGAAAAAGAGCTCAGCCATAACAGCGGTATGCTACCCCCAGCAACAGAGATTTAGGTGTGGGCGGCTTGTGCAGGGGTGAAACATATGGAGTCCATTCAGCAGACTGTAGGTCGGTGCTGCTGTTGCTGTGTCCGCATGTTGTAGGCCTGACATCCACCAAGCCACCCATTGAAGTTGGGATGCAAGATATTTGTGCTCAAAATGAGGCACCGCGAGGCCGCACCAGTCCGTGGACAGATATAATTTCGACAAAGCAACCCTGCAGCAGGAGTTGTTCCATATGAATTCCCACATTGCTTTTTCCAGGGAGCAGAAAAAGAAGTAGGAATATAGAGGGAGATTGTCAAAATAATAAAGGAAGTGGTGGAGAGGGACCATCTGAAGGAGCGCTATACACCCAGCCACTGACAGCGGCAGCATATGCCAGAATGTCATCTGCGCTCTCAGTGAGGTAACAGCCCTTTGTAGATTGTCATTGTTGTAAAGTCATCCTGTGCCCTGGGCAACCCCCAACTTTTTGCTGACTGGAACTGGTGGTAACTGACTCTGACTGACCCTGGGCTCTGTTTAACCAGGCCCAGGGCCAGTGCCATGCTGACACACTTAGATAACAGTAAAGCACCTACATACACTAGGGTACACTTTGGGTTGGGGTACCCCTGTAATTGGCATGACTTACCCCATAAGCCCCTAGTATATAATAGGGCAGGGGATTGAAACTACCTAGAAGTCCCCAGTATCCTGGGGCATGGCAGTTTAGAGGCCAGCAGCCTTTTTGCACTTGCATGTGTGCCCTGCTGAAGCCTGTGGTCAGTTTAAAAGCAGGCCTGGGCGCCAGGATTGCTCTTAAACATGTAAATTGTGGCCAAACTCGACTTTGGGGTTTGGGGCACTTAAAACTGGTCAACCTAAAATGTTTTGGCATAATAATGACCCCCAGGGTCTCCCTAGGTATCCCAGGGGTGGGGGGTCAGGTATCTATAAGGTAGACCCTTATAAAATGAGTTTATATATGCCCTGGGTTAAGTGAAATTCACATTTCACTCTCCCCATTGTGTAAAGTGCTGCCCAAATTCGACTTTGATGCTGGGGGCACTGGGCATGGAGGATCTGCAATATTTTTACAGATTCAGCACCCCTAGGGTCTCCCCTAGGTGACCTATGGGGTGGGGGTCCTGTGAAAATAAGCCAAGTAATTATAAAATATGTTTTTATAGGTCCTGGTGCTGGAAAAATGGCCCATGTCATTTTTCCCATTGCAAACCCCCTGCCCCATAGGTTAACATGGGGGAAAGTTATTAAACAATAACTTCTGATAGGAGAGGGATAAAGATTCCATTCAAAGACTCACTAGAATGGTATTGATAAATCCTACTATATGATGTTATTGAATTTTTCCCAAAGTGAACAGACAAGAAGTTATAACACTTTCTGGGTTTTAGTTCCAAATCCAGCCTTCCAGTGCTCTGCCCTGATTGGTCAGAGTTAAGGGGATTAGCCAGCCTGCCTGAAGAGGTGATAAAGATCCCCTGGGGCCAGCCAGATGGACTGGGAGGGCAGTGAGCTGTTCTGCAGGAATGCCAGGCCAGGGGAGGGGTCGTAAACAATGAGCTTCAAAGGGGCAGAGCCCAGAGCAGTGTCATTAACAGCTTTGAACCCCCACCTCAGCCAGATGGCAGGATTAAGGAAGATATGTGCAGATGTAGGGAGGAGAGGCTAGGTTAATTAGCCAACTCAGTGGGAGTGTTTAGCCAGCTCTTACCTCCTTGCTGGAAAATCAGCCATTATGGATTTGGAAGCTTTGTTGCACTCTGGGATAGAATAATGCCACACTCTGCAGGAAGGAGTCACTCAAGTGGGAGGTTACCCTATTCCTATTGGTGAAGCTTGACCTCCTGGATGACCCAGAGACTGTGGAATAAGTATCTGAGAGAGGCCCAGCCCCTCAGATCTGCTGCTTGAAACTGAAGAAAGCAAGAATGGCCCTGCTGAAAAGTTCTGCTGTGCAAAGACTTCTAAGGCCTGACCTCTGGAGACTGCACCACCTGAAACTACAGCTTTGTGGACTAACTGTGCTGAGTAAAAGAAGTCAAGAGTGGACTCCCTGCAAGCTACAGGTTAACAGAAGTCATCTGGACCCTCACCACCAAGAATCATCAACCTGGGGAGCTACCAGTGGATTTGTAAGGGTGACGTCCAGTGCATTGTGGGAATTGAAGTCCTCAACTTTCAAGGACCATCTTGGAGCTTCCAGACCCTTGGAGTAAGTTTGAGACACTTTGGGACCCTTTGAGGAACTTCAGGAAGAAGTTCAAGAAGTTTGGGGAACTTTGAAAAAAAGCTCCATAGGGGGACCGACTCATCCTGGTCAGCCAAGCCGCCTGCCTTCAACCGCGAGCCGGCCAAGCCCACCAGGTTCATCCCGCTAAAAGCTCCATCGCATCGACTTCCAGAGATTGACCGGGACTAGCGAAAATCTGAAGCCGGCGAACCCTCACCGGATCCGGCTACATGAGGAGCATCGAGGGACCCCACGAGAAAAAGCTCCAGAAAAGCTTCTAAGTCCGCTCATAAGAAAGTCGACCGGGAACAACCGCGAGCGCCAATCCGCCTGCCTTCCATCGCGTGTCGGCCTGGATTGTTGGATTGCCCCGCTGAAGCGATCTTGAAAAAGTTTCTAAGTCCGCTCCAGGGAAGTTCACCGGGAGATCGTCGAAAGGCTATCCGGCGGAGCCGCACCGGATCCGGACTGACGGAGAGCGTCGAGGGGCCTCGAGGAGAAAAGCTCCAGAAAAGTTTCTAAGTGCGAAGGTAAAAAGATTGACCGGGACCTTCCGCGTGGGGTATCCGCTCAGGGCTCCATCGCCGTCGGTCTTAAACTTTGACTTTGGCCCGGTCTATCGCGAGCCTATGTCCCAATATGGTGCTATATGCTTCTAAGTGCTATATTTTATTTAAACTTTGAAAATTCATATCTCCGGTTCCCTACATTGGATTTTTGTCGTTTTGGTGTCATTTTAAAGATAAAAATATTTCCTATTTTTATAAATTGGTGTTGGATTTTTATTATGTGTTGTGTCTTAATTATTTACTGAATTGGTGTTTTTAAATGCTTTACATACCTGTCTTTGAAGTTAAGCCTGTCTGCTCGCAGCCACGTTACCAGGGGTTGAGCATAGGAATAATTTTCTGAGACCTATGCTGAGTCCTATCATGTGTTAGTGGCCTTATTGCCAGTGGCAGACCTACATTTGCCCCTACCAATAATCCACTTTCCAACATTCATCATATAAGTCTTCATCCGCATGGTACACCCTGAAGTGGGGGTCTGCCAGCGAACAGGTGAAAGGAAACAAACAACATTTGGTCCAGTTGACTCTGAGGCCGGAAAGATGGGCAAAGCGATCTAGTGTTAGGGAGACCGCGTCTGAGATGGAGTGAAGGTCGTCAGCATAGAGAGAGACGGAGTGTAGACCATCTTCCAGCGGGATACCCCATTCTGCACTCCCAGCATGGAGGGCAAGTGCCAACGGCTCTATGGCCAATGTGAAAAGCAGGGGCGAGAGAGGGCTGCCTTGGCGAATACCCCTGTGAATCTGGAATGAGTCCGATATCAGGGAGCCAGTTTTGACCCTGACCATTGGACAGGTGTATAGTGGCCTGACCTTCAAGTGGCGATCTCCGATGCCATTGCGTGGTAATGTTTCAAACAGGAAGGCCCATTCCAGCGAATCAAAGGCAGTCCAGTACCAGACAGCCCGCTCGAGGCCATGATTCTGACGCATATTTTAGGACACAGAAAAGGCATCTCAGATTTAAGGATGTACTGCGTGATGGCAGGAATCCATTCTGGTCGGGGTGCACCAGCGTGGGCACCATGGTTGCGAACCCATTTGCCAGGATCTTAGAGAGTACCTTATAAGAGCCCAGTTCAGAGGGGTCTTTGTGCGGCTTAGGGAGTGATATAAGCAGTGCTTTGCATAGGGAAGTGGGAAGGCAGGAGGCTGCCCGAGCCTCTTCGTAGAGCGTGAGCAACTGGGGTGCAAGGAGCATTGCTTATCCCTTGTAAAATTTAACAGGCAAGCCAGGCTTCTTGCCCTTAGCTAGTGCCCTGATCGCCGCCTGTATTTCAAAAAGAGTGACTGGGTCGTCCAGCTCCGCTCTTTGGTTGGGTGCAAGACAGGGCAGGGGAATCGGTTTGAAGAGGGCTTCGGTGTCTGGGAGAACAGTGAGCCTAGATTGCTACAGCAAGGCATAGTGGTGGGTTAGTTCTAGATGTATGTCCTGTTGCTTGTAAAGTAAGTTGCAAGTAGCAGATCTTAGCACAATAGGGTGCCGGGGATGATCCAACCTTATTAGCCCTTATAACCTTATAGGCCCCCAGCACTGGCCTAGTGAAATGGGTGCTCTTCCTCGGCCCTCCCGCTAAGTTCGTAACTTGGGCTTCATCATCGATGATTTATTAACTATGCAACATCAAGCTGTTAAGGTGGCTGCTACATGTTTTACCATCTTGAAATGGCTAAAAAAGAATATTTGGATGTTGCCGGAGCATACCCAGAGAACCGTAGTCCAGGCGCTTGTCACCTCAGACTGGACTACGGCAACATTCTTTATCTGGGGACTAACAAAGAGGTGACTCGTAGGCTGCAGATGGTTCAGAACTCTGCCGCAAGATTGTTATGCCAGGTTCCTAGAGCTGTCTCTGTTTCTGGCCACCTGCGTGATCTTCACTGGCTTAGGGTGGAGAACCGAATTAAGTTCAAAGTCCTGAGCTATATGTTCAAAATCAAAACAGGTGTAGCCCCCCAGTATCTGCAGTCCTTGGTTTATCCCTATGTGCCTTCCCGCTGCCTTCGTTCATCCACTCAAGGGAAATTTTCTGTTCCCAGAGTTAGACTATCTCGGATGGGCGGTCGATCATTCGCCTGTCTTGGTCCCTCCTTTTGGAACTCCCTCCCCATATCAATTCATAATGAAACTGTGTATGTCCAGTTCCGCAAATCCTTAAAAACTTGGCTTTTTAACCAATAATCGTTAAGCTGATATCTGTTCCTCGTTCTAGTTGGCGCCGGGAAACCCTTTTTGGGTAGCTGTTGCGCCTTATAAATTAAATTAATAATAATAATTAGCTATGCCAACAGCATGCTGGATTTGTCGCCATTGGCATGCATACGTGCTGAGTGGGCCGCATAATTCAGGCAAAACAAAAGTTCCAAGAGGGAAACATGTTCGCGTTGTGCCACCAGCAGGTGTCAAGAACCGCCTGGATTCCCCTACCGTGTCAGTCTCGTGTTGCAGGAGCATGCGTTCTATATGAAATATATCCAGGGCCGGACTGGGAACTGAAACCGGCCTTGGCAAACTGCTCGGCCGGCCACCCTGTGGGAGAGGAGGGGGGTGGGCCGAGCTGTTTGCTACGGCCGGTTTCGGCCGATTTTGTTACAGGGGGCCGATATTGCCGCCCCCCGGTAACAAAACCGGCCCCCACCCTGGCAGCCCACCGGGGAATCACCCGGTGCCCGCTACGGCCAGTCCGGCCCTGAATATATCAGTGTCAAGCTGTTGTCGGACATTCCAAGTCACTCCCAGGCAATGGCCCCTGGCCGCCACTTTCAATGCGTCCCACTCAATCAGCCTGGATATTGCTGACCAACAGTTGTGTTCGAAATATTCTTCGATAGCGGCATGCAATGAGGCGCAGAATGGTGGGGTCTTCAAGTGTCGCTGGCAGCAAGTGCCATGACAGAACGGGGGGTAGGCCCAGTGTCCCATGTTAGCTGGAGGCTCTGCGGGTTATGATCTGAATGGGTGCGGCTTATTTAGTCAGAGAAGAACTGCGTGAGGAATTCAGATGGGAGCAAGTTCCACTGCCAGTTGGCAAATATTCTACAGGGTTATGTTCTTTAATGCCTTTCAGAAGGCCCACCACGTGCACAATGTTTCTGCGTGAGCGGCCTTCCGTGTCCTCAGCCCTGGCCTCGAGGGTGTGGACACAATCCACCAGCAGCTGGACAGCGGATACCAGTTCTTTGAACGTCAGCTGAAGTTCGACAGTAGTTCGCTCTGCAGTACGCACTTTGTGTGCTTTCGTTTACGATCAGCGTGTAGCAGATTAAAGTCTGTTGCTATGTTGTCAATCTTGCTCTCTAAGGAGACGCGGGCGCTCTCTAAGGTTGTGCCGGTCTTCTCCACTGCATCAAATGCCACATCCAACTGACTAGGAGCGATCAAGAGTACGTGACCAAAGCCACACCCCCGCCAGGTGCCTTCGTGGGTGGGGCGGTGGCGCCCGACCAGAGGCAGCCCATCATGGGGAGATACTCCACTGGATCTAGCGCAGTCACAGGTGGAAGGAAGCACGCAGGATGGGCCTGCTTGCTAGTGCTCTGAGAGTCTGTTTGAGCGCTGCAGCACACGCAGCCCAGATGCGTTCACCAGATATAGACGGCCTCCACAGCACCGGGAGCCCCAGGAGGGTGTTGCAGCCATCAGTAAAGGTCCGGTCGACGGTGCCACCGTGCGTTGACGTGTAGCGCAGTGGGTTAATGGGCAACTCAGGCTCACCTCCACAGTGTCACTGGCTTCATGAGTTGTCCCTCCCTTGCAGAAGAGACGCCACCTGCAGCGGTGATTCCCAGGTCAGGGTTAGTAAGTGGGGCTCCCATTTAGAGCAGGAGTGCCAGTGATGCTTAGGATCTAACGTGCTACTGGGTGCAATTGCGTTGGTTTAAGGGGTATAGCGCTGCAGCCCCGATGCCTACCACAGATGGATGATGTAGCTGCAGCTCCCCATGCGCACGTGGGGACGGCCGCAGCAGTAGGTCTCTTGCTTCTCTGCTGATCTTTTCCCACAGCAGGATCTGGAGGCTACACTAAGAGGTAAGCACTGTCAGTGCCCACCGACTGCTCTTCAGAGTCGGTCTCCTTGCGCCCTCAATGGCTGCTGATGTGATGGACCGAAGGGGGGAGGGGCACCACCAACGCAGCGGTAGGGAGCAGGCCTCCACCCACAAGGTCTGCAGAAAGCTCCTCCATGCCTCCGATTTCCGGGGAAGCAGCATCCGGGCTACAGCACTAAGAGCAGTGCTCCTCACTCGTTCCCAGAAAGGGGGCCATGAACCAGCACGGGCCACTAGGCAGCGGCGGAGCCACCAGTCCGAGTAAAGCCGGCGACGCGGCAGGCCCCCACTGTTGTGTTGGTAATATTGGGCCCCCACCTTGGGCCGTAGTGACGCCGCAGTTAGCCCCGGAGCACAGCGCGGGACAGAGATGCTGCACTCTCAGGGTCTGATTGGAAGTACCGCCCCCGAGCGAGCGCCTTCCATTTATTATTCTCTTTCCCCGCAGGCCACGCCTGGCCTGCGGATGTGGTGCCGGGACTTCCGTCCCACGCGCTCTCAACACTAGAGCGCTACCTACTACATCCCTTCCCAACTCAGTCCTTGAAAACAATAAACTAAAATAAACACACCACAACTCAAACAGTCAGTTCAACAGTGAGTCACTCAGTTCTTGACTTATCTCTCAGTCTTTGGGTACTCCTCTTCAGCAGGCGAAGTCTCGCAGCCGCTGGCTTGGGCGAGGATTGGGCCGTAGATCATACTTCCGAGTGTGTCGTTCTCTGCGCCCTTCCTCAGGGCCGGCGCCCTCGGCGGTTGTGCGAGAGTCGGGCATGGTGCTGGTACCCAGCCCTTCCAAGCCTCTCTCGTCCCTTGTCTCGACTTCTACTGTCTCGGGGAGTCCCCTGACTGGGACTACTGAGGGTCCTGGATCTTGTTCACCGGCCCTTCCGGCAGGAACCTCCTTGAACCACGAGATGTTTCTCGATACGTCCTCTCCTCTCCTCCTTGCGGTCACCGTGGGGCCGCGATTGGCCACCACTGTCCAGGTGCCTGGTTCGTAGGCAGTTTTGAACTTTCC
This sequence comes from Calotriton arnoldi, assembly GCA_963921515.1. NCBI lineage: Eukaryota > Metazoa > Chordata > Amphibia > Caudata > Salamandridae > Calotriton > Calotriton arnoldi. The sequence goes on from CAWUFW010007126.1 coordinate 674,310, forward strand.
TCCCGGCCGGCGGTCTCTGAGGAGGACGGTCGCTCCTAGCCGAAGGCGTCGTGGTACGGCCCGTCGTCCGACGCTAGCTTGCCTGTTCTGGTTCTCCCACCTGTCTTGTGCGTCTTGGGCGTCTAGGGGCGGGGACGTCCACCCGGGGCAGGCTGGCATTAAGTCTCGCCTAGGGCCTTTTAGCATCAGTGACCAAGGGCTTCGTTGCGTCGTACAGTGTGGGGTGCTTCTGTACTCCCTGAGAAACTCATGGAGTCGTTTTTCCGGATCAACTTGCTCCAGTGCGGCGATGCGGAATGTCTTGTTCAGCGTCCGCATGAACCTTTCTATGTCCCCGTTGGCCTGGGGCCATTGAGGAATGATCCTCCGGTGTCGTATTCCACATTGTTGCAGGAATGTGGCAGATTCTGACCCCTGGATCGGTGGCCCGTTGTCGCTCCGAATTTCTTGAGGGAACCCAAACATTGCAAACGTCTTCTCGAGGCTGGAGCGCACGTGAGTGAAGGCTGTCGAAGCTACGACCTCTACGACAGGGTATTTGGAGAACGCGTCCATTAAGACCAGAGTGTGTCGGCCGTCCGGGAAACTCCCAAAGTCTACGCTCACTTTGGACCAGGGCTCGGTGCATGCCTCTTCTGTGATGACTGGGATTGGTCGGGCCAATGCGCCGGTGAGCTGGCAAGACTGGCAGCGACGGACGAGGTCGTCAACCATTTGCTCTAATTCAGGAAACCAGACCTTTTCCCTCATCCGAGCTTTCATCTTCGTAGCCCCTTGATGACCTCCATGGGCGAGCTGGGTCGCGCGGTCTCGCAGCATTCGAGGTATGACCAGCCGGGATCCCCTGAGTAGGAGCCCACCTCCTGTGGCACTGAGTTCGCTCCGTACCCGCCACATCTTCGTCAGTCCTTCCTTGTCTTCCGGGCTCCAGGCGTTCGCATGACCCAGGTAGTCTTGCCACGATCACATTTGGACGGCCTGGAGGGTTCGGCAATATACACTGTCGTCCTTGGCGGCTTCTTGAATCTCTTCCAGGGTCATGGCTCGCGGGCAGGCGGCCGTGGATACTATATTGATGTATTGTTCGGTGTCTTCATCATCTTCATCGGGTGCTTGTTGCGTTGGATGGCGGGACAGGAATTCTGCCGGGTTCTTTGTCCCTGGCCGGTACACGACCTCCATCTCGTAAGGCTGTAGTTGCACGGCCCACCGTTCGATTCGCAGTGGAGGATGGGGGGCGGACCCCTTGAAGAGTGGCATGAGGGGTTGGTGGTCCGTGACCATCGTGAACGGCTGCCCTGTCAGGTAGAGGTGGAAGTGGCTGCAGGCCCATTTTATGGCGAGTGCTTCCCGCTCTATTTGTGCATATCTCGTTTCGGTGGGTGTGAGGGACCTGCTGGCAAATGACAACGCTGTTGAAATGGGATGTGGACTTGAGCAGGGGCAGGGTTGTCGTCACCCATATTAGCTCGTCAGTGGCAGGCGTGTCCCCTGGTTCCAAGCAACCACCTGCGTGCTGCGTGTGTTGGGAGACGGCAGGCGCGCCTGCTCGGAGCATGCAGGATGAGGGAGGCAGGGCGCGGGAAGAGCACGTGTCCCTGGGCCTACTGTCATGTGTGCTTGGCAGCGCCGGGACTCCTGCAGCCCGGGCCTGGTGCTGGCACGTCACTGCGCCCCTCCTCTTCTTCTTTGCCTTGAGAGGTGGCGCCAGTTATGACCTGAGGTATGGCCTCCCCCACTTTCCTCTTGTAGAGGTGTCCAGGAAACTGTGGGGCACTTTCCAGCGTGTGCCTGGGGAGGGCGCGTGACTGCGCGATGCTCCCTGTCAGCTGGTTGGGGTGGCGCCGGTGGCTGGAGGCACGGGGTAGTGCGCTGCAGCGCTAGGACAGCCTTGGGACGCCGCACTGCGGGGCCGACTCACCCGTCCGCGTGCGCGTCGGCTGGTTGTCGGGGCCGCTTCCCGTGGGATTGCGGAAGCCTCCGTCCGACGTTGCGGTGCCTGGCGCTGACAAGAAAACGAGCGAGGGTCTCGGCCCTCCTCGTCGCCAGTGTTGTGTTGGTAATATTTGGCCCCCACCTTGGGCCGTAGTGACGCCGCAGTTAGCCCCGGAGCGCAGCGCGGGACAGCGCTGCACGCTCGGGGTCTGAATGGAAGTACCGCCCCCGAGCGAGCGCCTTCCGTTTATTATTCTCTTTCCCCGCAGGCCACGCCTGGCCTGCGGATGTGGTGCCGGGACTTCCGTCCCACACACTCTCAACACTAGAGCGCTACCTACTACACCCACCAGGTCTCCCATGCCCTGTAGTGTACTCACTGGTGGTTGACCCAGTGCTCCCTCGGCCCACTGCATGGCCTCAGCGGCGTCCTCTCCCCCTGCGTACAGTTATCCCAGCGGGGCCAGCACCACGGCCACTCGGCTTCAATTCACCGTCAGGTCCGCACCGCTAGCACTGGGCTGGCCTTGGCAGGGCGGCAGTCACCAGGAAGGGTCCTCAGGCGGCCTCCTAACAAATGGCCAGCCCCATCGGATCGCGGCTGTCAGCAGGCATGTGGTCAGTGTGCCACAGGTGTCCAGGAGATGGCTGGAAGTAGGATTACTCCGGATAATAGGGGTTTACTTGGCAGAGCTCCTTAGGGCACGCTTGCCATCTTGTTGTCGCTAGAGATTAAATTATTATGATGCAAATTAACAATAACAAGCATATCCCTAGATTTGGCATGAGGTTGATAATTTTAAAGTTGGGGGAATAGAGGTACGTACTGATAATCTTCCTGTCTAAAGTAATTGAGGGGTTAACAGACTGCTTCAATGGTGCCCCCCTCTTGAACATGCAGCTGGAGTGAGAATAGAAAGAAACCCATTTATGTAAACTACTTCGCAGGCCCAGGTCTCCTGTAAGCAAACAATATTAAAATCCTTAATTGATTCGTTCCAATCAACATTCTTCATCTAAGGCCATTCAACATTCCAAAACATGCATTTAAATTCATATTTAAGTTCTACCAGTTGTGCATCAACACCAGGCATTCGCCCAGAACAGGTAGCCTTAACAGAATTAATATTGTTGATAGTCGTCCAAATCTGTTCAACCACAAAGGAACTGTACTTTGTGTTTCTCTTCTCAAGGGCTCTGTTATCTTTCCAACGCTGACACATGATTTTAAAGGAGACGTGTTTACATACACATCCCCAAAAGGTGGCCACCCTTCAATATCACACTTAGAATTCATGCCCCCAGATCGCCCAGTTCGCAGACCATAATCTGATGCTTTACCCATGTGAAGGAGTCAATCAACCTGTTCAAGGGACGTAAAGTGGCTATGTGTTGATATTTCATATGGTCTGTAAACAGGGACCCTCATGAATAGAGAATTTAAATGTCATTCTGCCAGATGGTTTGTATAAATAGCCTAGAGGCACTCCCATAATACATCTGGAGAGAAAGCGGGCTGGGGACAACCTTTCCAACGAAGACCCAACATCATGTTAATTCCTAAAGTTGATAAGCACACAGTCCCCCTGCCCCTCTTTTGGGTTAAATCCTACCCAGTAAACCCATTGCACACTTGTTACCAAATAAGGTTTCACAGCAATATAGATCTGGTGATTTTGCGAAAGATTGTACTACTTTGTTTTTTAGCTGGTAATTATCCTCAGCCGGGTCAGGATTTAGTGGTGGAACATTTTCTAAAACTATCACCAGCGGGTAGCTGGAGAACCCTTCTTGATCCAATCTCTGTTTCTGGTGACCATCTCCATCTATCCTGGTTTAACCTATTTCAACTGAGCAATGAGCAGATCCCAGTTGATCTGCTGCAGATGTGATATTTATATTAGGCACATCATTGCACAATATGTTGGAATTGGTAGGTCCAGGGTGTGCCTGTGGGCCCGATGACCACCCCCGATGCAACATTAATTACGAAACAAGGGGTTCCAACGTTTTGTGTTTGCAAATGGGCAATAGGGTCTCTGTTCAGCAACCTTAGCATTTCCTTGATCATCCAGCATTTTCAGTAAAGAATCTATGTTCTTAAGAAGAGAAAATACTGGATCGAGAATCTTTGTCAGAGCTGTCTCAAGGGCATCAACAAGCATACATACGATGGTTCCTCCTCAAGGGGGGCCTTCCCACAGCTATTCAAAGAGACCACAGTAGCCCCTGGTACAGTAGCAGCTTTGATGGCATTTGCAGACTTTTTAGGACGTGTAGCAGTAGATTTAGTGTTACTTTTAGCTATTTTGGTGGGGGAGGACTCGCATTTTCCTTATGGTCATTCTGAGTGTTATTAGGATCAATCACAAGGTTGCCATTAAATATGCATGGGTTAGTCTCAGAAATTACTTCATTATCACAATGTGGGATGATGTAGGGAAGTCTGCCATGGTGCCAGTGAGCGGGTTCACTGAAAGACCTTTTTTAGTGCCCCCTTAAACTCTCCTCCACACATTCAATCTCACTAATCAGCGCCCCATGACAGTTGTAGGTAAGTTCGTAATGGTAGCAGTCAGTGGGTACTTCTTAGAGGAGCACATTGCAGGTTTTCTTTTCTCCATCAGGCCTTACCTTCAGAAACAGGTGATTTCACCACTGTCAAGGATGAAATAGAGTTGGTGAGTGACAGGCGCGCAACGCCCATTGGGCTCAAAAGGCTTAATCCCCCCCTCCCGTCATGTGTGTCAGCCCGGGCTGAGACAGCTTCCCGGGCACACACACAGCCACACCCGAGTACTTCACAGGTCTTTAAAAGACCATTTGCTTGTTAATTAGGCTTTGTTGTTTTTCACCCCTTTTTAGAGCCCCTGCAGCTCCACTCTGCATTTTGCTTGAAGAATTTTTTTTTTGCAGATTTATATAGCGCGAACTTGACTTGAAGGTATTGGAGCACTTTACATGAGCACCGGTTACGTTACACAATGACACATACATTTGTTTTTTTTTGGTAGGCACAGGGAGATTAAGTGATTTGCCCAGAATCACAGGATGTGGACACGACCCCGAGGCTCGAACCTTGGTTTCCCAGCTCCAAGGTCGGCAATCTAGCTGTCAGACCACACCTTCTCCCCAAGAATTAGCCCCCCGCCCCCGAAATGTTTTCTTAGACCCCTCCCCCCCCGAAATTTGGCTCTAGTTGCGCCTCTGGTGAGTGAAGGAGCCAAGAGGGGTGGCCCAGCCCAGCCTTGGCCAGCCAAGAAATTCGCCCGGGCACGCACCCAGGCGCGTCCCACGCTGCAGGAGCGTCCGGCAATTAAAAGCATGATGCAACAATACGGCTCCACTTGGCCCCAATGGAAGCTGGGGAACGCAGTCCCACCCATGGGCCAATAGTTAGCAGTGAACAGTGCAGACAGAGAAAACCAAAAGAGTTGTGTCCCACGCTGCAGGAGCGTCCGGCGCTTAAAAGCGCAACGCAGCAGTGCGGCCCCTCGTAGGCCCCAATGGAAGCAGAGGGATGTAGTCCCACCCCAGTCACAGGCCGATAGCGGTGAACAGTGCGGGCAGGGAAAAACCAAAAGAGTTGTGTACCACACTACGGGAGCGTACATCGCTTTAAAGCACGATGCGGCAATGCAACCCTTCCTAGGCCCCATTGGAAGCTGGGGGAACGTAGTCCCACCCCAGCCACAGGCTGATAATCAGCAGTGAACAGTGCGGGCAGGGAAAACCAAAGAGTTGTGTCCCGTGCTGCAGGAGCTTCCGGTGCTAAAAAGAGCAATGTGGCCTCTCCTAGGCCCCAATGGAAGCTGGGGGACATATTCCCACGCCAGCCACGGGCTGATAGTCAGCAGTGAACAGTGCGAGCAGGAAAACCAAAAGAGTTGTTGTGATGGTGTATATTTCTGTGGCAAGGAACACAGTGTGTCTACTGGAGAATTTACCTCTGATTCTTTCACGCTGCCTTGTGGTGTAACTCAGGGCTCTTCACTTTCGCCCACTCTTTTCAACATATGTGTCATCCCTTTGGCAAAGCTTATTAGATCTTACGGCTTTGCCGTTGTGTCATAAGCCCGTCTGCGCCCGTCCGCGTCCCAGGAGCGTCCAGCGCCAGCCACGCTGCCCGTCACCTGACCGAGGTGCAGGGCGGTCGGAGGTGCTTTAGTCGGGAGGAACTTCTGGCTCTTGATTATACTAAGGGCAATTGTGGTGATCATTGGGTAGCACTCCAAAATCTGACTAGGACGTGCCCTAAATGTAAATTTTGTTTCCAAACGGAGCTGTTAGCCCCGGCTCCCGCAGCTGCCTTGGCTCCCAGGATTGAGAGTGGAGACTGTATTCGGGCCGCGCTCATCAATTCCCGCTCACTGGTCAAGCATGCCCCAGACATCTATGAGCTTCTTTTTGATGAGCAGTTAGATCTGTTATTTATAACTGAAACTTGGCTTAATGAGTTTTGTGCCCCAGTGGTCGAGTTAGCCATCCCTAGGGGATACAAAATAGCGAGGGCTGACCGTAAAACTGGCAGAGGAGGAGGGGTCGCTGTGGTGTATAGGGACACTTGGATTTTTTCCAGCGAGGAAACTTTGGGCATAGTTGATGGGGAGGCTCTTGATTTCACCATCGTTTTGTCACCACATTTTACGCTTGGCGGTACACTGGTGTATCGCCCCCCTGGCCCCCCTGGAGCATTTTTGAAAGCACTGGATGAAGTTATTGTTTCCCGAGCCTTACACTTTTCGAATTTCTTACTTCTGGGCGACTTTAATATCCATTTAGACTGCCCGGAGGCAAATGACTCTAGGGAATTAGTGGACTCGTTCAACTTAGCACAATTGTCCCAATGGATCAAATCCTCTTCCCATAAGGGGGTCATACGTTAGACCTGGTTTGCTCCAACTTTCCTCTGTCCATTAGGGACCCTCTCCAGGTCTCTTGGTCAGATCATTACCTGATACAGTTTTCTTGGACTATTGCGAAGCCCCGTCCCCTACAGCCACGGTCCAAGGCAGACCATCACGGAAGATAGATATCCCTGCTTTTTCTAGGGCTCTACTAGCTTCTCGGCCGACTGTCACCCCTAATCTAGAAGGCGCATTAGATGGTTTTGTTAATTGGATCTCCCAAGGTATTAATTCCGTATCCATACCCCTCTCTAATAGGCGAGCGAGAAATGCTCCCTCAAAACCCTGGTAATCGGTTAAACTTAGAGAGCTCAAGCAGGGTTGTAAAAAACTTGAACGCTGCTGGAGACTGGAGTATTGTCCCCTGGCCAAAATCACCCTTCGAAAGGCTCAGAGAGACTATTATGCAGCTATTGGGGAGGCGAAAAGCTGCTTTTATGGGGAGCGCATTGCTCAATCTAACAACAATTGCAAGGAAATCTTTTCCATTGTCCAGAGCTTTCTATCACCATGCGCCGAACATACTGCTCTGCCGGCTTCGTCACAATGGTGTGAGGAGCTGTCATGTTTCTTTTTGAGAAAATAAAGACCATCCAAGATAGCCTAGGGATGGGATCCCTTGAGCAGGTAGTTTCCCATTCCCCATACATTACAGTTCCTACCCCGGCAGCTCCCGCTCTGACGAATTTTTCTCCTATTGCTATGTCAGATTCACTGGCTATTCTTAAATCACTTAAGTCGGGCTCTCCCACAGATCCGTGTCTGGCGAGGGTACTAGCAGGGGTTGCGGAGGTGGTCAACCTTGAAGTAAATACTATTATTAATCTATCTTTACAGACTGCCACTGTCCCATTGAATTGGAAACAGGCTAAACTGCTGCCACTTCTGAAAAAGCCCATTCTAGATCCCACCAAACTTGCAAGCTACCGCCCTATCTCTCTCTTACCGGCGTTGGCAAAGGTGTGTGAAAAAGCTGTCTTCAGACAGCTAGACGCCTATGTCGAGTCATCTGGCGTTCTCCACCCTGCCCAATCCGGATTTAGGGCTACATATAGTACAGAGACTGCACTTGTCGAAATGTCAGAGGTAATAAGGGAGTGCCTGGATGCAGGTGGCAGAGCGGCCCTGATTTTGTTGGACCTCTCTGCCGCCTTCGATACGGTGCCCCATAGACAATTACTTGCTCGACTTTCGAACATTGGCGTTACAGGTCTTGCTTGGGACTGGCTTAAATCCTTTTTAGATGATCGCACCCAGCAGGTCTGGATGCCACCCTTTTCGTCGGCTCCCAGGAAAATGTCCACAGGAGTACCACAGGGCTCTACTTTGAGCCCTTTACTTTTTAACATCTATATAACACCCCTGATCTATCTTGCGGAGGAGCTGGGAGCCAAGATCATAGCGTATGCTGATGATACCCAGCTCCTCTTTACCTGGAAGGATGATGACCTGTCCTCGGAAGTTGCCCAGAAATGCCTCTCGACTGTCTTCAAATGGCTCGCACGTGCTCAACTGAAGTGCAACGAGGACAAGTCGGAGGTCCTCCTGTATGGATCTTTCCCTCCCTCTTTCAGAGAGACCCTGTGTCCTTCAGACTACCCTCGGCCCAACTCAGTGGGCAATCCAGTGAAGAACTTGGGGGTCTGGTTTGGTGAGGACCTCAGGTTCTCCGCACAAATTAAGAAACTTGCGGGGGTATGTTTTGGTACTCTCAAATCACTTAGAAAGTTTTTCGCCTGTTACCTAGGTCAGCGAAAGAAATGGTCGCCCGCGCCCTTATTTTGTCTCGCATTGACTATGCCAATGCCCTGTACATTGGCATACCAGGCTACCTGATAAAAAAACTGCAAATAATACAGAATGCAGCCGCCAGACTTCTGTTGAACATCTCAAGAAGGTCTAGCGTTAGACAGCATCTGCGTGATCTGCATTGGCTCCCTGTGATCCATAGAGTGCAATTCAAAGTTCTCACTCTGGCTCACAGAGCCCTGTATGGACTAGAGCCGATGTACCTCAGGAAGCGTTTTGCCTTTTATGCTCCCAGTCGATCTCTGCGCTCAGCCACCCATCGACGGGCGGTGGTCCCCCGCTTTCGCAGGATGCGTCTGGGGGGTCACTCCCTCTCCGTTAAAGCAGCGTCAGCATGGAACTCCCTTCCTGTGGAATTGCGGAACACTCAGGATCCTAGGCTCTTCAAAAAACAACTAAAAACCCTTCTTTTTAATCTGCCCATTTAAATCCCTGCTTCACACTGCTACGGTCACTTCCCGCGCCGGGACACTCTTGAGTATCTGTGCGCGTTATAAGTGTATTATAACATAACATAACATAACATTGTGATATCTATCTCTTCTGAGGTTGATGCCGTGCTCTCCAAATGTAAGTACTGTCTTTCTAACATTGTGATCTGGATGCAAGACAATTGTCTAAAACTAAATTCTGAAAAAACGGAAATTATGCTCATTGGCTCCAAGAACTTTTTCTGGACTGAGTCTGGGTGGCCCTCTTCTTTAGGCACTCCTCCATGTCGAGTCCAAAAAGCAAAATATTTAGGAGTATGGTTTGATGAACAGCTCAGTTATTCAGACCAAATAAACAAAGAGACATTGTCTTGCTTCTATCTATTGAGGACTCTGAGGAAGATCTTTCCCCTTATTCCAGTGGACATGCAGAGGTTTTTTGTTGTTGCACTTATGTTATCTCGTATTGATTACTGTAATGCCCTGTATCTGGGCTTATGGAACAAATCTTTGTTAAAGCTTCAATCACTTCAGAATGTGGCAGCTCGTCTTCTTTTGAAGATCCTAAAGTTCGATTCGATTTCCAAAGGCATCCGTGATATACACTGACTGCCGCTGTCCAATAGAAACATATTTAAGGCCCTCTGTAACATCCACAAAGCATTGCACAATGGAGGCCCTGCGTCTATGCAGAAAAACTTCTCCTGGGATGTCCCTACTCAAAAACTTAAGATCAGGAACTGCCAAGTTGACGGGGCGTGGCTATCGAGCCGATGGTGACGGACGCGTGAGCTCAGAGCTCCGCGCCGGCCCAGCTCATTATCCTGAAATAACTGCTGCTGCCTCGGACCCGAGGGCTTATACATAGTCCCGCTGTGACCGGGGGTGTCTGGGCGTGTTTTTCAACCCGGTTGGAGCCTGTGAGGAGTCGCGCTGCCCGAGCGCAGAGGTGGGAGAGGAGTGTTGCTGCGACTGCGGGAAGAACCCGGCCATTACCGGTGCTGGTGCGACGGCCTGGGGAGGCCCTAAAGATACTGAGGACTGGATGGGATTTGTGCTGGAGGGCCGCCTGGGGTGAACTGCCGGGCGCGAGGAGCAGAGCGCTCCGCAGGGTTCGACGGCGCACGCCGGAGCTGCAGACGGATGACTTGAGACGGTTACCAGCATCGGCGCCCACATCGAGTAGTCCGGAGGGGCCTGAAATTATACCCAACGAGTCCGGCGAGGGGGTGACCGGCCCGCATTGCCCTACCCATCGTCAATGGGCTGCGGTGGCGAATCACTGCGGGGCGTAGTTGGAACACTTGCCCCCACCCACGAGGAGTTGTGGAAGGACTTCATGCTGGAGGGCACGAACCGACAGCGCAGTGCGGTTACTCCTGTTGGGCCAGAGTGAGCGAGTCTATGCACGCTGGGGGAGTCGGTCTGTTGTCTGAGATTGCCTGCCCTGAGGGCCCACGCTCTACGCTGTTATTGTGGGTCACATCAGTGGTGGTCCCCGCCCTGTGACAGAACGACTTGAGGCGGAAGGGACTTGGGTACTGCGGCCCACTGTGGACCTCCTGGGGAAGCGGCGAGGACCCTGTGTTGGACCCTGGGCTGATCCTGGGTGGGCCGGATTGTGGTCCTCCTGGTGTTGGAACATTATAGCCCTAGCAGAGACGGATCGGGGGCACACACTCTCACCGCGAATTAGACGTTAATTCTTGGCTCTGCAGGCGGCGGCGAGGAGCGGAGTTCGAGGGCCGCGGTGTGACCCTGGCAGTGTGAGCGGTGGGTACTGCCCTGGTCGCTATTATTTCCCGTAGCGGTTGGCTGGTGGCGCAACACCCCTGGGGCCATGGGGAAACCGAAAGGCAGCAGGCGGGGGTCCTCCAAGACCCGGATGACTCAGCATCGGAACGCAGACGGCAGGAGTCCCCTGACCCACCGGCGGACACCCTAGTCCAGCAACAACTGGCCCAGATCTTGCAGGCAATAGCGGACACTAAAGACACCCTGCACCAAGACATCGCTAATGTGGCGGTGGGGCTGGGGCTCCTTCGGGCAGAGCATACTAAGCTGGCAGATCGGGTGAAACGAGCGGAGACTACCCTGGAGGAGGTGGTGCCGGTGCAGAAGTCACTTGCCGCCCAAATGGGGGACATCAACCACAGGGTTCAGACGCTGGAGAAGAGAGCCGAGGATGCCAAAGGACGCAATCGTAGAAACAACATCCGCGTGCTGGGTCTGCCGGAGGGAGTGGAGGGTTCTAGCATGATTGCCTATCTGGAGAACTGGTTGCATGACGCTGTGGCCCCTGATGGCCTGACTCAGTTCTACACTCTGGAGAGGGCCCACAGGGTGCCTGCTCGCCCTCCGGCGCCGGGGAGGTCTCCTCGGCCGGTCGTCGCCCGTTTGCTCCACTACAAGGATATTGATTTCCTGCTGCAGAGGGCGCGCACCATGGGGCCTTTTGTGGTAGGCAACTGCAAGGTGTCAATCTTTCCGGATTATACGCTGGAAGTCCAGCGCCGCCGTACGTCTTTCCTGGCGGTCAAGAAGGCTCTGCGTGAAGAAGGGCTGCAGTACTCCTTGATGTTCCCGGCACGGCTACGTATAGCTTTGGATGGCAAGACTCATTTTTGTGATGACCCCAAGGAGGCGTGGGACTGGATTGAAGCCTACAAATGTGGTCACGAACCGGTGGAGCGCCGAAGCACGGAGAAGGAGAGATCGGCGGCACTGAGGGCGGTCTCGGAAATGCTGCAAGATCGCCAACTATCACCTAGAACGGGAACTGAATCTGAAAAGGGATCGGATGGTTCCGTTTCTGATGAGTCCAATGCTGACAGTGTTAAATTGCCACATGTTACTCCAGGAACGGCGGATGGGATTATTTGACTGTTCTATTGCCTTGTTCTAAGGTTGCCTTACTCTCTCTCTACCTCTTAGTTTGCTGATTGTCTACTTGCTTGATTTGCTGCTCTTGCAATGCTGTATCTTACCTTGATGGGCCCCTGAGGGAGCGGGGGGATATGCGACAGAGGTGATTCGTCCTCGGGTGCGAGGCATGTTGAGTTGTGATGTTTGGGGCACGGCGCTGCTCACTTCGAGGTGCAGTAGCGAAATAATGCCGGTTCACAGCCGCCCCCCCGATGATCCTCTGTAGTCACTAGAGGGTATTGTGAGTTTAGCTAGTTTGGATGGGGACTAGCGTTTTAGTGCCTGTTCTGGGGTGGGGGAGTTGGGGGTTTTCTCTTTTCTTTGTATTGGGTTGTTCAGGGGTCTCGCGTGTCTCCTTGGGGTTCCTACTTGCGTGCTGTGTAAGGATGTATTATGGGATCACTACTTGAATTGAAGTGTCTAACATGGAACGTCAGGGGCATGCATACAATGGTGCGGCGGCACAAGGTCCATGCTTATCTAGTGCGTAGAGGGGTGCAGATCGCTTTCCTCCAGGAGACACACATTACATGCCATGAGGGTCTCGCCCTGCAGCGTAGATGGAGGGGTCAAATCTTCTATACAACATATTCAGCTTTCGCACGAGGAGTGTTGATCTGGGTTAGAGCGGGGGTGCCATTCCAACCGATACACCAGTTAGCGGACCCGGAGGGGAGGTATGTGGCGGTTGCTGGCCGTCTTAATTGCAGAGATGTCGTACTGAGCAGTATTTATGCGCCCAATACGGAGCAAGCGGCCTTTTTCAATCAGCTGTCTGGGAAACTGGCGAGTCCTATCTGACCAGCTCAGTGATTATGGGTGGGGATTTTAACTCTATCCCGAATATTGCTTTGGATAGATCGCATCCGCCCCTCCCGGATGCGCCTGTCCATAAGGTCTCCAAAGCCAGAAGGGACTGGCAACTCCAATGGGGATTGGTTGACACCTGGCGAGCGCATCACCCGGGGGAACGCGATTATTCCTTTTTCTCAGCGCTCCACGAGCTCCATGTAAGGCTAGACGCGATATTGTGTTCCCCGGACATTCATGCGGCAGTGCAACATAGTGAATACCTAATTAGAACACTGTCAGATCATAACCCACTACTCTTAAGATTTCGCTGGTCTCAGGCGCGTCCCGCAATACACACCTGGCGATTAATCACAGAGCTCTTGGAGGATCAGGTCTTTCGGGAGACGGTAGGGGCTGGCGTTAATCAATATTTCCTGGAAAATGCAGGCACGTCCTCCTCGCCGTCTGTGGAGTGGGACGCCTTTAAGGCTGTGCTAAGGGGCCTCTGCATCGCTTATATAGTGGGGGTACGCAAGACATTAGTGCAAGATATAGAGACCGCAGATCAACGTTTGCACACGGCGGAATGAGCCCGGCCCGAACACCCTACTGGGCAACAAGAGCTGCAGGAAGCAAGAGAGGCAGTCGCGGCGCAGGTTGAACGGTTGCGCTGTTTTGATTATAAGCAATATATTGTGCGCGCACACGCAAAACGCGATAAATTTGGTGCACTGCTGGCTTGGCTGGCCAATCCCGCTCGCCGGGGGACGGTCATTCTGGAATTGCGTGCTTCGTCGGGGGAGCTTTGCTATACCCAACAGGGGATTAATGATCTGTTTCTGGCCTACTACACAGACCTGTACCGGAGTAGAGTGACGCAGAATGATGATGCTCTTGGCGAATTTTTGGCTACTACTGACCTTCCGCACCTTGATAAGACACAGGTGGACCTCTTAGGCAAGGCCATAACATTAGGGGAAGTCAGGGGGGCGATAAAGCATATGGCGCGGAAGAAGACCCCTGGAGCCGATGGGCTGCCGGTAGAGTTTTATATGACCTATGTTGACGTAATAGCTCCTAAACTAGTGCTCTCTATAACAAGGCGAAGGAGGGGGTTGAATTGCCTAGCACTACCCGAGAAGCCATTATTATCCCACTACTGAAGCCAGGGAAATCGCCTTCTGATAGGACTGCTTACCGCCCGCTATCTATGCTCACCACTAATTATAAGATCCTCAGCAGGATATTAGCGACTCGATTGCTACCGCATATGGTGCACCTGGTACACGGAGATCAGGCGGGTTTCATTCCGACGCGGAACACGGCCACCAACGTGAGGCGCCTATTGAATATATTGGAAGCTGATTCCTACCCGACGGAAACTGCTGCCGTTTTATCAGTCGACATAGAAAAAGTGTTCAACAGCCTAGAATGGCACTACCTATTTCAGGTCATGCGCAGTTTTGGTTTGGGGGAGGCTTTCGTGGCTTGGACGGCATTGCTATACAAACATTCCACTGCTCGGGTTAGGACGGATGGCCTGATTTCGGAGGCTTGTGCGGTGGGCCGGGGGACGCGGCAGGGATGCCTGCTTTCTCCCCTGCTGTTTGCACTGGACATGGAACCTCTAGCGGCCCAGGCCCGGTCGGGTCAGCATTACCCGGGGCTCAGTGTCAATGGCCATATCCATTATATCGCGCTATATGCCGATGACCTACTCATGTTTCTCACAAACACGACGGAGGCCCTCCTCGGAGCGAGACAGCTGCTCCAGGACCTCGAGGCTGTCGCGGCACTTAGAGTGAACTGGGAGAAGTCTTGCTTGTTCCCCACAGTTCCGTTAGATGGGGGTCAGTTATTCACTGATGGGGTAAGGTGGGAATACCGCTGTTTGACATACCGTGGGACCCGCGTTTATCATGCGCAGGATGATCTCCTAGAAGGCAATGTGGGTAGGGCCACTCGGAGCCTTAAGGCTAACCTGGAATTCTGGAGGACTTTACCTCTCTCGGTGGCAGGACGAGTAGCTCTTCTTAAAATGGTGGCTCTTCCCCGGTTACTATATTATTTTCGGACACTTCCAATTTGGATACCTGCGTCGATATTTAAACAACTTCAATCAATGATCACGGGTTTTCTTTGGGCGACGGGGAGGCGGCGGGTCGCGCTGAGAACTTTAATGAGACCAAGGGCCGAGGGTGGTCTGGCAGTGCCCGACTTTGAGACTTATTATTTGGCAGCCCAGTTGCAGTGGCTTACGCAGGCAGTGGCACTGGAATTTCGAGGTCCGACTGGGCGAGATGGAGGGCGGGTGCCAGGTCAGGTGCTATCTAGTATTATTTTACAACTACCACTACGGCTCCGGACGCTTACTACTGAATTAAGAACGTTTCGGCTTTGTTGGAATAGGAGTCAGCGTCGGGCGCAGATCGCGCGTCCCTATGCCCCGGAGATCCCGCTGGCCATGTGTACCGCGCTCCCACATGGGGGAAACTGGGCCGCGTTGACCGATTGGGGGGAGAGGGGCTTGCATATGATAGGCGATTTATACGAGGATGGCACCCTACTACCGTTTGCTACATTGCAGGACAGATATGACCTCAATCATGGGGATTTTTTGCTTCACTCGGCCCTGGTCTCGGCTGTTCGAAAACACTGGAGGGAGGTGTTGTCCGAACCGCGGACCTCCATGGCTTGTCAATACGTCGTAATGGCGGCAGGGACCTTTAAAGCAGTCACTTGTCTATATAGGCGCATGACGAGCGAAGCACTGACTCCGTTGCAAGCACTGCATCAGAAATGGGAAGAGGATATAGGTAAGGAGATCCCTGAGAAGACATGGGCGGAACTGGTTGAGAGGGCGTGGAAAAGTACTAGGAACGCCCGGTTCCAGCTAGTGCACTTCTATGTGCTGCATAGGGTGTACCTTACCCCGGCCAAGATAAATAAATATTTCAACACGACCACGGCGATGTGCCCACGATGCAATGCGGAAGGTGCAGATTTCCGCCACATGATGTGGGACTGTCCCCAGCTCGGGACGTATTGGGAGGAGGTGGTTTCCCTATTGTGTGATGTAACCGAGAGGGAGTTGGAACCCACTATAGGCCCTTGCTTACTGCATTGGTTTCCCCACACATCCAAAACCAAGGTCACTAACAAATTCTTGGATTTGGGTCTCCTATTGGCCAAAAGGGACATTACGGCGAACTGGAAGTGTAGGCGAGGCCCCAGTTTCCAGAGGTGGAGAGCTGAACTTCTTAAGTGGGCGGACTGCGAGGGCATTGTTAGATTGCAGTTAGCTACCCGAGCAAAAAGCGATACAGCCTTAGAGGCCGCGAGGGCCTGGGAGGCAATGGTGATCTTACTGAAAGCCCCAGATGGAGACTCGGATACTGAATCGGCGACTAGTGGCCCGCCTGTAATGCTTTAATTATTGTCTCCTAAATACCTGGCTGCCAGTGCCCACCATGCCACCATGCCTCTATATAGATCTACCCCTGTCGTTGCAATGTTGCAATATTCCCTTGGTGTATAACCCAAGTTATTTGTCTGCGCACTTGTATGCCCTACTATTATTTCTTTTTTTATTCTTTATTGCTACTATAATGTTTGCTTTAAGAGACACGCCGGGGGGAGGGGAGAGAGGAGGGGGGGTTGGATTGATTTGGTCTATTTGGCCCAGGGCTACGTAATAGTTCTTATGTCCCTCAATGATCGTTGCAGGCTGATATGATAATGTTTCCTCATTTCTCTGTATTTCATGAACATACATTTTGCATTTGGTTGTGATAAGGGACCGCTATTGTTTACATAAGCTCCTGTTGGCCTTTGTATCATATTCATGTCCAGATGCGTTTGGTTGAAATTAATAAAAATATATTTAAAAAAAAAAAAAATCAGGAACTGCCAAGTTTGTAGTTGTTCCCAAAATAAGAAGAGCCAGATGGGGAGGTAGAAGTTTTTCGTATTTGGTCTGCAAGCTCTGGAATTCTCTGCCTTTCACGTTGAGTTCTCAATCTAACTCATTCTGTTTTAGAAAATGATTGAAAACATGTTTGTTTTTTATTCGATCCCTGCTTCATGATCTGCTACCTATTCTAACTCTTTTAGCCGGAATGTTTAGCGCTAATACACCTTGGCAATTGCGCGCTTTATAAAACTTTCTCACTATCTTTTATTTCTTGTAGGATGTTGTCCCAGAAGAAAGTCCGAAAACTGAACGTTTTCATTAATTGAGGAAAAGTGTTCCTTTACCGCTGAAAGACTAGAATGTTCTAGCCATCGTTGCCATAGCTTACCTACACAATATGTGGTAACTGCTAGAGGTGTTTGTGTATTATAACAATGGTCAGGATGATTAATTTTATGTCCAGGAGTGTGGAAAGGAAACACTGCATGCATGTATCGGAATCATAAGGCTAAAGTTTCAACGGGAAATTGGGTTGAATTATAGATTCTATTTTGTATCATATCATTTATATTCAGACATATTCATTTGGAATTTCCAATTCTTTAACGTGGTCAAATTGTCTTTTGGTAAAGAAGGTTTCTTTAAGCCCTTCATTGTTCCAAATCCCAGACATGTAATCTGTTGCATAGTTTTGTTGAGGAAGATTATTTCATTTGGTATTATACAGGCTTGAAATAAGGCTTCCTTGCTTTGGATCCGTCAAAATTTGGTTTCCCAACATTTTTTTCATCAACATTTGGTTTCCAATACTCATATCCTTGAATAGCCAGGTTTTGACTAAACTCAGAAGAGTAAATCAAGTTGTTGGTAGTGATTAGATTTTTTGTAAGCTGCTGTGGCTTCTGTATGAAATAGAAGGCTGCAAGCTGTGATTCGTCAGCACTCTAGAAGTAAGGGAGTTTCTTTAAGAAATTAGAATGACTACCTGGAGGCGGAGCCTCACAATGTTCCCATTGTGTAATTATGAATTTCTCTAGGATAGCTAGTCCTATGTATGAAATAGTGTGCATAGTTGTGATAATAACACATTTCTTTGTAATTTGCCGAATTCAAATAAGGATCTTCATTATTCAAAGCAGCATATGCCTGTAAATTAGACATCATTCTTTTAACAGTTTCACTGTCCCAATCATCCAAAATAGAACTGGGTATATAACATCATTCAATTGAAACTATTATCACATAAAGCAATTGCGATGTCTCAGTGGGTCCCATAATCTGATATAGAACTTTTTCCCAGGCTATGTCCTTGGGCACAGGATAAGATCTCATCTTTGCTGCACAGAGACCTCTTTGAGCTCTGTGGGATGAGTACTGTAGGTGCAATTCCCGCAACACAGGCAAGGCAATTGTTCTTGCAGGGACGAAATGTCCATGCAGTAGAATGATGAATAGCGTTGACAACCACATGATGAAAAGAAACATTCTCAAAATGATCCAGGCATAGGACCATGGAGGAATCAATTACTTGTCACAAACCATTGACAAGCACGAAGCTGTCACTTGCGGTGAGTGATTGTAGGAGTTGAAAAATGACTGTGAAATATCAGGGGTAATTTTCAATATTGTTAGTCTATCAAGGCTCTCGAAAGGGTACCAGTTCAAATGATGTAGCCTCAGGTGGAATTTCATAGTGAGCCATGGAACTGCATTGAACAGTAGTCACCGTCATATGGGCAGCCTCAGCTGTGTTTGTTGCACTCAATTTTTTGTTTAGAGTGTTGGGCTCAAATATCTTCGGCTGCGAACTTGAGCTAGATATGTTACTGCTTTGTTCAGGGGGTAAGGTATTCAGAGTAGGGAGACGCTGGGAGGTACTACTCTGAATTCTTCTTGGTGCCAGCTGTAGAGGACTGGCCACATGGTGCTTTTTAATGTGGTTGATAGACACTTGTATGTTTCTCCTTGAGCCAGGCAGAGGAGGTAGAATAACAGTTCTGTTGCCTTTTACCCAAAGAACAGTGACGGTGGTCTGTAAGATGGTTCAAATGCTTGCTTGTTGGCAGCAGTGATAACCTTCTCTTCACAAGTGGCACGTCAGAGTGGTTTGTGTTAGACAGCTTGTCTCTGACTTCTTTGATAGTGTGCAAAACATTCAAAAGTTTGTCCAATTCAAATTTATCTTCATTTGCCACCTTCCCAGAATTATCTAAGCCAGGCACATACATAGGAACTCTGAAGAGAACCTCATATGTAGTGCGTCCTCCCAATACTGGTCTAGGTAAGTTATTTAAAGCCCTCTGAACTCCATAAAGATTATGGTACCAACTAAGCCCTGAACTTAGCACATTAGCAGTCAAAGCTTGTTTAATCATTCTACTGGCATGCTCTACAACGCCGTTCAATTCAGCTTTGAAAGGGTTGCTGAATTGCAGACAAACTCCCAGAGCAGACATTGAATCCTTGTAAGCTTTGGAGTTGAACACAGGACAGTTAACTGAATGAAATGAATGAACTGCCCCAATTGTCACAAGGCCCTGAAAATCTGTTACTACTGCTGAAGCCCTTGCATTTCTCTATGGCCAAACCCATAGGAATCAAGAACATGAATCAATTGCCACCAATATCTACTTATATCGATTAACTGACTGGAGGGGACCAATGTGATCCAAATAAATCACCCAGAGGGGATGTTTGAGGTCATGAGGGGAATTGGCAAGGGTCTTTTGACAGTGGAAGGTTTGATCTGCTGGCAAATGTCACACTGCCTAACATAATCCCTTGTATTTTTATATAAACTAGGCCACAAGTAGCATTGCTGTAGCACTGCTACAGTTGCGTTAATTCCTGCATGAGCAGATGCCAATCCCTTATGGGCTTCTGTGATTAAATCTAATCTAGGCAGACTATTAGGTATTATTCTGTCTCCAACTTCTGGTATCATGACTTCAGAAATGTTATCTGAATTAAGGGTGTAGGAGTATTTGGGAGGAAAGCCTCCCACCTTTCCTGGCTGCATTTATGGCTGTTAAAATGTGTGTCGATCTTTGTTTGAGATCTGGTTAGGACTGCTACGCTAAGAGTTTGAATTGCAGCCTTTGCTGCTAGATTGGCTGAACAGTTAAGTTTGGCATGAATGCCATCATGCTGATGGCCCAAAGTGTGCCTCACATGGACCACTGGAAGCTTATCTTGTAAGACAGCTACCTTTCCCCAGAGCTGTTTACTCTTTTTTAGGTTTTCCCTTTGAATCCTTGAATCTATTCAACCGCCAAAGCTGCAAATCAGCATTGTAACCTTGCACACAAAAGGGTGAGTCTGACGCAATAGGTGTGGGAACTGATGAGTCAGTCTTTTGCAATGCAGGTAACAGGGCATGTAATTCTGCATGTTGAGCAGTACTGTCACCTAAGATTTTGGTGTGGGTACGCTGTAGGATGAACCCACCATCCTTCACTACACCTTGTACTGCCACTCAAGTTGTGCAGTATATATATTTTGTTCCTACAGCAGGTTGGGCAGAGTACTCTGTATTGAACATGCTTTGGTAATTCTCAATTGGAGTTGGAGCAACATCCTGTTCATATTGGAGAAAAGCTTGTGTACAAAGAGATGGCTTAATACTAAAACTTTACATCCAGTGCACTTAAAGAAGAGGTCCACTGTACCCATCTCGGGTGTAGGGCACGAGCATTAAGAATGCTTGCCTTGGTGGCAGCTTCTAGTGCTGGTAAAGGACAAACAATAATGATATGTTTTCCCTGCACCAAAGGGCGCTCTTTTAAGATAGCTGTTTGTACAGCCGCCAGGATCTTTTCGATAGAAGCAAAACGTGCTTCAGCCAGGGAATACAAGTGAGACTTATACACAACTGGGACAGCCTGGCCTTCATTGTGAGTCACATAGGTATAACAATAGTGACTGGGTATCACTGTGATAACTAGGTTGGTTTTGGTAGCCTTAGTTTGTAAATATTTAGTCTCAAGCATGTGTGCTGTAGAGTACACAAGATATCAGTGGAGAAATCAGGTCATACAAAGGCTTCACTCTCTCAGCATAGTGAAGCAAATATGGATGTCCACAGTTAAGAAATCCCAGCAGGGATTGCAACTTTTTCAGCGTATCGGGAGGCTGCAAGGGAAGTTTTGAGCAAAACCTTTTATCCTCGCTGGATAACTCGGATCCTAGGAAGGTCACCGTCAGGTAGGCAATCTTTTTTTTTAATTCATTCATATTGTAACCATGTGCTGTTAATATGGTCGCTCCTCGGTCTACCCTGGTTAGGTGTAAATTCAAATCATCATCAGTTAGGTAAATATCATTAATGTAGGACAATACCTCTGGATCTGGTAGTAAGATCTCCATGATACATGCTGAGAATAAGCCAGGACTGTTCTTATTAACCATGGGCAAGCATCGGAATGAGAACTACACTCCGTCAAAACTGAAAGCGGTTAGATACTCACTGTCAGGTGCTATGTTTTGACTAAAGAACCCCTGGAAATATCATGGTTTTTTGTGTATTTTTTCCGTACCAGGTTGGTCATTATAACTGTGCTATGGGCATTTTGTACCACATAGGTTCACGTGTACAAATTCAAATTTCTATAGTCTAAGACTATTCTTTAGAGCCTTCTGGCTTGGAGACAGGGAAAAAGGGTGTGTTCATTGGTAAAAGGCAATTCGCTATTATACCCTGGCACTTCAACTGATCTAATGTTGCTTTTATACCATGTTTTGCTTCTAGCTTTAAAGGGTATTGAACTTGTGGTTCACTGCGTAAGGGAAAGACATATGGACTGGAGTGTTCGTCCCACCCCACTTGGTTTCTATAAAAGGCTGGAGCCTGTCTCACAACCCATTCACTGGCATACATTTCCCTGATATCTTCAGGTACTATGAGAGAGAAGGCTACCCTTATGTCTTCCTCTCTCCGGGGTGCTTCCCAATGAAGATTTGGAGGCCAGTCTTCTTCTGCAAGGATGATGTTATAATCAGCAGATAATTGTGACCAAAAGACTGCTTTAATAATACATGGTATGTCCCCTTCAGTTTGTATGTTTAGGTTGTAAACCCTATTGCAAGGATTTAAATGTTGATCTGGAGTCTTGATCCGTATAAAGTCATCAGTTGAATTCGCATTCAGAAACCTCTGAAGGGTCTGATGTACTATTGTGACTTCTGCAGCGCTGTCCTAGTCCTGTTACACATGAGTACTCATAGCTGGATTGACATGTTTCTTAGAAAGGCCTGCTACTGTCTTCTTCTTTACTGGGGTTTTAGAGTCCAATCTTTTCTCTTAGGCTGACGTCAGTCTCGGGTCCTGCTTCACTTTTCCTACTATATTCCTCTCATCTTCGGTACTTGGATCGGCTCCCCCTCTCTGTTCTTTTACCATCAGTGCCCTGATAAGAACGTGAAGAGCGGTTATCAGACTACTGATACCGTTCAGGTTTTTAAATTTTTTGTGCAGTCTCTTAGGTTATAACCACCCCTCCTGGATCCCCGAGAAGCGGTAGTCCAGTCCGTCTCATATCTTCGGCTTTCTGTTTTTTCTTTCCTGCCATTACAGATTTCTCTTTAACGGAACCCTCAGTGTCATTTTTAGGTTTTAAACGTGGATTAACAGGTCGAGTTCCCAAGGTATCTTTACCTACAGAAGTATAATCTATAGCAATAATTCTTTGTATTTCCCGTTCACAATTCTGAATTGGAACTGCTTCCAGTCTTTGACGTATAGCCAGAACTGAAGCTGATCCCTTGATATTGCTTAGAATGGTAGAGGATACTGTAGAGAAGTTCCCCATTAACCTTGTTCCTAATTCCAGACCTGGTACAGCTCTCTGCACATTTTGTACCTTGTTAAATACATCAGGGAGGACTGCCAATGAAGGCGTACCATGCGTACTGGTATATATACATGCAAAGATGCTTCCCCAGGTTTTACATTCCTCTACGGGAGGCACCATTCAAATAGGGAGACAAACCACGTAGCCCGTTCATTCCTGAGGGGCCCCAAACTGACATTTCTGTGCGTATGTGGCAACTGACCACTAAACCAATTCTGGTGTTCCTGGTAAGTTAAAGGGATTTCTAAATCTTCATAAGCCCTGTAGTGTGCTGGTGGGTCTGCTGCTACATATTGTTGAAACAGCTCTGAGACAGCATTAATAGGTTCGAACTCCACCCGTGAGTAAAATGTCTCAAAGGCACACAGTGGATGTGCAGCTATTACAAAAGTAACTGCCTCCCCCTTCATCAGGGAGACTTCGAGCTTTGAGATGTTGAGTGATTGCTTCCCTGTAATTGGCTGTTATCACAATAGGTACTGCCATATTGTATGGATTCAACTGAAAGTTGGAATCAAAGAATTAAAAAACCCAAAGAACGGGCAATATCTTTTTTTTGTTTCTAGTAACATAGTTTGATCTCAATCTTTTTTTATTTTATTGAGTTTAATTAAGTATACACAGCAGTACATCACATGGACTCAAGGGCATACAGCATATATCATTTATAAAAAACAAGTTCACTAGCAGTTGGGACACATCAGGCATTGAGCCCGCGCCAGTATAACAATACTGTCAACATTTCATGGCACATCTGTGATGCCCCATAGCAATGTGTGAGTGGTGTAGTGAAGTTAGTCCCACTACTGACTACTGATCAATAGAATGATAAAAACCTATTCAGTTCCTGTGCAATTGTTTTACCATAGCTACTGAAGGTTGAGCCGGCCCTCAGTTTCAATGCACCCAACTCAATGTCTAGTGCTGAGGGTGACAGCAGAGCGGCGTGTGAGTGTTCAGTCAGCGTGATTGCGTAGATATGACACTAGCGGATCTCAAATCTCCCTGGGGCGTGATGAAGGGGGCAGCAGCTCTGCATATGTGGTAAGTTGATCCTTACAGTATATTAAATCAGTAAGCCACTCCTTAAATTTGGGGGCGCGTCCCTGATCCCACCTGCAAGCTACTCGCCTTTTTGCTAGCAACATACTCAAAGCATCGGGGGTTGGAGTGGTTTGAGAGACAGGGTTGTTAAATGGGTTAGTCAGGACAGATCCAGTGTATGTCATCTAAGCTCAAGGAGCAGCAAACAGCATTCTAAACAAAGTCTTTCCTATGTTTTTGATTCACGCACATACCTGCGGGTAACAAACACCAATACCCTGTATATTTTTAAAGGAATAGTTAGACGATGCCACTAATCTATTATGATGGAATTAAAGTCAACTAAAGATGACAGCTTATAATCTCCTCACATGGAACATCAGGGGGTTAAATAACTTCCGCAAATCCCGTCTTGTCCAATCATATCTAGCTAGACATGGCATCGATATCTGTTTCATTCAAGAAACACACTTGAGCAGCTCCTCAAACACCAAATTATGCACTAGGTGCTGGGGGGCTTTCTCCTCCTCCATTTACTCTAACTATGCCAGAGGGGTGTCCATACTCTTCAAGCGCAGTCTGGACTGGAAGTTGACCACATCACATGTCGATCCTGAAGGACGATATGTGATCCTGGGAAGGAAACTAGGGTCAATAAATGTAACTCTGGTGGCAATTTATGGTCCAAACGTGGACAAGCCGGAGTTCTTCCACAAGATCTGGGCCAAAGTACAAATAGTAGGATATGATACAATAATTTGGGTAGGTGATTTCAATGCTGTGGTGGACGATGCCAGAGACAGTAAGGGTAGATCCCGTAAGCTACATCCAAGATCAAGCGCAGCCATCAATGACATTATTGCGGTTGGAGGGTTGATAGATATATGGAGACAATGGCACCCTTCCCAGTCTGAAGGTACTTGCATCACTGCTCAATACAACTCCTGGTCGAGATTAGATTTTTTTACTGATTTCCCCTGACATTGCAGCATGGACCACAACTATAAAACACTTGCCCAGAACACTGTCAGACCATGCTCCTGTCCTTTTGCAATGGTCTATGCCGAATGACTCGCCGAAATCGTCCTGCTGGAGACTACCACCTCACGCTTTCACAGACACTATTTAGGGAAGAGATCAGGGGAGACATCACAGAATATTTTTCCATCAATGTAGGCTCGGTACAAACGCAGGCCATGCTATGGGAGGCATTTAAAGCTGTAATCCGGGGGAAATGCATCTCGAGGCAGGCAGGGGTTCTAAGATCTATTAGACACACTTTGAGAACTCTGGAAACAAGCATTAAGGACCTCGAGTCACAATATTACAACAGTGGTGATACCAAACGTTTGGGCGACATAAGGGCCAAAATATCAGAATACGAAGAAGAAGCTGATAGAGAGGTGACATTTTTAGGGAAATATGCCCAAGCACGTAGTACTGGTGAGGGCGACAGGCCAGGCAGAACTTTGGCTAACACCATGCGAACACCCAACACTGATCAGTTCATCTCTGTAATCCTAGATGATAACCGAGAATTAGTCAGGGGTCCTCAGAGGATCTTGGAACAATTCATAAAACATTATTCCACACTTTACACTTCCTCCTCTCACACGCAGCCAGAGGAATTTCAATCATATTTAGACGCCCTTGAACTGCTGTGGCTGGGTAGAGGTCACAGAGCCTACTTAGATGAACCCTTCACGGTGGAAGATGTCACACAGGTAATAAATAGTCTTCCCTCTGGTAAAGCCCCGGGTTTGGACGGGCTAACCGCGGCATTTTATAAAACCTATGCTGACCTGCTGGCGCCTCAGCTCCTGGCATTATACGAGGAGGTACAGGAGCTTGGGATCTTCCCTCCCACAATGAGAGAGGCAATAATATTGTCACTGTTTAAACTAGGAAAAGCTCCCACTGGTAGAGACTCCTATAGACCTCTTTCATTACCAAACATTGATACAAAAATTTATGCCAAACTCTTGGCCAACAGATTACAACCACTGTTGCCTCTGATCGCCAGGCCAGACCAATCCAGGCAGGTCCACCTCACATAATCTTTGCACCTTCTTTGCATTACTGCACTATCTTAATCCTCAATACCCAGCTCTGGCGGTGCTCCTCGACGCCACTAAAGCGTTCGACTCTTTTGAATGGGAATATTTATTCACCATACTTGCAAGACTGGGATTTAGCCCACTGTACATAAATCAGATAAAACTACTCTTATTCTTCACCCACCACACGACTTAAACTAAATGGTTTGGTCTCCTCCCCACTATATCACCCGGGGAACCAGGCAGGGATGTCCCCTGTCCCCTTTGCTTTTTGCTATTGCTATGGAGCCACTGGCTGCAGCGCTCCGACAACATCATGTGGCAAGTGGACTTGGATTCACCACCCAAAGCATTATCGTCTCGCTATATGCAGACGACTTCACCCTACACATCAATAACCCTGCAGTTAACCTAAATCCAGTACTGCGCGAGATCCTAAGATTTGGAGGGCTTTCTGGCATTCAGATTAATTGGACAAAATCTGTTCTGTTTCCATTAACTGCATGCACCATGCCGCATCACCTAGACTATCCTCTTCAATGGGCCGAGGGTCCGGTACGCTATTTGGGAGTTTGGCTTTGCCAGAATATACAAGAACTCTGGGATGAGAACTATGGTAGGGCAGTGACATGGCTAGAGAGTAAAATAAAGATCTGGTCTAGGCTACCGCTCTCCCTGGCAGGTCGTATAGCTATTGCCAAAATGATTGTCCTCCCTAAATTTTTATATCTATTTATAAATCTCCCTCTCCCCCTCACACAGGCCTTTTTCAAGACAATGCGATCTTTGATGATATCTCCGGTGTGGGCAGGTAAACAGGACAGAGTGCCATGGGAGCTTCTTACTCTCCCCTTAGTTCAGGGGGGATTGGGCGCGCCAGATATCCCGCTTTATGCATATTGTGCACAACCACAATTTCTGCACACGTGGTGGTCGAAATAGACAGAGCTGCATCGACCCCGCTCTTGGTTGCGCTATTCCAACTGTACAAAAGACCTCAGGACGAAATAGATACGGTTGAGATGCTGAGGAGGAGCTGGGGTTTTTAATTTCTCTGTGAACCAGGGGGCAGGAGGGCGGTGGTTATTCACCTTCTTGATAGAAGGTGGAAGACAGGTATCAATGGCATTTAGAAGCCAATTGCGAACGGCGCCCGAACAAGTGACTGACATCTGTTTGAGTATGGGAGCAGTGGTAGACAGAGTGTTATTAAGGGCTACGATTTCCTAATGCCAGGTACAGCTAAGGATGATTTCACAGAAATCTCTAAGCGGAAGCCGATCTCAAAATGATCCGACCAGCATAAGGGAAGAGCTGGAGGGCATTGGATGTTTAATAGGCTGGAAAAAATGGGGTCCAGTAGGTGACCGGCCACATGAGTAGACCCAGAATTACATAATGTAATATTCAGTGCTGCTAAATCAGAAATAAAAGTGGCACTATTTGTGCAGGCAGGGTCATCCAAATGTAAGTTGAGGTCGCCCAAGATGGAAAAGTTAGCGGCATTCAAAAGAAAAGGGGTAATTAAGTCGGGGAAGGATGAATCCCATAGGCCAGGTGGTCCAGGGGGACGGTAAACCAATATACCTGAAAAAAGTAAATTTAGGGGTCAGGGCAAGTTTAAATAAAGCTGCCTCACATTTCGTAAAGGGCAAATCTTCAAATTTGCACACGTAAGATTTAAAAAAAATTATAGGAATGCCACCACCTGTCTTAAAATCCCTATCCTTTCTGACTATGGCGCAGTTAGATGGCAAAGCTACAGCTATGTCAGGACCAGAGCTCATGTGCAGCCATGTTTCCGTAAGGAACATGGCGTCTGGTTGTTTACTAACCAGAAAATCAAAAATATCAGCTTTGTTTCGGAAGCGAGCGACAGTTGATGCTGAAAAAACGAAATTCCTTATTACACAAGGTATCGCAAAAAGAGAAGGAGTCATCCTGTAAAACAATGGGGGTGGCTGTTGGCGTGCTGAAAACTTTGCAAAACTCTGTTTTAAAGGAGAAGCCACAGCCTGCGCAATTTATTTCCCGGTCCTCAGGATGGAGTAAAGTACAAGGGGGGGGGGAGCATATCGCGCTGTTCCAGAAGCTGTTTAAAGGAATAGCATAATGTGTGCCTTATGTTTGGACCAGCAGTCGTGGCCCCGGGTCCCTGTTGGACGTGGACGGGCGCAGATGGGCTTGCCTTTGGCGCGCCTTCTAATACCCAAATATTTTATTTCCGAGGCACACCACGTTAATGGAAAATCTAGAGGGATCTCAGGAGTGGATGGATTCAGTGGAAATATCTGTGACTTGCTCCAATTGATATGTATCCCCGAGATGTCTCCAAATCAGATGAATTCCCAAAGGACAGGGTTCAGACTTATGCTCGGCTCGCAAAGGTAGAGGGTGATATCGCCGGCATAGAGCGAGACTAGGATATGCCTCAAGGGATATGGTATGGCTTATTCCCTGTGGTGTTGACGGAGTTTAGCAGCTAGTGGCTCGACAGCAAGGGCAAAAAGTAAGGGCGATAAGGAACAGCCCTGCCGAGTGCCCCTGAAGATCGGGAAGGAGGAGGAGTGCAGACCATTCACTTGCGCAACGGCCATGGGTTGATTGTACAGCAGAGCTATCCAGCTGAGAAATGCTGCAGGTAAGCCCATTCTGCCCCATATTGCAAGCAAATAATCCCATTCTAATTAATCAAATGCCTTCGTGGCATCTAAAAATACAGCCACTGCGTTGGATTCTGGGTCAATGTCTTGCAGCAGCGCGAAGATGGTGCGCAAATTATGCGAAGTTGCCCTCCCGGGTATAAACCCTGCTTGGTCGGGCAATACCAGCCCTACCATCAGCAAGCTCAACCTGTTGGCTAATATTTTAACTAGGATCTTGGAAACAATTTATTAAGGACAGGGGTCTATAAGCATCACATATGGTAGCGTCCTTGCCTGGTTTGAGGAGAGATATGATAAGGGCTTGCCGCATGGACTGCGGGAGAGCTCCAGTCTCTCCGGCATCCTCGTACACCTTTCTAGTAATAGGGACTAACTCGTCTACGTAGCATTTGTAAAAATCAACTGGTAGGCCGTCAGGGCCTGGGGCTTTACCAGAGCGTAGTTGCATAATGGCCCCCGCACCTCGTCCTCCTCAATATCCGCCGCCAGAAATTCCCTGCGACTGTCGTTTATCCAGCCAATTGCAGTGTCTTTAAAATATGCTGCCACATCAATCTGACCAGTTCTGTGCATGCTGTAAAGGTGTTGATAATGGGAAGCAAAGATATTAAGGATTGTTGTAGGGTCTGTGTGCAATATGCCTGCCTCATTTTCTACACTGAATATGTTGTTTGAAAACCGGGGGGGCCCTTATTACCTCAGCTAGAGCTTTGCCGGGTCTTTCACCTTCCCCGCTTGTTCGGGCGCGAATGTATTTAGAACGAAATAAGGCTTCTCACTCTGCTGTGTCCGTATATTCTATAAGCAGTTCTTTCAGCTGTGCGCGCAGTTGTGGCGTGGGGGCATCTGCTATGGAAGTCTCAGTTACTCTAATATTTTGTTCCAGTTTCCTTAACGTGCCCCTGATGTCTCGCAGTATTCCCCCGCTTTTGGAAATGCATAATCCCCTGACAGTTACTTTAAAACTTTCCCATACACTGGCCAATGACTGGACGCTGCACATGTTTCGCAGGAAGAAATCTTGGATCTCCTGCCGCAACTCCTCCCGGAAACTAGGATCTAAAAGCGCTGTGGGTTGAAGTCTCCATGAGCTATATGGAGTACCGTTAGCGGGGGGCAGAGTTTCAGCAGTACGGGGGGAGTGGTCTGAGTAAGTACGCACAAGATGATCTGCCTCCTTTAGCTACGTGCAAAGTCCCGCCGAGAGCAACCAATAGTCGATTTGTGACCAGCTAGCATGTACAGTGGAATAGAAAGTGCCCTCTTGGAGCGTAGGGTGAAGTGTTCTCCAAGCGTCCAACATATGGTGTTCTGCAATGGTAGTATTTAGATGCTTCCCTGTCTTAGTATGAGGCTCGTCAGAGTAGTGGTCCATGCTCGGGTCTAGGGCAAGGTTAAACACCCCCCCCCCCCCCAAAGTACATGCGTAGAGCCCACCTCCAGTATGAGGCCCCAAAGTTTGCCAAAGAACTGCGCATCATCAACATTCGGTGCGCAGCAATTAACCAGTGTCACAGACTGCCCTGCGAGTCTTCCCCACATCATGCAATACCTTCCTTGGGGATCTTGGAGGGCGCCTGCAGGACAATAACTCACTCCGGCCTTGATTAAGATAGCAGTGCCCCTGGAATAGGTCGAGTATGAAGCAAAGCACCTATGCGCGGCCCACCTCCCGGCAAATCCGGGCAGAGATCCTGGATCCAGGTGCGTCTCCTGTATCATTGCTATTTGGACATGATGTCTATCTAAATAATTGAGCACGTGCCTTCTCTTGCGGGGATCTCGCAGCCCTCTCATATTCCAGGTCAATAAAGTGAGGGCGTAGTTTATAGGGGCGTTCATTTGTTGACTTACATGTGTTTAACTTTGCAAAGGTCTTTTTATCGCCAGGGCGAGCCCTGCCCTCGATGTGTGTGTCTGTGCTGCTGGTCCCCTTGTTGTAGTCTACATGTATGCCACTGCTGTATACAACAACAAACAACAATCCCTTCCCACCCCACACCCGCGGCCCAATCCTGCAGGCGAATACAGTTCCCATCTAAGTCCCAACAACTTTGCCTACCCAATGTACTCATGGAGTCCCGGTATCGGGCTGAGGAGCTTCGGTACTTTACAAAGTAGGATTTGCAGTATAATGTTAAACTTCTGGCTCCAATTTGAAAAGAGCAAACTTGAATAAATAAGTGCGGGCCATAGAGATAAAAATGAATATAAAACAAGCATAAACAAAACAATCTACTGGCATCTAGCCATTGGGGAACACCCATAGGGGGTTGTGCACAAGAGAGCCTGGCGTTCCACCCCGATTGCACGGGGGAGCCCGGGGTTTAACAGAATATCGGTGCAATCTAAACATTGTCATTTAGAAGGTGAAGAATATTTCTTAATCATATAACTAGACAGTTATAGACATAACTGGCCTATGGTCTTGGCCTATCGCCCCACATAACTGTGAATTGTATAGTACATAATGTTCACGATGCAGCTCTTGGAAGTGTAACAAGCATCCGGGCCGATTTTTCAGTCAGTGTTCAGCAGTGGGGAATTTGACCTGGACTCTTTCTTCATCCCTCTCCGATCTGGGGCTGTGGGAGGATGACTTTTTGAGGAAGTCCTGTGCTTGCTGGGGCGTGACGAATACATGTTGCCTGCCACGATGTGTTAAGCGCAATCTCGCTGGATACAGCATTGCGTAGGGGATGTTGGCCTGTTGCAATTTATGCTTCAAGGGGATGAACTTTTTACGAGCTTCTTGGACCAACAACGTGAAGTCTGGGAATATGGAAATGGAATGTCCATCATGATGGAGGTCTCTCTTTTCGCGTGCCATGCGGAGCTCAGTGTCTCTGTCTTTGTAATTTAGGAGACGAGCAATGAAGTGCCTGGGGGGAGATCCCGGCTGCGGTTCCACAGCGAGGGAGCGATGGGCACGCTCCACTATCAGTACCTTGGAAAAGGAGGATGTGCCGAACAGCTCTATCAGCATGCGTTCTACATAGTCTTCCATTCACCCTGTGTCTGTGGACTCCGGTACTCCCAGGATGCGAGTATTGTTGCGGCGCGAGCGCGCTTCTAAGTCCTCGTTCTTCGCCGCGATAACCTTCAGCAGACGCTCCATGTTCTGCATTTGTTCTCCTCCAGCTGTCGTGGTATCCTCCAACTGCGAGATTCTGTGTTCCGTTTCACTAATGCGTCCATCATATTTTTCCAGCCGCTGATTAATAAAGTCCATACGCATATTCAATGCATCCATTTTTGTCTCAATAGAGTTGAGGCTCTATCTCATTGTTATCAGTAGGGAGCGCAAATCTAAGTCCTCTGATTGAGAGCCTTCCGCTGTATTGGAGGCCGTGTCTCCTTCAGGGCCTCTAGCAGACTTACACGGTTCAAAGGGCAGATTTGCCTGCTTGCCCTCCATTCTCCCCATTTAAGATCCCAGATATGGCAGTATCTCACAGGCCCCAAATGATTGATGCGCTACACTGCACCTTTATGTTCTGTGTCTCTGGCGCTGCTGAATCAAAGCTCCAGTCGGTCAGTACAGCGCGTTCCTCGCTCTATCTGGAGGCCCTCTCTGGTGAATCACGCTGGTTCCCCGTCACCCCAGCAAGTTGGGCCCGAGAGTCCAGTCCCACTTGTCCTGCGTGCTGCTGGTACGGTGCACCCCCAAGTGCCACTGCGGCACCACAATTCCGGGCAGTCCTCACTGTTAGACCGGCATTGGCACAGCCAGAGGCCAAGCGACTCCCGTGGGCGGGCCCGCAAGCCGCAGTTCACCCCGCGGCCGCGCGCGACCCAGATGAAGGCCCCGCAACTTATCCCGCAGTACTCAAACCACGTCTCCCGGCTCGCAGGGCCGTCCCCCCACTCCTCACCTCCTTGCTGCAGGGAGTCGGTCAGCGTCACCCCTCCAGCGAGATCAGCTCAGGGCCTCTCCCGGGCCCAGACCGCTGCAGAGTCCGCCGGCCCCGGTCGCCCGCGTGGCGGGTCCCCAACCGCAGTTTTGGATCAGCAATTGGCAGCAGACTGCACCCACATGTACGACGTGCTGGGGGCAGAGTCCCTTCTCCTGTGCAGAGTTTATGTTCGGCAGCCGCTGGGCGCACCGCAGTCCGCTTCCTTACCAGATGCACCGTCAGGGGCAGCTATCGGCACAATCCTGCTCTGTGAGCGCTGCGGGGTACGGATCAGTGCATCCAGCAATCAGTCCGCCGCCATCTTGTCTCTGCATCTTGTCTCGGCCTCGCGTCGGGCTGTCGGCCGTGCGTTTAGTGCTCTTTCAGGTTGCGGCGGCGGTTCTTGTCCTCCAGTGCAGTTGGCGCGAGTTTCCTCTTTGTCCAGGTTATTTATCTTGTGTTACAGGTGTCACCTTCATCAGGATTCTGGCGGATGTAGGCCCTAGGCAGCAGGAGCCTCACCGAGGTGCGGCCATCTTGATTGCCGGCTCTCTAGCGCCCCCAGAATGGGCAATAACTTTGACAAACCTATGGAAATACATGCTCCCTTATCCCCAGTAGGAGGTACCTATGATTACCACAGACGTCTATGTAACGACGCAATAATGGTTCAGGTGTGTGTGAATAGTGAAAATAAAACTACTCAAGGTGTAACCGTAAGATACGAGCCCCGCGTTGGGAGCCAACTGTTGTGTAAGCTACGACTTTGGCGTAGCTCTACAAGGTGTGCTTTCCCACTTCCAGGTGACACAGGTGAACTTGATTCAATGCACCAACAATGAATGCGAAAGACAGGATATTATAGCCCTGCAAAAAACTATGCAACGTATTATTGAAATAGAGATTTTGCTTTTGGGTTACTAACAAGATTAGGGGCACCGTGGTAACAGTAATAAACCTTTTTGTTATTTACAATATCACACACAGTGTACTAAGAAGAATGAACACTTTAAAGTAAAAAGTATTCATTACTACAGGACCAATCTGTTTCTCAATACATATAAAACAGCTATACAGAATATTATAACAAGAATAAAACAAACATTTCTAACATAGTTAAAATGTCATCTAGAACCTAACACCCTAACATCTACTTCTATGCGCTACACTGAGAGAGCATGGAAGGTAGAGCAACTTGCAATCTAGAGTTTCTTAGGGAGAAGAGATGCACTGCATACCTTGTTGACAGCAAAAGCCGTCTTTATAAGCAGAGGCGTGAAGACGGCGTTCCACGCGAAGGGCAAGCACACGCTGCAGTCTTCCTCCGAAACTCAGTTTTATTGGCGTCAGGGGGGATGTAGCATCTGCTAAATGCAAAGTGTGTTGGCAGTAGGTGAGACAGTCTCTGGCAGAATATTGGGCTATAATCTGGGCAAAGGACCTCTCCTGACAAGTTGGCAAGTGGCAGTCCTTATATACTAAATCTCATCACAAATTGGAATTTCCGACATAAGTTTAGGAATTAGTATCAAAAAGTGTATGCAGTTCCTATAGTACAGCAGTGAGATGGACGTGTTAAGGTGCGGTTGTTTCAGAGGAGAAATATGCTCCAATAGGAGCAAGTGTCCTCACAATCCCGTGTGGGTGTCATGCTTAATCATTGGACATGCTCCTCGACGGGCGGGCGCTGCAATGCCTGATGGGCACACTCGAGGGGGATCTTTGCTGGAGATCTTTTTTCGGTAATGCCATCTGATGAAGTGCGGGTTTGGGGTTGAAAGTGTAGATTGGTTGTAAAGTGATGTAGGAGTGAAAAGTGTATTAAAATAGACTAAGTGATCCTCAAGAAACCTATTTAATGCAATGAGTTCACTTGACTAGTTAAAATGATGAGTGCTATCAGAGGATATAATGGTCCTAGATAGCTTAGTGAATCTAGTGGGTCGACATGTTTCTCGCTTATTTATGTCAGGAGAATTGATCATGTGACAATTCTTCAGGACCTAAGAAAACCCTAATCTACACAGTAAAGGAATCTCAACCAGTAGATTCTGGAATAGAGATTTTCAATCACTTGGCATAATTGTGGTCAATCAAGTACCTCGAAATTTGAGAACCGTCCTAGAACACAAAAGATAAACACATCATTGTTTGTTTTAAAAAATATATATTTTATTTGCATTTTCAACCAATACAAAACAGCCAGCGTGTCACAATTAGCCACAATCCCGTCAAAGCACCCACATACCACCCACCTCAAAGGACACAGCACCCCCCTCAGTCCATGAACCCGGTAGACACACGGTCTCTTTGTAGGTCTCAGATCTGGCAGGATCCTCCCCATCCTCCTTGTCTTTCCCGAGGGACGGAGACACCGGTCCAGTGACCCCCCAATCCGGAGCCCAGTGAGGACCAAAAACCGGATTATGCTAGTCAGCTCCCAAGCCTCCATCCAATCCATGATATGTTCTCCATTTCCCCCACACCTTACGGAACTTCCGAGAGCACCCTCTCGCTTTGTATGTAACCATTTCTGCCGCCATATACATGTCCATCCCCCTCCTCCATTCTCCTAGTTGGGGCGGCAACGATGCCCCCCATGTGCGCGCCACGTCTCTCTTCGCTACCACCAACGCCAGTAGTGCAAAAATAAGCTGCGGGCGGCCCAAGTCAACATCTCCGGGTATGCCCAGCAGCACAAATTTAGGGTCTAGAGGTAATGTTTCCTCCAATACTTCACTCAATTCTCCCAATACTTGTACCCAGTATGCATGTATGATGGGGCAGTCCCAGATAGTATGATAGAAGTCCCCCTGTGGCTGTCTGCAACACAAGCAGTGCGGTTCGCTGGCTCGGCCCATTCGGTGGATTCGGGCCCTGTCATAATACACCCTGTGGAATATCTTGTATTGGATGAGTCAGAGGCGGGATTTAATCGCCACTTCCCTGTGGTGCATCAGGGCTGCCTCCCAGTCCACTGTTTCTAGCGTGCCCAGGTTTTGCTCCCATGTTTCCCTCAGTTTCCCCAGTCTGTCTGGCATGTTATTATTCAGTGTCCTGTACGTTAATGAGACTGCCTTGTTGGGTATCTGCTCTTGTAATAGGCGTCCCTCCAGCGGGGCATAGTCTGGCAGGGGAGGGGAGAGCAAGCTTTCGGCTGTCCAGGCATGTCGCAGTTGCGCATACTTAAAGATTTGAGTAGAGTGCAGCCCAAACTCCGTTGCCAGTGTCCTGAAGGGTTTGGGTTCTCCCTACGCCACCTTATCGCCTAAATTGGAAATGCCGATGGCATCCCAGCCCCCAAAGCCCTTAAGTTTGTGGAGTTCCCTCAATCAGGTGTAGTGCCAGATCGGTGTCTGTTTAGTTGGTTTGCGTGCCCAACCCATTGTCTTAGTCGCCCTGTCCCAGACTTCCAATGTTATTTGCGTGGCCGGGAGTAAGCGTCCCCTACCTTGCCCCCCATATAGGTAATATATGCACGAACTGTGTGCCATAGTGTCCCTCTCTAGCCTATAGGAGGGGTGATCCGCCGGGACGTGGATCCAGTCATTCACCGGTGTCAGATGCTCCGCCCAGTAATAGGCCTCAATGTCAGGCAGGGATATCCCTCCATTATATTGGTTCCGTTGTAGCGTACCTAGGGCGATTCTTGGTTGCTTCACAAGCCACAGCAGGGAGCGCAATTCCGCGTCTATCACCCGGAATGTCTGCCTGGGAAGGGGGAAGTACTCATTCTGGAGAGCGTACAGAAAGCGGGGCAAGGTGATCATTTTGAACATCGCAGCTCGGCCCAGGATCGTGAGGGGGAGTGCTTTCCATCTCAGCGCGTCAGCTGCAAAGTTCGTTATGACCCGCTGGATATTGTTTTGATAGGAGAGGTGTCTATCTGTGGTAAGATAGATCCCCAGATACGTGAATCCCGTCTGTGCTACCTGGAGGACCCCAGGGAGTGGAGGCCACGTCTCCCTGGCCCGTGGGCTATATAGGACCGATTTATGCCAGTTTATAGCATAGCCCGAGAAGGACCCATATTTGCCCAGAAGCTCAAACAATGCGTGGACTGTGTCATCCGGTTGGGTAACATATAGCAGGATATCATCCGCATAGAGCGAGATCTTTTCTTCCCTCGCGTCAGTCTGTGTAATTTGAAACCCCCGTATCCCCCTGTTCTGTCGGATCTCGCACGCCACTATTTCGATTGTGAGGGCGAATAGTAGGGGGGACAGCGGGCATCCCTGCCGGGTTCCCCGTCTGATGGGGAAGTCATCAGACAACAGTCCGTTCACTTTAACCCGAGCTTGGGGGTCCGCATAGAGGAGTCCAACCCATTGTCGGAATTTGGGTCCAATGCCGAACTTAACTAGGGCCGCCTCTAAGTAGGGCCAGTGTACAGCTCAAACGCTTTTTCCGCGTCTAGGGCGAGAAACATGTAGGGATCGTCACGGTCCTGCACCTCCATGAGCCAATTGTGGGTCCTCCGTAAGTTCTGTCTGGTCGCCCGTTCTGGTAGGAAACCCGTCTGGTCTCGATGCACCAAGCCCGAGATTACTTGGCGTAGACGGAGGGCTAATATAGTCGCCAGGAGTTTAACCTCTATGTTGAGGAGGGAGATTGGGCGATAGGATACGCAGTCTTCGGGGGGTTTCCCCGGTTTGAGGATAGAAATAATCGTGGCCATCCTGAGATCTAGAGGTAGAATACCGTTCTGTGCCGCGTCTCGAAACAGTGCTAAGAGGTGCACCGCCAGGAGGTCTGCCCCTTTCCTATAAAATTTCGCTGGGAGACCATTCGGGCCTGGGGATTTCCCCGGACGTAATTTAGTTATTGCGTCTAAGTTCGTCCACCATTATGTCCGCTTCCAGCCCTTCCCTCTCATCATCGTCTAAGCTTGGGGTCTGGATAGTGTCCAGATATGCTAAAATCTCCATCGGGTACCGAGTTCCCGGGCCTCATAAAAATCTTTAAAATAGGAAGGGAACGTCCGCACTATTTGTGCGTCTCCCTTTTGTATCTGCCCCTGCTGGTCCACTACGCTTTCTATCCATCGGGCTTCCGCTTCCTTGCGGCTGAGCCAAGCCAAGAGTTTGCCAGACTTATCTCCCACATCGTATAGCCTATGAAGGGTCGCCTGCGCCTGCGTTTTAGCCTCCTCTGTAGCTAGGGCTCTGTAGCGCTGTTGCATGTCCGTCAATTGTCGGAGGACCTGTGGGTCCTTTCCTGCAAGAGAGCGGTGTTCTAGCACCAGAATTTGGGTTTCCAGAGTGGTTAGCTCCTCTTGTGCCTTCCGTTTTTCCCACGCTATTCGGTTTTGGGCCATATCACGGATCACTGTCTTATAGGCTTCCCATAATATAACGCCCGATTGCACCGAACCCACATTTTCTGCAAAATACACTTTCGTGTCGGCCCGGAGTCCCTGTAACACCTCTTTATTCTGCAGGTCCCAAGACGATAGCCTCCAGTTCCCCTGTCTCGCCCGGGGCCTCCCCCCTCCCTTAACCAGCAAGGGAGAGTGGTCAGAGATTCCACGTGCCAGGTACTCTGCCTCATAGACGGTACCAAAAACACCTCTCGGAAGGAAGACGTAGTCCAGTCGTGAGTGAACTCTGTGCGCCCCAGAATAGTATGAGTAGTGTCTTATGTCTGGATGTAGTCATCGTCACACGTCCACCAGACCAAGGGTATCCGTCAGCCTAGCCAGCTGTGTAGTCGGAGGTGGGTCAGAACGGTTCCCCGAGCGGTCCATGGGGATGGACATGACATCGTTGAAATCACCCCCTATAATGTGTAGCGTACCCGGTGTCTCCAGTAAGATATCAGTCACCCCATGGAGAGACCTTGCCTGTAGCTTTGGGGGGGCATAGACCGACACTATAGTGACCTTCCGTCTCCCCCACGTGCCTGTCACTCCCACGTATGTTCCCTGGGGGTCCGTCAAGTACGTGTTACCTTGAACGGGGGGGGGGACTTTTTGATCAGGATGGCTACCCCCGAGAGCCCGTGCTGTAGCCCGCGTGTGCTAGTACCGTGTAAACTCCCCTCGCCAGGAACCCACATTTTGTGCCCTTGAGGTGGGTCTCCTGTAAGAGGACCACGTCTGGGTGAACCCTTTTTACATATGAGGACACCAGCCCTCTCTTGATTTTGTCCCCCAGACCGTTTACGTTCCAGGTGAGTATCGTGTAGGAGTCAGTCTTCATCCCATTCGCGGGGAGCCTACGTTCAGTCAATGGACCCATAAGCATGGATGGTTACGTTATGCCTCGAGCGGGGGCAGCAGGTGAATGTGTACGCTGTCGTGACTGTGTGACCGCTGTGTAGTGAACCATAACAAAATAAAATAAACCCAACAATAGCAACTGTTGTAACCCCCCCCCGATCTCAACCCCCCACCCCACCTCCCTCCTCCCCAATGTCGCATCCCCCATCAGTCCCTGGAAAATGAGGCCTATGGTGGTGGAGGTCTATCGCCCTCCCAAGCCCAACTTACGCCACAAGTTCCAACTCCCGCAGCGTTCCCAAAGTCCTCTGAAAGGGAGCCTCCTTTAACAGTGAAGGCCTTTGATAAGTAACTCTAAAGCAGAGAAGGAAAAAGAGGGAAGATAGACAGGTAGAAGAAAAGACCAATAGAGCGTGAAAGTGATAGAGAGAAAGGGCTGCAGGGAGCCCGAGTCTATAGCCACTCCAAGCCTCTCGCCTACGTTTCCGTGAATGTCTGCTAACACTCCGCAGGTTCCGGCAGATGGAGTAGTTGAATAAAAGGAAGGAAGAAGAGGGGGGTGGGTATCCAGCTTGCATGCTCCGGAGTTTCAGTCTATGTCCACGGTCAACCTCACAGGCCCCAGGTCACGAGTGTGAGTCCGGAGGCTCTCCCTGTGAGGCCAGAGCGTCCGTTGCTGCGTCTTGTTCCATTGCTAATATTTCAGCCGCCAAGGGGTGCATGGAGGGTCCCTCGACCTCCTCCTCTCCGGAGGTAGAGTCTCTGTTGTCAGCCTCTGTGTCTGGACCAGGGTGATCGGGGAGATGAAGAGTGCGGGAGCCCGCCGAGAGATGAGAGTCCAGTGAACAACCACTGCACCTTCTGGGTCTGCCAGTGTCCTTTGGTGCATAGGGGTCGCCTCCATAAGTCGTTCTTTGCGAGCCTGTCGGGGTCTCAGCGATCTTTGCGGGCCTGGCAACCGTCCTGCATCTCCTGCTAGTGACCTACTGCGACGCGGTGGTACCTCCGGCCGCTCCAGTGTGGGTCGTTCTTCCAGCCATTGCCATGCCTCTTCCGGGGTCTGGAAAAAATGGGATCTGCCGAGGAACATCACTTTCAGCTTTGCAGGGAAGAGTAGCATATATTGAATCTTCAGCTCTCGCAGTTTGGCCTTTACGGAGTCAAAGGTGCGTCTCTGTTTCTGCACCTCTCTGCTGTAGTCGGGGAAGATCATTATGCGTGTATTTTCATGCCGTATCTCCCCGAGCCTCCTGGCTTCCCTGAGAATCATGTCTCTGTCCAGAAAGTTCAAAAAGCGAGCTATTACTGGTCGTGGCTGCGCTCCTACAGGTGGTCGGGCCAACAATGCCCTGTGGGCCCTCTCTATGACAAAACAGGTGGAGAACTTGTCCTTTGGAAAGGTGCGCAGAAGCCAGGAATGAAGAAACTCAGACATGTTCGATCCCTCAATTCCTTCTCTAAAGCCCACAAAGCGGAGGTTATTGCGGCGAGCTCTGTTCTCCGCATCGTCCACCCGCCACTGTAGGTCTTTATGGGACGATTACAGATCCGTCATGCCTTTACGTAGATCCTGTAGCGTATCTTCCGCCTCTCCCAGCCGAGTCTCCGACTCCGTGACCCTATCTGCCAAGTTCCGCAGGTCCTGTCGCAAGAGCGTCACCTCCGTGCCCACTGCACCTATTTTCCCCTCAAGCGCCGTTCTGGAGGCATGGATCGCCTGGAGGAGGGTGTCCGTGTCTGAACGGGCGGTCGGTCGTTCCTCTGGGGGGGGGCGTGATGACCTTCGTATAACGGTCCATCTTGCCCAGCGCGGCGGTTTCGGTTCTCTATCTTTACCCATGATCGTTGCTGTTGGGTAGGGGTGTGTAGGGGTTTCTCCTGATAACGGGATACACCCAGGGAGGTGCTCAGCTCATTCAGGCAGGCGCCCCCAGATCCATCATGGCCCTCCTATGGCCCCTGGTGGTCTCAACCCTTCAGTGGAGTCAGCTGGCCCAGGCCGGGAAAATGGGGGGGAGGAGAGGGCACTTCACATCTGTCTCTAGCCGCTCTCCGATCCTCAATTGTCTCCACTGCGAGTGTATATCCGCCTGGGCACCCCTCAGACCAGACCCTCACTTATTCAGTCAGCACCTCAGAGTATTCATGACGTGTGGTGCCGCATATAGCCGTCCAGGCTCTAATCAAGGTCACCCCCGACCCGGCTCTGACCGTACCCTCCGTGATGCTCAGTCCTCTCCCAGCATTGAGACAGCGATTAAACACATCATTGTTAGATGCAAATCGCAAGTAGTAGTACAAAGTGAGGCATGCGATGCAGAGTCAAGACATGCCCATACACGACGTGCGTACAGCATCAAACCATGTCACTACACAACTTAAGTGCAAAAGGCACAGTGAAAATACCCTTGCACAAACAACAACACATGACAAATGTGAAGCCACAACAAAGAGATAACTTGCACTGTGCGGAAAAGTGTGGCTCAAATAATAAATAAATAATTGGAGTCAGATTACCGGCAGGAGTGTACCGGCAGCCGAGGGGGGGCTCCAACTACAAGCCCCAGCAGTACCTACTGCAGTGAGGGGCTTCACCACCCCAGGAGGCGCATAAAGGCTACTCTTTGACCCAGCAGCGAGGGACGCGCCCGGATACATGCCCGGACCAAGAGCGGCCACTCTCTCTCTGTGGCCCGGTAGAAAGCTGCCCTGGTACTGGGACATCGCGCAGGTGAGCCAAAATACCTTGAAATGGGAAAGCGTAAAATTGTGGGGGCACCTGCAGTTGCTCACCCCACTAACAATTGACAGTATGCTGGCAAGAGATATTGGGGTGACCTCAAATGGAATTGTTCTGGCTGAACGCAGACTCTCCCTGGACCTTGGCCTTTCTTAAGGCAGCAGGAGGAGGATTTTCCTCCCTCTAATGATGGTGCTTCGGTCTGCTCAGCTCTCACTCCTGGCCCCAATATAGGTAATACTTGCCTGGATGATACTGAGGGGTTCTGTGGTTGTGCCAGTTTCAGATTCACTTAATCTAACTTACTTAAGAGCCTGTTGAAAATTAATTCTGCACCCAAAAAAAGGAAACCGGGGGTGGAGGTTATAGGTGGTGGGCGTCAAGGCATCTACCACAGCATCTACTACTACTAAACATCTGCCCTCTGTATATTACTGCCAGAGTCAGTTACTGCCCTGGGTCAAGCACCAATGTGTGACTCAATCAACACAGACGCTCCCTCTGGAGGTAGAGCAAGCCCAGGAAACACTAACTATCTCCACTTTGAGTGCCCAAATTAGTGCAATCCTGAATTCGAAATTGAGCCCTATAAAAGCATGGAGGGGCTCTTAACCGGACTGCCAGATCAATATAAGGCTCTCAATAATACTCCCTGTTCTACCCTGTTGGGCCAACCTATACATCACCAAATATGGGGAGGGGAGTGCTCCGGATATAGCAAACAACTCACAGGGAGCCTCCAAGCAAGTCACCAGAATTTTATCAAGTACAACTGCTGGCACAGAAGCTGTCCGTACGGCTCCTGTTATGGATATTACCAACCCTTCTGTGGATACAGGTGCACAGAGGCATAGTCCAAATGTATCTCCCAGGGGAGCCCAGGAGTCTTAACCATATTCCCTGTAAAGACGTGCTGAATTTACCGCCAGCGGCCTGCCCGTATGTGCTGATACTTGCTGGTGCCCCCTCAATGAAGCCGGGCCAAGACGAATCCTTGGTCCAACTAAAAAGCAAAAACATTTATTGGTTGAATAGGCATAAGTACTTTGATATATATATCAAGAGGGAGGGAATCGGAGCGCATAAAGGTCCAGCATACATGCTCCGATTAGCTAATCAAGATCACAGGGGTATGCAGTTCCTAGTAAGTATGGATTTGTCTGCTTAGGTCTGTTAAGTTCCACAGAGTCTCCAGGGAGCATTACTCTGTAGGAACAAATGTCCTCACACACCTAGATAGGTGTCATGCTTCATCATTGGACTTTTGCTCCAAGTCGGGCCGGCACTGCAATGCCCGATGGGCACCCTCAATGGGGGCTCTTTACCGGAGATCTTTTTATAAGCCATATGGTGAAGTGTGGGTAAATTAGCACTAGCACCAGCATTAGCACATACGGATTCAGGTCTGCACAATCCGTCCACTTTTACGCCAAACCTAGCCATGATACCACATGAACTAATGACCTTTGAACAAGCTGTCCTAAAAGAGATAGGGAATGACTATAACACACAGAATTTCTACAATATGTTCAAAAAGGAACACGAAGAAGTTAGAGAATTGGCCAATGACAAACAGATCACAATAAAACAAGGAGACAAAGGTGGTGTGACAGTAATTCTGTCCACCACTGATTATGAGAATGAATCTGTATGAGAATGAATGTGTACGTCAACTTGCTGACCGCAGCAAGTATTACACACCCATCATACAGGACCCAACAATGAGGCTAAAAATGCAGATAATCTCCATGGTATCTGCTGCTGAAAACACAGGGATGGATCACTAAGAACGAAGCAGACTTCCTAGTGAACAAAAACACGAGGGTCCCATACTTTTACACCCTTCCAAAGATTCATGAGGGGATTTCCCCACCTCCAGGCAGAACCTTAGTCTCAGGCATAAATTCCCTCCTGGAACCATTCTCCAAGTTCTGTGACTATTCTTTCCAACCATATGTAAAAAAAAACTCCATCATATATACAAGACACGTGAGATATATTGAATATAATTGAATCCACTACTGACACACACCAGCTAGACCTACTAGTCACCTTGGATGGGGAATCACTTTATACGAATATACCGCATACAGCCACACTGGAGGTAATAGACACCATCCTACGTATGGAGAAGTGGACTTCCCCTACGCCCATTAACTTTATCAAGGAATGCGCATGCATGGCCCTCACGGAAAATTTCTTTCAATATGGGACACTTCTATACCAACAGACACAAGGTACTTCCATGGGAAGTACCTTTGCCCCAAGTCTAGCATGTCTCTATATGTCACATTTTGAAGAACATTCATTCTTTGGCGGCGCTATATAGATGACATACTCATCTTTTGGAAAGGGGACCTGGCTACATGCAAGAAATTTTGCTCCTGGGTCAACACCTTAAACCCCTACCTGATATTTTCATAAACAATCACTTAGAAGGAACTACCATTCCTGGATCTTTTGATCGAGAAGAAAGACAACGAGCTAGTAGTAAGCTCATATAGAAAAACCTACAGAGAGCAATAGCCTTCTACTTTACGATAGCCACCATCCAAAATCCCTGCGCGACAACCTACCATACGGACAGTTTCTGTGCCTGCCACGAAATTGCAACAGACTAAAGGATTTTGATAAACAGGCGCAAAAGCTGGGCGTAGATTTGTAATCAAGACAATACCCTAGTCAATATGTAAAAACTGCACGTAAACGGGCTAGAGAGACACTACTAGAGCCATGCACTAGACAACAAGACAAGACTAACATATGTCACTACTTACACACCAAAGTCAAATAAGATATGCAAAATAATTAAGAAACACTGGAAAATCTTACAAACTGGGCAACTATCCTTCCCACCACCTAGGTTTGCAATTAAACAAACTACTAATCTGAAGGACATGCTAATACACACACACCCATGAGACCATAAGGGGTCAGACCAGAGATTACTATGGGATCTACCCCCAGTAAAAGGACATTTCCCATGTGAATCATGTGCCGCCTGTACTTTCACAGAAAGCTCTAGGGAGATACATTTAAAGACTAATTAGATGTGGACACAAAAATCACACACCAATTGCAACACAAAGAACGGTGTCTACTTGATCACTTGTCCCTGTGGTAAACAATACGTAGGGATGACCACACGCCCTGTAAAATTGAGAATAAATGTACATCGCAGCACTATACGCTGCAAGAAATCCAATAAAAAAATGAGCACACATTTCCTCACTGAGGGACACACTGCAGAGGATATACAATGGTCTGTGATAGATGCATACCTGAACATGAACCAGCATGCCCTCTTTAGAAGGAAACACCAATGGATAT
This sequence comes from Calotriton arnoldi, assembly GCA_963921515.1. Lineage (NCBI taxonomy): Eukaryota > Metazoa > Chordata > Amphibia > Caudata > Salamandridae > Calotriton > Calotriton arnoldi. The sequence goes on from CAWUFW010007126.1 coordinate 718,824, forward strand.
TCCGCCTTTCATTGAACATCGGTCTCAATGATGCAATTCCTTGGCAGGAAATATAAATTAGATCACAGTTACTGAGTGACACATGTATGTCTATATTACCATCCTCATTCACAGAATAAATAATTGCTCTAAGGAAAAAAGAATTCTTTGAATCACTACTGAAAAAACTACACGCCATGCCATCAAAATAGGGTGTTTTTATGTCAATCTGACTATTAAAACTAAGATTGACTGGACTGACGATGTTAGCCCACATTGACTTCACAGATTCGTGCCCCCTTGTTAAACTGGCCACCACATTTACACATATATGGGAGAGAAGATTCCTCTCCCATTAAAAATAAAAAACAGACCTGAACGCCCGACCCAAGTGTTTCCGCTCTAGTGGTTGAAACCGGGCTTCAACTGCACAAGACACACATGCTTCCAATTAACGCTGATGGAAGACAGGTTAAATATTGGAGACCCACTGCACTCAGCACTTCCAAGGTTGACGGTGTGAGTAGGTCTTCCAGTGTGCTGATATACAGGAGTTCGTAAGTACGGCATAGCCACTCTATTTTTCTAAAAGAGAGTGTCAGTGCAATTTAACCGCTTGCTCGCCAGATCATTAACACGGTTCAACTGGCCCTGTATTTTGATATTTTACAGCACGCTAATAAGCGTGTCACCAGGCAAAATACTCGAGGAGTCCTGATTTATACCCTCAGTGAGTAAGTTTACTCACTGATCAATAGAGTGTGTTGGAATTTCATGATATATGTTTTATCTTCCATGTGGTGTTGGTGAATTGCACTTTTTATTTAACGGGACCCATTAGAGAGTGAGCATGCTTTGGTGTCTCAAATCGTCCATTTTTTGATACTAGTGAAATTGATGTCATAATTTTGTCTGCACCATAGGTCTTCTCAAAAATTGATTGGGATCGGATAAGTCCCGAAGGGGAGGAGCACCCACCTTGATGCAAGTGTGACTACAGGGGGTCTCTCCTTATCTCCCGCCAGTTTTAACATTACTCTTGTGAAAACTCGTACTTCGGGAGAGTGTTACATAGGGGATCCCTCGGTGCGGCAACAAGTTGTTCCTGGCCAACCTTATTTCAGGTAATGAGGGTATTTTAACTATTGGGATCAGAAAGGTCCTGACGAATGCCAGTGTGACCCTATATCCCGGGCACAATTACGAAGGCAGAAACATGTCGACGTATTGGCAGTAAGGAGGGGTGTAGGAGTTCATTACTTTCTTCCTGTCACCACCATCCTTTACATTTTTAATCCTGGCGGGAGGGTCCAGGAATAAACTTACGCACAGAGACACCTCCGAGCTAGTTTTAATCTTCACTGCACTTTTTCTTTCGGTGATCCCAATATATTTTGAGTTATTATATCTGTATATTTTATGTTATGTCTTGTCTTCCTGTAATGATATTAAGAATGATATATTGACCATTGGCTCCATTTGGCATAATTGACTCCATTTTCTGTGCTGACTCCATCTTGTGTAACAGACTCCATTTTCTGTGCTCACACGTAGCTGCAAAGTGGGGAGGGCATGTCTTCGCTCTTCACTTGTTTTTGCTCCTCACCGATCAGAGTGAACTGGAACATGTTGTGTGGGATGCATGCTTGGTACCTTTCAGGGAATGTGCGGAATGTATTGCTCTGTCTCGGAGTCAAAATACAGGTGCCTGGCCAGCTTCTGTCTTGACCTTGACACAGACCTGTACGGCCAGCTCGGTTTTTGCTACAGAAGAAAGGGGGCAAGGTTTCTAGAACCTTCACCTCACGGTGAGTAAAACGTATGAAAGCCGGAGAATGTTGACAGGTGAATTGGAACTCACTTACGGAGTAGACATACTGTCGTAAGACGAACGGAACCTGAGTCCCGGTCGAGAGTCCAAGCCCAGCTGTCAACGGGTTCCCCAGCTAGAGTTGGCAAGGATGTCGAGTGAACGATCGGTGAGGTGTTACTTACTTTGTGTACATAATTTCTAAGTTTCTTTGCTCTTTGTTGCATGTATATATGCTACATTTTATTCTGGTTTTGTGCTTGAGCTACTTGATTTTTGGGAGTCTGGATCAACCGATATATTTTGCCTTCCTTTCTAAAATATTGAATTAATAAACATGTGTGTGTCACTTTAAATGCACCGGAATTTGTTTTCTTGCCTCGCCTTAAGAGAGTGCTGGGTCTTGTTTTATCACCTCGTCTTTTGGGAGTGCTGTTTTACGTGTGTTATTTAAAGGCGCAGTAGTGCATTTGCCTCCTCTCGGGAGTGCAGGGTTCAGGTGTGTTCTATTGTGTCAAATTACATTTTTGGCGTCACTTGTCAGGATACGAAAGAAAATTCAAAGGGGAAAGAAAAATGTTTTCCAGAAAAACGAAGGCAGATTCCCTGATACCAATTGAAATACCTGGATGGGAGGTAGTCCCATATGGTATGCTTGCCCACGAGTGGGCTCATTGCGCTGGGCTGAGTGAGAACTGGAATGTGTGTTTAGCTGACGCTGAGCCAGCACAAGTGGTCGCGTGTTTGCAAAAAGTGCCTGTTGAGAAAGGGAAAGAGCTTAGCACGTTAGGGCGAAGAGGCTGGATCCTCTTGTGTGCTTATCGTAAAATGCATGAAAAATGTGTTCAGCTGCAGCACGAACATGAAAAAATAGAAAAACAGTATGTTGAAGCCAAAAATACCTCTACGATGTTAACTTGTCAGAATAAGTTATTACAAGATAAGTTGGAAACTTACCAGACTGTGGCAGAAAAGGCTGCAGTACGTATCGCACAATACAAGTACAAGAAAAGGAGGGGAAGGGTTAATAAGAGAAAAGTACATTTAGCTATTGTAAAGGTAGGAATCGACTGGGACCCAGAAACGTGGGAAGGGAATATTTGGGATTCTTCAGAGTTTTCAGACTCTGGAGGAGAGTGTGATCAAGCCAGTAGTCAGGGTGAGTCGGAAGAACGCAAAGTGGTTCAGGCGCAGCCCATACATCGTAGGAAAATACAGAGTGGTCCAAATTTTCCACAGGGGGTTGCAATGGATTCGATGGAGGATTTTACTCAACAGGATATTAATGACATTTTAGACAGATTCCGACAAAGACCTGGAGAATCTCTGCTTACATGGATGGTGCGGTTGTTTGATATGGGCGCCTCTGGGGTAATGTGGGATCACGGAGATGCAGTGAAATTCTGCACACTCAGTACTAATCCTACAGTGCAGGAGCAGTTTAGGAAATACAGGGGCAATAATCAAACTAACCTGTTACAATTGGCAGTGGTTGGGTGCAATCAGAAATACCCGACAGAGTCAGACTGGCCAGTGAATGATAAACCCTGGTATACATTGAGAGATGCTATAAAGAGGCTTAAGGAGGAAGTGATAAAAACTGCTATTTTTCTGGATAATGCACATAAGTTGATGGATGGACTTTTAACTGTGTCAGTGCGAAATAAGATAATACGTTTTACTCCCCCTGCTTACAAACAGGTGATGATGACTTTGCTAATTAATCAGACTGGTAATAATTTGGCACAGGTGATTGGGGCAGTCCGTGAGTTGGGAGAGCTGGGGGACTGGATAAAGACTGAAAGAGCTGCCAGATCTGAGACCCGTACAGATAGAAACAGGCCGACTAGGAGAGATATATTTATGGCTTTGTTGAGGGATGGTGTGGAGAAAGAGAAGATAGATGGAATAGACACTAGAAGTCTGTTGGAGATGTATCGGAAAAGAGGGTTGGACAAAAAAGACAGAGGCAAGAAAGTGAGTAAGCAGAATAAAATGCAAGTGAGTCAGAGAAAATCAGAGGTGGATGAAGAGGAAAAGGAGGGTGAGAGAGCTGCCCATTTGAGAACGAAGGAAGGGAGAGATTCAGAAAGTGAATGGCTCAGTGAGAACCGGAGGGGGGAGGAGTTCCCCTGAGAGTATGACAGGTTGTACCCGGATTTGACCTGGGCAAGGGTTGACAGATTGAAAGCAGATTAGGAAATAGGTCAAGCTCCGGTACAGAGATGGGCTCGCAAAGACAATAGACCTTATGTTGACATAGAAATTCGTTGGAAACATCGTAATGTTCAGAAGGCCCGAGCCCTAGTAGACACCGGAGTGGAGGTCACTTTGATATATGGAAATTCAAAAAAGTTTAAAGGACAGTATTTCACAATCACAGGCTTAGGCGGAAAAGAGACACCAGCCGTGCAGACAAAGGTCAAAATGAAAATAGGGAGAATACCAAAAAGAGAGTACACTGTATTGATTGTGCCCCTCTCTGAATATATTATTGGAATTGATATCTTGAAGCGAATGACTCTGTATTTGGAGGATGGGCACTATCAATTTGGATCAAAAAGGTACATTTCAGTTGGAGCCGTAAGAGTATGTCACTTGAAGATTCCTCCAGTGAAGGTGCCCCAGGCTACTAAGGTAATTCATTTGAAACAGTACAGAATTCCAGGAGGGCATGAGGAGATCAGTGCAACCATACAGGACTTGATAGAGGCAGAGGTGGTGACTCCAATCACTACCGCCTGGAATAACCCTGTGTGGCCTGTGCGCAAAAGTGACAATAGTTGGCACATGACAGTTGATTATCGCGAATTGAACAAGCACACACCTCCTTTGACTGCCGCTGTCCCAGATTCTGTTACCTTAATTGAGAAAATACAGAAGCATCCTGGGACTTGGTATGCGACTATTGATATTGCCAATGCTTTCTTTTCTATACCAATAGCCCCTGAATGCCAAGAGCAATTTTCGTTCTCATGGAATGGTAGGCAACTCACATTCAAAAAGCTACCTATGGGGTACTTGCACAGTCCTACTATCTGTCACCGGCTGGTGGCGGAGCATTTAGATGAGGTACCAGTTATTCCTGGAGTACAGCTTTGCCACTACATTGATGACGTGATGATACAGGGAGAGACACAAGAACAAGTGCAGATTCAGTTGGACAGGGTTGTGGAGCATTTGCAGAGTAAAGGGTGGCAGATAAATCCAGCAAAGGTACAAGGACCCTCTCAAAATGTGAAGTTTTTGGGCATTCAATGGCATCAGGGACACAGAGAAGTGGTGCCACAGGTGAAACAAAAGATCAAAGAATTTGCTGTGCCACGAAATAGGAAGGAAGCTCAGAGGTTCATTGGATTGTTTGGTTTTTGGAGACAGCACATCCCTCACTTGAGTCAGAATTTGGCCCCTTTGTACAAAGTTACGCGAAAGAAAAATGCATTTGAATGGGGAGAGCAAAAGCAAATTGCGTTTGAATCAGCAAAAGAGGCTATACAGCGTGCTTTGGATCTGTGGCCAGTGCGGGAGGGGGATGTTGAGCTGAATGTGACAGTGCAAGGACTGTATGCTAATTGGAGTCTGTGGCAGAAGCAAGGAAAAGCGAGGGTGCCTTTAGGATTTTGGACAAAGAAATTGCCAGATGCTGGAGAGCGGTACACTCCCTTTGAAAAACAGTTGCTTGCATGTTATTGGGCCCTGGTGGATACTGAGCAATTGACCCTAGGGCACAATGTGATTTTGAGACCTGAGAGTCCTATAATGCAATGGGTGATGAGTTCCCCCAAGACCCACAGAATAGGACATGCGCAAGAAGCCAGCATAATCAAATGGAAGTGGTACTTACAGGATAGGGCCAAAATAGGTCCCAAAGGCTCTGCGGTGTTGCATGAGCAGGTGGCACAAGCCCCAATGGGAGATACAGAGGTGTTGCATGATGTACCTGAGATAAAGGAGTCTCCTATGAAGTGGGGTAGGCCATTTGAAGATTTGTCCTTAGAGGACAGGAAGCATGTGTGGTTTACTGATGGTTCAGCCAGGTATGTAGGCGCTAAAAGGCACTGGAAGGCGGTGTCATACAATCTTGTGACCAAGAAATTGCTGACCACTACTGGAGAGGGAAAGAGTAGCCAGTACGCAGAACTATACGCTGTGTATCAAGCTTTGAAACAAGAATTGCCAGGAAAATGTCATATATACACTGACTCGTGGTCCACTGCCAATGGTTTAGCCACTTGGCTTCCCACGTGGCATGCCCATAACTGGATGATATAGTCAAAGGAAGTGTGGGGTAAGGAACTGTGGAAAGAGATCTGGACCATGTTGCCACAAAGTACAGTTACCGTGTATCATGTAGATGCTCACTGTTCCACCGACTCACTCGACCGCTGGTTTAATTTCCTCACAGATGAAAAAGCTAAGATTTCGGAAGCCGAGGTGGCAACGCAAGATTCTGACCTGGTTGGGATTGCGAAATGGGCACATCAAAAGTGCGGACACTTTGGAGAAAAAATTATTAGCAGGTGGGCAGAGAATAGAGGGATACACATTCCCCTAGATCTGATTAAAACTGCGATCTCACAATGTCCTATTTGCCAGCATACCCAACATAGACCAGTCCCATAGATAGTGAGAGGCCAGCTAGGCAGAGGAAAATTACCAGCACAGATCTGGCAGATTGATTACATTGGGCCCCTGCCAACTAGTTGAGGATGTCAATATGTGTGCACGGCTGTAGACACATACTCTGGATATTTGATAGCATTTCCATGTAAACGTGCTACTCAGTTGAACACATTGAAAACATTAGACTTGCTAATTTTGTATTATGGAATTCCATTACAGAATTAAAGTGACAATGGGTCTCATTTCAAAGGCAAATTGGTGCAGGATTATTGTGCACAACACTGAGTGGGTCTTTCATATTCCGTATTACCCGCAGGCTGCGGGTCTGATTGAGCGCATGAATGGATTGTTGAAAGATCAATTGCGAAGGATGTCTGATGGGTCATTGAAAAATTGGAGAGATCATTTGAATGATGCATTACAAATACTGAACAATAGACCCTTAGCAAATGCAGAAACCCCTCTGATGCGAATGCTAACCCCAGCCTTGCAGATTCAGCCTCATGTAGCCACCAATACCATCCTCTACTGGGAGACAGCTCCTGGAACTTTGGCTCCGTACTGGGCGACACCGGAGGCTGCAGGTCTTGATCTGCATGCTTTGAAACTGTACAGACTCAAACCAAGAGATATAGCACTCATTGAGACAGGAGTGGGAATCCAGATTCCCCCGGAGCACTTTGGCTTGATTACCCCTCGATCTGGATTGGCTCTAAAGGGCATTCAAGTGCTGGGAGGGGTCATTGATGCAGACTATTAAGGTGAAATCAAGGTCATCCTACTGAATAGTGGAGACGCTGATTTGATTATACAATCTGGAGACAGAGTTGCTCAAATAGTGATCATGCCAGTATATGGAGGGATAGTCAAGAAGGGGACTGCCCCAGCCCTTCTCACCGTGCGTGGGGAAGGAGGGTTTGGCTCTACTGACAAGAATCTCCAAATAGTCCCCCCGAACAGGCAGAGGTTATTGCAACCGGAAAGGACAACGTCCTGTTAATCATGAAACCCGGGCAGGAAAAGTGGGAACATGTGCCTGCTGATAAATGTTACTTGCGAGAATGAATAATACCGGTTTCTTCTCTGTTCTTTTAGATCACAGCATGGCGTGTCTGTGCTCTGCTTGCGCTCGCTGGAGTGTGTTTGGTCGTGTTCGAGTGGGGCCGGGAGGGACCGGGAGCCCCTTACTCCGAAGTGGCCAGCCGACCGCGCAGATCAACAGCACTGCTGACTCGACCTGACAACGTGTGGTCCTATCTTGCACAGACAGTCCTCAACAGGTCGTACTTTTGCATGACAAACATGAAAAGCACCATGGATATTATTTCCATGTGCCTCGTAGCTATACCTACCCCCGTCAATGTACTGTTGCAGTCATTCAACGTTACAAATGCAGACCGGGCAGTGGAGGAAAATGATGTGAGGACTCACTTCTCACCTTATGAGTTTTCCCGATTTTGTCCAGAAACTACTGACGATACTTGGAAAAATCTAACACAAGTGATACCGTTCAATATCTCTGAAAGCGACATTTGCTACAATCTAACTTGTGACCCCATTACCATTGGTAAATGTGCCCAAGTATGACTTGAAGGAACTGAGTCACAAATGACGTGGGAACAACAAACTCTACGCAAAAATCGAAATGAAAGTACATGCAAAAATATGCAAAATAATATGATATGCAAAAATGTAGTATCTGCTGTCAGTCATTTCAGGCATGTTAAATTGTCTGTAGGGTGGTTATTCTCATGTGGTAATGTTACATATACTTACATTCCAGCAAATATCACAGGTGGACCGTGTGCCTTTACTAGATTAGGCCTCATGATGTTCCCATTAAATCCAACATCACATGTCCGGAATACGAGAGAAGCTGTTCAACTCAGTGAACATTGTGATTCTGAAATACATCTATTATCTAAGTCTGAATATATCAGTTTAGCTGCTTCTTTAGTAGGAATTCCAGGCCTAACCATTTATAATTCTAGGGCTGTTAGTGAATTAGCATGTTTGATGGTGAAAAATATTAATCATACATCAGTTGCTTTAGCAGAATTATTTTTAGATGTGCGGGGGGCAAGAAAAGCTATATTACAGAACAGAGCTGCAATTGATTATTTACTCTTGAAACATGATCATGGATGTTCAGACTTTGAGGGAATGTGTTGCTTTAATCTTTCAGATCATTCCAAGTCAATTCAGTCCCACATTGAAGCTTTATACAACTTAGCTAAAGATGTCAAGCAGGATGTAGAAAAAGGATGGTGGGCTTGGTTGTTTGGGTGGTTACCGGATTTTGGTAAACTTCGCTCTGTTTTAGGCGGGATAATACTAGCAATATGTATCTTGATATCATTATGTTGTTGTATCCAGTGTGTGCCTAATCTCTTATCTATGCTTCGACCTAAAGCAGTTGATCTCAGACCGATATGTTATGAAAGTCAAAGGGTGGAATGTAATGATATTAAGAATGATATATTGACCATTGGCTCCATTTGGCATAATTGACTCCATTTTCTGTGCTGACTCCATCTTGTGTAACAGACTCCATTTTCTGTGCTCACACGTAGCTGCAAAGTGGGGAGGGCATGTTTTCGCTCATCACTTGTTTTTGCTCCTCACCGATCAGAGTGAACTGGAACATGTTGTGCGGGATGCGTGCTTGTCACCTTTCAGGGAATGTGCGGAATGTACAGCTCTGTCTCTGAGTCAAAATACAGGAGCCTGGCCAGCTTCTGTCTTGATCTTGACACAGACCAGTACGGCCAGCTCGGTTTTCGCAACAGAAGAAAGGGGGCGAGGTTTCTAGAACCTTCGACTCATGGTGAGTAAAACGTATTAAATGCGAAGAGTGTTGACAGGTGAATTGGAACTCACTTACGGAGTAGACGTACTGTCGTAAGATGAACGGAACCTGAGTCCCGGTCGAGAGTCCAAGCCCAGCTGTCAATGGGTTGCCCAGCTAGAGTTGGCAAGGATGTCGAGTGAATGATCGGTGAGGTGTTACTCACTTTGCGTACATAATTTCTAAGTTTCTTTGCTGCATGTATATATGCTACATTTTATTCTGGTTTTGTGCTTGAGTTACTTGATATTTGGGAGCCTGCATCAACCGATATATTTTGCCTTCCTTTCTAAAATATTGAATTAATAAACATGTGTGTGTCACTTTAGATGCACATGAATTTGTTTTCTTGCCTCGCCTTAAGAGAGTGCTGGGTCTTGTTTTATCGCCTCGTCTTTTGGGAGTGCTGTTTTACGTGTGTTATTTAAAGGTGCAGTAGTACATATGCCTCTTCTCGGAAGTGCAGGGTTCAGGTGTGTTCTATTGTGTCAAATTACAAGCTCTACATTTCCCCACCCTATTGCTCCACCCCAGGCGTTGGTCTGCGCAGGGGTGAACTTAAGCAGCCCTATGATGAAGCATGTCACAATTTTGTGAGTGAGGGCAGTATTTTCACATCAAGCACGTGCCACCACAAATTTTTCCCCACTCTCTACTCCTCTATGTGTGTTTGAGATGGTGGAGGCTTGCCTGGTTGAGGAGGACCCCAAGCACCGGATTGTTGATGCATTTAATGTTTAAGCATTAAAAGAGATCTTAAACCTGTGAGGCCACCCAACAAATTACATCGTTGGTTTAACCAGGATTGTACTGTGGCTAATCGGGACATGAGAATAGCTTTAGGGAAGAAGCCCAGAGATCTAGCACTAATTGCCACCTTGAGGAAACAATAAAAGGTTGTTACCTCTAAGCGTTGGCAGGATGTAATATCCGAACAATGGGACTCATTAGCACAGGCTGACCTCCTGAAAGATAGGAGGCATTTTTGGGAAACTGTTACGGACATGAAACGTAAAAACCAATTAATGTCCTCAGTTTCACGTCATATTACTAGTGAGGTATGGGAAAGTCAGTTTAGGAAAGTCAACGCCGCTCCCCCCGCAAAAATCTTTATTGAAATTGACAGCAGAAGGCTGACTGAAGTTAAGATAACTCTGGCCGAGACGGAAGAGGCCATTACTCAGAGTGTTGGGGGAAGCCCCTGGGCCAGATGGTGTCCCAGCTGATTTACTGAAACAACATTGATTTTTTGGCACCCATCCTGACTACTGTGTTCAATAATCTTGCACACTCTGATTTGCCTACCTCTTGGCGTACATCAATTATCGTCCCCATAAATGAGAAGGGCAATAGGGTTGATCCTAGTTGCTATAGGCCCATCTCGCTGATCGACACCAATGATAAAATCCTAGGGGTTCTTTATAATAGAATTCTGGAGTGGGTCCAAGCGGAGTCCATTTTGTATCCTTCATAAAACTGATTTCAAAATAAGATTGGGGCAATATAGCAATGTGTGAATTTTTTTGTGTCAATGTTTTTATTGAAAACACTTGTAATAAATACATAAATATAAAGATATATAATTGTCAATTAACATTTTAAGTATATAAAATATCACATAAAATAAAGAAAATTTGAAATTTACATAAGATATCTTATAAGATATAAAGAAAAAGAAGGTGCTAAAAATGAATAAGATATAGTAAATTAATAAGTATACGTACTTCAATATACATGTATCATTGAGATAATTATAAAGATATAGAAAAAGAGTAGAGTGGAGAAAAAGTTGATAAGATATAAAGGAGATTGTTAGAGAATGAAATGTAAATAGAAAGAAAAATAAGCAAAAAGGAAGTATGAACATATAGATCAGTAGGGAAAAGGAAAAATAAGGGTAAAAAATAAATAAGTAAATAAATAAATGGGTATAACAAAGTAAAGGAATACATAGGTGGATATTAACGTAAATACAAGTATACAAGTAGGTAGAATTTAAATAGATATAAGTTGATACAGAAATATATATATACAGGACTACTCACTTGAGAACACTGAAGCAACTACAAAGACCACAAGGCCAGAGATATGGCCACGCCCACGGAGGCGTTACTGTGAATAAAGTCAGCTGCATATCATTGGTCCTGTGATGCTCAGCGTGCCTAGTGCCATTGAAGAAGGGTCACAGACTTGAAATGCGTCTGGCAGTAAAGGCATTGAATTTTGATGTTATCTCTTGGCGTTTGTATGCAGCCTTCGTGACAAAATAAAAGAGCAAGTGTACTTACCAGGCATGGTTCTTCCATATGGGGCAACTCGTTGGTTTGAATATATATATATATGTATAACTATAAAAATAGAAATAGATAAAGATATAGATATAGATATAGGCTCCTTGTCTAAGCATAAAAAGGTAGAAGGTAGAGAGAATATATGAAAGGAGGGAAAGGGTGTTTAGGGGTCTTTAACAAAGGGGTTCCATACTTGTTGGAAAATTTCCTCTTGATCTTGAAGTCGGTATATAATACGTTCATGAGACGCTGTTTGAACCATCGTTACAAGCCATTCTTCATTCGAGGGAGGGTTAGATGATTGCCAATGTCTTAAGATACATATTTTAGCAGTAGAGAGTGCAGTGTGTAAAAGGCGACGTTGCGGGCGTGTAATGGAAGGAAGAGTTCTAAAATCATGCAATAAAGTAATAGAAGGGGTAAGTGGAAGACGAAGGGATAAAATAGTGTTCTGTAGTGTGGTCCCTATGAAAATCCAATGATTCAATATGGAGGGACAATCATGAAGTAAATGGGGAAGAACACAATTAACTTCTGAGCATCTCCAGCATTTAGAGTGCGACAATAATCCTGCTTTTTGTAATTTCAAAGGGGTCCAATACCAGTCATGCAAGATTTTAAAAAGACAGAATTTCAAGCGAGCTTCTCGGGTGCCTTTATCAAGATCTTCCAATATATCCAACCATACATTATCTTCAATAGTAATGTGTAAGCGTCCCTGCCATTTCATTTGAAGAGTTTTAGCAAGTGGTTGTGAAAATAAGTGACGAGTTAAAACATCATACAAGCCTGACATAACTCCTTTGTGTCGTCCCCATACACAAAGATAATCCAATATTGGTGAGGGGTTTAATATCCAGGGGGAAGAACGTAAACATCTTCTTAGACAGTGTTGTAGTTGTAAATATTGTGGCATTTGATGTGATGGAAGATCAAATTCTTTAGAAGCAAGTCAAATGATTTTAGCTCCCCATTTGACAAGACCTGATCAAGTGTATGAATGCCACATGATATCCAAATAGACCATTGAAGTGCTTTACTATTTATTCGAATACTTTCATTGTTCCAAAGTGGAGCTTTATAATGCAAGCGGTAAGAAGTTTTTGTCAGTCGATATGCTCGATGCCATGCTTGATAACTAGCTTGCATCACCGGATGTGGAGGGGAAGAACGTGGATATCTAATACCATAAAGAAAGTTAAGGCCATCGTTTCGATTAAGAAGAGAATGTTCTATTTGAACCCATTGTGGAGGGTCGGTGTAGTTTGGGAGTAAATAAACTAATTGTGAAAGGTGTAAGGCTTAGGAATAATGTTCCAAAGATGGTAAACCCAAACCACCATAAGGATGTCGAGCCATTAGTTTGGTAGCAGCTAAGCGAGGACGGATAGAACCCCAAACAAAAGACCTAATACGATTATCTACTCTGCGTAATGTAGATAAAGGGATAACTATCAGGAGCATTCCTAATATGCAAGTAAAACGAGGCAAGGTGACCATCCTAACAGCCTGTACTCTTCCCCACATAGAGAAGCCTAAAGGAGACCATTTAGCAAAATCAGTTTCCATTTGTGTTATAAGAGGATTGAGATTATCTGAAACCATGTTGGATAGACCTCTATTAACTAGAACTCCGAGATATTTCAATTGTGATGATTTCCAACAAAAAGGATAGCCATCTATTGAAGCTCTTGTGGTACCAGGAGAGAGTGGAAGAGCCTCGCTTTTATCCCAGTTCACTTTGTAACCGGAATGAGTTGCAAAACTGTCAATAATTTTAAGTAAGGTTGGTAAGGGACATGGAAGATCTTTAAGCGTAAGAAGAATATCGTAGGCATATAGATATAATTTAGAACCACCGTTTGGCATAGGTATGCCTTGTATTTGTAGTGAGTGGCGAATTAAAGAGGCAAGAGGTTCTATTGCTAATAGAAATAAAAGGGGAGAAAGGGGACAACCTTGACGGGTGCCTCTACGAATTGGAAAAGGATCTGAGAGAAAACCACCACAGTTAACATGAGCTATTGGGTTACCATATAGAAGACGAACTTTGGAAATAAATGAATCACCTAGGCCAAAGCGTTTCATGGTTGCAAACAGGTATCTCCAATCGATTCGATCGAATGCTTTTTCTGCATCTAATGAGAGAGCAACAGCATCCTCTGTCAACTCGTTTGCAGTCCATAAGGTATGGGCCAGGGTTCGAAGGTGGTTTCTAGATGAACAACCTGGAACAAAACCCACTTGTGATCGGTGTATAATAGAGGGGATAACTTTGCGGAGGCGTCCTGCTAAAATACTTGCAAAGATCTTAACATCAGTATTTATTAATGAATATAGGTCAATAACTACTACAGATTAATGGATCTTTACCAGGTTTTGGAATGACTGCAATTAATGCTTTATTAGAAATGGGACCAAATGAATCTACTTGGACAGCTTCCTGAAAAGCAGAAAACAAGGTGTCAACTGTTTCTGATCCAGTCCATTTATAAAATTCGCAGGGAAACCATCTTCCCCAGGGGATTTATGATAAGGTAATTTGGTAATGGCTGCAGTTATTTCTTCTTTGGTAATATTTCCATCAAGGAGGGCTCTACCTTCATCTGTAAGGAAAGGAAGATTGATGTCAGCAAGATAGGCGGCTAATTGATATTCGGTTTTTGATACGTCAGGAGAATAAAGATGTTTATAAAAAGATGCAAAGGTGTCAACAATTTTTTGCGGTTTTGGAAGAATCTCCCCCGTTTCATTACGTATTGCAGGAATGGCCATAGCTGCTTCATGTTGTTTTAGCTGAGCTGCAAGCAATCGACCTGCTTTCTCTCCTTGTTCATAGTGTCTACCCTTAAGGCGCTGTAGGGCATATTCCGCTTTGGAAGTATATAAGTTATTAAGTTCCATTTTAGCAAGTTCTAGTTTACGACGGTTGGGTATTGTAGAGTGGGATGAATATTGTTGCGTTAGGGAAATAATTTGAGTCTCCAACTCAATACGACGAAGTGACGCCGACTTATTGGCTTCTGCTGCATCTCTCATTAATTGACCACGAATGGTTGCTTTAGCAGCTGCCCAAACAGTTCTAGTAGAATAAACTGAAAACTTGTTAATGTTCAAATAATCAGAGAAGTGGGAGCGTAGTAGGTTTTTACCTTTAGGTGGGCGATACCTTTGGATATTTAGACGCCATGGTTTATGGCCTGGAGAGGTTAAACCTAATTCTAAGGCAAGAAGAGCAGGCGCATGATCAGATATTGCAGTTTCTAAGATTTGGGAATATGTGGTGATAGCAGTTATCAAGTGTGAGATAAGAAAATAATCTATTCTGGATTGGGTGCCATGGGTAGAAGAGAGGAAGGTAAACTCCTGATCAGATGGGTGGCAAAGGCGCCAGTGATCTATTAGTCCATGATCCGAGGTTGTCGCTTAATAAGGCTTTATCCCCTTCATTACATTTGTCTAAGGGGCCTGTGCGATCTAATACAGAGTCACGAGCTAACTTCCAGTCACCACCAATTATATATTTGAAAGCGCCTACTTCAATCAATAGCCGATTTAAGCTAAGAAAAAAGGAATGTTTAGCTCCTGTTGGGGCGTACACGGAGCCTACACAAAGGATCTCGTCACCTATTTTTAGCTTTGCAAAAATGTATCTGCCCTCCGGATCAATCCAGGTTTTGATAATAGTAACAGGTAAGGATTTATGAAGTAGAATAGCCACTCCACATTTCCTTGGTTGAGCATCATTAGAAAGAGGCTGTGTTGTCAGACCACAATGTATAACCTTTCCTACCCAGTCTCACCGTAGCTTAGAGGATTCTAAAGCATTCAGATGAGTTTCTTGTAGCAGTGCAATGTCCGTCTTTTTAGTTTGCAGGTATGATAATACTTTTTTCTGTTTAATAAAATGTGTGAGGCCATGAACATTCCATGAAACGATACGCAGTGGATGAGAAGTGGAAGGGACACTAAATGTCATTTGTACGTTAAGATGAAAGAGTATTGACCTCTGATAAGTATAAGAGAATGGAAAAGGAATAAGGATGAAAGAGGAAGTTTTGGACAAGGAGGAAGAAGAGGTATCAGATAACTGTTTACAGATATTAGGATAATTGATTAAAAAGAGATTGATATACTAAGAATACTAAGAATTAATAAAGGGGAAAAGTAAAAGTGAAAAAGAAAAGAAAAGAAAGAGCAAAAGGAAATAGGAAAGAAAAAATAGAAAAAGGGTAAGTATACTACGTAAAAGTAATACAGTACTTAAGGGGATAAAACGGTTTCCTGTGGATCTAAACTTTTGGGCTACTCACGCCGGGGGAGCCCCATCCGGCAGTAAAGTGTGTGAGAATAATGTGATAAAGTCATCATATTAATAGTAACCAACAATATATAAAATAATATAACATATGTGAGATCTTATATAGTATAATGGTAGTAATAAAAAATAAAAAAAAAGGATGCAATCATGTTAAGATAATATAATGGCTAAACAGTATAGCAGCTGTATAGTGATATAGTTTAAGCGCGATCATAATTAATTAGATAGATAAAAAACTAGAATAGCGACATATACAAAGCATTGTATAAATAGGGAAAGACATAAAAGAAATGACAATGTGATAAAAGAGAGGAAGAAAGGAAGAAGGAAAGTAAAGAGATGAATATATAAAATAGTAAATTCAAAATCTTAAATGGTATGGTAATGGTAATAAGTACTGGATAGGAACATGTTTAGGTAATAGGACATTTACATTGAGTAATATAATACAATACAGGCATAGTAATATGATAAGGTATTACCTTAATTAGTTAGGTAAGTATTAAAACATCAAAGTAACATAAAAGTAGTGCAATGAAATATTGATAGATAGAGGAAGAAGAAAAGAAAAGCAGGAAGGGGAGAGAGTTGGGGTCAGATGTCTATACTATACATATCCATGGAATTCCAAAAAGTAGTAAAGAGAATGAATATTTTTTAACACTTAAATGTATATATATTAATTCCTAATCCATATTATACATAAAATCCAGAACAGCGAAATTATAACATTGTAAGATTACAAAATAATTTTAATCCTATTATATGCAAATGCAAGGAGATAAAAGAGGGAAGAAAAGATTTAAGAGAAGGAATAGAAAAACAGTGTAACATAAATAATGAGAGAAAAGAAGGGAAAAATGTATAAAATAAGATATATTAAAATTACACAGTATGATACTGATATTGAATGTTAAATGTAATAAAGTTCAAATAATGTGATAATGGAGTTGAGTGATTTAAATAACAATGCAATATTTGTATATTCGTACAATTAAATGTTGTTCACAAATAATTAAATAAATATTAATACATCTATATAATATTAGATAGTGAAATGGAGAGTCGATAAATAAGAGAATAGAAGAAGGAGAGAAATATGAAAAGAGAACATCAATATTCAACATCTTATATTAATTTCATTCATACTATATGGTAAGTAAGAAAAGGAGAAAAGAAAGACGTTAGAATAAAAGAACTATAGTCCTTAAATGTATAGGATATATATGTCAGTAGAATTTTATAGAGTAAAGAAAGGGAGAAGAGAAAAATTGTTGTTTTAAAATTAAATATTTATACTTACCATTTTATTTCTCTTAAATATTCCTAAAATTCATAACATACATATTATTATAACACTATGAAATAATTGGATTTTATTATATATAGGAAACCCAGAAAGGACTTGATAGCTAGCTGCGCGCCTAGTGTACAGGAAGTCAAAGGAAAAGACACTAAAGCTAAGAGTCTGAGGATGATCACAGACTATTCTGAGGATGCCTCGGACATTAGAAGAATTTTTGTCAAGAATTGGCATGTCCTGAGGTCAGACCCAGTTATAGGGAAGGATTTACCAAAAGCACCCCTATTGACTTTTAGGAGAGCAAGATCCTTACGTAGTAGCCTAGTCCAGAGTCACTGTGGAAATGAGAGTAGAGCACCGCCATTTGGGAAATTGGCGGGGTTTTACCCATGTCTCAAGTGTAGAGCATGCAAAAATAGCAAAAAAGTGCTGGAGTATGCAGTGCCGGGATTGAGGGAACCTAGGAAAATTAAAAGTCTGATGAATTGTAACACTAGCCACACGGTGTACTGTTTGGTATGTCCGTGTGGCTTACGTTACATTGGAAGTACGATATATCCAACTAAGATAAGGATTTTGGAACATCTTAGGGCCATACAGAATAGGGATCCCACCTACCCAGTGGCGAGGTATTTTGAGATATGTCACCAGAGCAATAGAGACCTTTTAAGCTTTTTTTGTATGGACCAAGTGCCCATGAATGTGAGAGGGGCAATAGACAACTGCAATTACGTAGATTAGAATCAAGGTACATTATTGATAACCAAACAAAGAAACCGGGAGGTCTCAATAGTGGCGAAGAAATGGCTGTGCATCTGTAATGTTTTCTGGAAAACTGTGAATCTGGGAGAATAAAGTGTACCGTTATGATGAAACAAGTGGGATTTTAACAGGAAACTTAGGTACGGTGATCTGTCAGACATCTTCCATATTAGGTGAAACGAACACAGAAGGGTCTAAAAAAGAATAAGCTCTTCCAGGGCAAGATTGTAGATTGTTGAGTATTTATTATGACCAGTATGTGTAAAGTGGGAGAAGAAAATGTCTTTTATTATTTAAGTCCATTTGAGGAATTATGTTATTATGTTATAAGCATTTTCTTAGTTTGATGGATCACACAAATGTTATATGTTGCCAAGTAACCTGTTTAGTAATGGCTGACACCTTTGACTGTAGTAAGTCAGGGTGTCCTTTGTTTGTGTTCATCAGTACTGGTGTTTTTATACTTGTCTCCAAGCCGGCGCCGGCCACTATTGATAAAGGCGGCAGCCGAAACGCGTCTGGTCGTGTAAAAGAACCTAATAAATTTGGGTTATATCGTTCCTGTGAGTGCTGGTACATCTATGGTTGTGCCGTGAGCTGGGGATTGTGTGGATCCGCGCGGTGTCCGTCACCGCGCAACAAAGCACCCGATCGTGAGTGGAAGGGGAGAAAGACGGAGAGTGAGCGTGATATATATATATATATATATATATATATATATATATATTAATAAAAAGGAGAGAGGGGGAGAGAAAATTTAGGGGAAGAAATATAATATAGTATATAGTCCAATATATTATAGAATATAATGAATGTAACCCTATAAACAATATATAACATAATGGATAAATATTCAAATATTCATCAGAACGAAGCTTCAATAGATAAAGTGAGTGACTGCTACATCAGATCGCATTGTCAGCGAGTAGCGAAGTAAATTCAAAACATCAAATGCTTTATTTCGATTACTAGAATCATAAAAGCAACAGACAAAAAACACAGACAGACATTAAAAAATATACAGTATATCACATTAATATGAATACATGATTTAACGGAATTATCAAAATAGCTAAAAAGATACTAGTAGAACTTTTAAGATCTAAAAATTGATTAAAAAGTTTAAAAGGTTAAAAACAGCTGTATATAAAACCTTATAGAAGGGTGAAAGAATGAGCTTGTACGCACAACCAGACATAAAATACAAAACTTGAGAGTTAGAACGGTTATACAAGCATATCTGGGGAGATGTACGGAATCAACCAGAAGTAGTGAAATATATCTCAGGGCGAGGTGCTCTGCAAAACACAAGCGTTTTCTCAATAATTCTAAATAAGTAAACTCTACAAATTGTTACAGTACTTAGGTAGTAAAAAAATAAGCTGACATAGATATTTATCGCACAGCAAGCGTACTAGTGCCCTTCAATGCTTTGTTTCTGATAATCCAGGCACGGCTCAAAAACTTCGCCTGCCCACACGAAAAAAGCACACCTGGGTCGGTTTTTAAGATACGCAGGGCGGTCCTATGGTCGCGTGTACCCATAATTTTGCAGACCGGTTTTATCCAGCTAGACCTGGCAACGGAATAAGCCGGGCAAGCAAACAGAAAGTGGGCCATGCTTTCCAACGGAGCTCTGCAGCAGGGGCATGCCTCACTTTGGTATTTATAAGAGTGCCATTTTAAAGTGGTTGCGTGGATTGGGAGTGTGCCCAGCCTGAATTGCATGTATAACTGTCTATCGCGTGGAGTCTGGATGGTATCCAGGTAAGGCTCTAAGCCTCTACATTGTTTGTGGCGAAAAAACTCTTCTGTCAGACTCCCCAATTCTGGGTTGCTCAACTCTTTAGTATCAACCCAGTTCCAATAAATACGCTTAAGCTCTGCCTTGTTGGGTGGTACTTTAGTTTCCCATGCTTCCGTGAGACCCAGCTTGGACAACAACCTTCTAACATTGGATATCCACTTGACCCTGTGCCCCGTGTCTAAGTTAATCACCTCTGTTAGGGCCGCGGCATAATTAACAAGCTCTGGGGTACGCATCACTCGTGCCCAAAAAAGAAGAGGGCGCAATTTTGCAATATCCCTGAGCGGCCGTCTGCCCATATCGAACATCAAGGGGGTTAATGGAGTGTTACTGGGAAGCATCACCAGATCCCTCAAGAACTTATTTTCGGACCTGCCAATATCTTCGATGTTTTCGAAGCCCCATAACTCCGCCCCATACAACGCAGCGGCAATGGCTTTAGCTTCGTAGATTGCAAGGGCTGGAGCTACCGGCCTACTATAGGAGGCCCAGTGTTCTTTACTAAGAGCCCCAGCAGCACGTTTATGATTCAATAACATCTTAGCTAGGTGCGGCTTCCAGTGCATTTTATCAGAAAGGCGGATGCCCAAATAGTCAAACACATTTACCCTCTCTAGTCGGGTATTATTTAAGATTAAATCATTTTTAAAAGTCTTGTGGGGATTAAAAGCCATGAATTTTGTCTTATCTGTATTAATAACCAGGCCCCGGGAGTCGCAGAATAGCTGGTATCGATTAAGGAGTTTTTGCAACCCAAACAGGGTTTTCGACACCAGAAGGGTGTCATCAGCAAACAACAGTGTTGGAACTTTCTCGCCCGCCAGGATTGGTGCATCTGCCGGGATCTCCTGAAGAAATCTCACCACCCCATTGATGTACAAGGAAAACAGGGTAGGTGCCAAGACACACCCCTGGCGGACTCCTCTGCTGACTAGGATCTTTTCCGTAACCTCCCCTTGGGGGCCCCACCTGACTTGGGCGAAGTTTCCTTCGTGCAATCGAATTAAAAGTTAAGAAGGAGAGGGGGATGCCCAGGTCCCTCAGCGTTTGCCACAGTCTTAACCTAGGAACAAGATCAAAAGCTGTTCTCAAATCGATAAAAGCAAGGTAAAGGCTTCCCTTGCCAATAACAACGACCTTCCAGTATATGAGTAATAACCTGAAGACTTGGTCAATCGTGCCTGTGTTTCTTCTAAACCCAGCCTGGTATTGGGATGAATGTCCTCCTCTTCAGCCCAGGTCTGTATTCGCTGGAGGAGGACCCTACCTACCAACTTTTGCATGGCATCAATTAGGCTTATTGGCCTATAATTTGATGGATCTTCCCTGTCCCCTTTTTTAAATATCGGGACCACCAACGCTCCTTTCCAAGAGTCGGGAATTGGGGATCCATTGGCTATGCTGTTGATCAGAAGTTGGATATAACGCGACCAGTTCCTGGGATCAGCCAAAAGAGGTCGCCAGGAAGACCGTCTGGTCCAGGGGCTTTTCCCGACACTATCTTTGAGATTGCCATTTCAATTTCAGGCAACGAAAGGGGATTGCTCGTATTCCCCGCCGGAGGAATGTCTGTGGAGTCGCTTAACTCCTCCAGACATTCATCGTCGGGAGTGGAATACAATTTCCTAAAGTGGTCGTGCCATTCATGGCTTGTAATGTGGTTAGACAGAGAGGCAGGATCTCTGCTAATACCCTTACTGACAAGGGACCAGAACTGGTTTTTGTTCTTCTCCAGACTGGCGTCTTTCAAATTCTTCCAGTGAGATTCGTCCCACTCTATTCTAGTCTCATGGAGGGCTGCCCTATGCTCCTTTTTCGCTAGTTTAATCGATTCGGAGTTCTTAGACCTGATTGCGGCTGCCAATGCTTGTCTATTTAGTCTGCATTTTTTAGTGTACCACGGGTGCTGTCTTTGCCTGGGTGCCTTTATGTTAGCGTAATTATGGGTGGCTAAAAAAAGAGTGCTCAGCTGATCTATGGTACGGGAGTGGGCTAAAAGAGCTCCTACACAGGGTTCGGCAGCCAATAGGGTTGCCTGGAGAGCTTGAATACCAGAGGAGACAACTTCCTTAACACGAGATAATTTTATTTCGTGTGCGCTAATCTTATGCCATTTCAGATATCTTTTACAGTTTGAAGGAACGATGTCTATAACCGAAGCTGTGGCCCTCCTAGTTTGGTGCGAGGACAGGGTGGCCCAGAACAATTCAGATGTCAAACAAAGAGGATTGTGGTCGCTGTCTGTTGTGGTGCCCACATACATGTCTAACATTTGGGCCCACAATTTTACGTCCACTAAGATATAATCTATTCGTGAAGGGCAACCTACTCTATTGAAAGTGTTTGCACCGTGTGTGTCTGAGTGAGTTCTGCCATTAGCAGCTCTAAGACCATGTTCGATGGTTAGTGCATTAAGTTGAATTGCAAGCGGGGACCACTTTTTAATAGGGGAAATATTAAGAGGGGGGACCGACCATTTTGCATCACCGTCCTCCAGCTCCAGCATGTCCTCTGAGCTCAAAGGCTCAAAGGTGCAGTTCAAATCTCCTGCTACTATAATTTTCGCTTCGGGCTTGCAACTGGATAGGGAATGGTCTAAAAGTGTAACAATAGGAGATTGTTGTCCTCCCTTCGTTCCTCTAATATAAACATTGAACCGCTCCAGTGTGCCTCCTCCCCTGGGACCTTTAATAGTTAGTCTCAAAATGTCAGGACTTGTGTTCGATTGAACAGTGATTTGACAGCCTAAAGTAATGCTCACCCAAATAATCAGCCCTCCTGACGGGCGCCCTCTCCCCTTTGTAGTTGCCGGAATGCAATAGCAAGCGTAGCCAGATTTGTGGAGTGGGACCAGACTCCACGTCTCCTGGAATAAGCATATATCAAAGCCTTCTACAAGATTATTCCAGTGTGGCAGCAGGAGCTTGTTTAGTAAACCTGCCACATTCCTCGATAAGATTTTTTGCTGTTGTGGACGTGAGGCCGAGACCCCCTCATGTATACAATACGGAGTTAAGGTGCAAGATAAGTCTAAAGGGTCTGGTGTTGTTAATTAATCGGGAAGCATGTAGGGGACAGTCTCTTGCAAGCCCTGTGGGAAATGATTCGACACCCCCCTATTTCCTCCAATGAGCTTTTACTGGGGAGGGGAACAGAAGGTTCGTACAATTTCTGAGTCTGGCTGGCCATCATCGTTTCATGCCATGATGAGCAGCTAGGCTCATCAAGCAGTCAATCTACTGTTTCGAGCGTCGAGCCCCCCTCAAGTTGGGATTGCGACCCGTCCCTTGGAGATGCTTGAGCTCGCCTAAACTGTATGGCTGAAGTAGCAGGGGCGCAAGTTCTAAATTCCAAAGCTAGAAGGTTCTCTGCCAGGTCAACATTGGAAAAGGTGAGCTCGATACAGTCATAAGGTTGAGCAGGGATAGTGCGTCTGCGTGCCCGGGTGATATCTTCACGAATCACTGAGCGGCAACCTCTGGTGTGGCGTATCCAATGTATGACCTTATTGGTCAAAGAGTCCGCACTTTCCGTGTTATTATGTGGGCCAAGTTTGGGTACATTTATCATGTAAATATTAGGGCCTTGCAGTGGCGGTAGTGAGTATACATCTCTCCGTTGTCTGGGTTGTAGTGAAACCTTCGCAGGCCACATGGTGTCTCTTGGTCTGCAAAAGCCGCCTGAGACGGCTGACCTTTTTTTGGCACAGATAGTGTGGGAAAGTTGTTTGTTATCTTAGGCTCAGGAGTATTCGTTCTTACAGGTGTAGAGCCAGAAAGCTTATGATTTACTGAGTTTTTTAAGAGTGTGGATACACTTTGCCCCAAATCTACCCCTGCAGTGCTTGGTGGGCCAGCCAGGGTGGGAGTTTGTCGAGTTTGTGCAAGTGCCTGCTCCTGGTGTACCGTTTGAGCCCAAGGAAGTAATGTTTTCACCAGGTGTGTAAGCTCTTTAATCAAACTTTTCAATGATATAATCTCAGCCCTAAGGGAATCAATAGGCCCAAGTATGACAGGAGATGATTGCTCTACGTTGCTACCTCCTTGCAATATGCTTGGTGGTGTGACTTGCTCGCATATTATGTCAGAAGAGGTTGCAAGCAAGGCAAATCTATTTGAGCATGAGATGTTGTGCTTCGTTGGAAACGCTTGCTTGCAAGCTAGTTCATCAGGGTCAAGAACAAGAAGTAAATTACTTCTTACTGCTTTACAGTAGTAATCAAAATAAATGATGGATTATAGTTCAGGTAACATCTTCTTCAGATGATGGAAGAGATTTTAAGGGAGAACGCGACTTGTCTCTGTCTCTTTCCTGTGTAAGAGTAGTTACTGCTTGTAGGGCTTGAGCTCGATCTCCAAAAGAGCGAATGTCGATCTGGATCTCTTCCTCTGCTTTGTGATCTATTTGGGTAGTGATAAGATTCATCAGAGGTTTTCTTGGATTTCAGGGAAGAAAGTGGAGATTGAAGCTCAGGTATAGGTGTGTTGCATTCCATACTTTGAGGAAGGAGAGTGTCTAGAAAAAGACGAAGATCCTCTGGATTGAAGAAGTCTTTGGAGATGCTATCTTTTGTAATCTGTAGACGCGCTGGTTCAAAGAGACCATATTTGATGTCCAACTGACGTAAGCGGTGTCTAAAAGAAAGAAAGGCTTTACGGCGATCATTTGTTTCTTTTGAGAAATCTGCTGTCATTCGAATTTGATGACCCTCAAATTGGTATGGACCATGCATTCGAGCTGCATTAATTAATTGACGAGCCTGTTCATGTCTTAGAAAGCAAACAATAAGTGTACGTGGACACAAATTTTTCCCACTTTTAAAAGGACCAATACGATGTGCTCTTTGCATCTCCAACGGTGGATCAAAAGTGAGTCCTGTAATTTTTGGGAGGGTTGCTATATGAAAGGATTTGGCATCCGATCCTTCCAATCCCTCTGGAAATCCAGAGAAGCGCACATTGTCACGACAACTTCTATCTTCCAAATCTATCATCTTACTCCTGAGGAAGAGAAGCTCTTGGTCTCGATACGGAAAGTTGTTAATGCGGTTTTCAACTGTGGTAATACGATCAGTAAGTCCATCTAGATTTCCCTGGAATCCGGCGATGGCTGCACGCATCGATTTTGTTTCAATAGTAAGAGTAGATATGGATGTTTCCATTCCCTCTAAACGCCGTCCAACCGCAGTAATTTCTTGAAGTATTTTTTCCATGGTGGGGTCTGGTGCGGTAGACATCAGAGAAGTAGATGATTTTTGGGCTGGGAGGTTAGTGTCCCAAGTATCTGAAGTAGAACGACCTTGATTTAGAATTTCAGAGTATAAAGGTTGCTTTGTGGATTTACTAGTTTTACCAGAAGACATTACCGTATGCTTCTGCATAAACATTTGTAGTTCAAGTACTTTCAGCACAGAATAGGAACACGCAGAAGTCAAAGGCAGTCTGACTTCAATCAACACTGCTACACCGTATCAGCGATATATCAGTAGTGAAGTCTCTTCAGACAGTTTTAGAAATGCCGGAATCACGAAGTACAATCCAAGGAGATGAAAACTCACTCAGTTGTCTTCCGTATTTGACAGCTTCAGAGTGTCATGGTTATCAGTAGAGTCTTATCACATAGATTACATAAGGTAGCAGATAAATGCAGCCAAAGCAATTAATCCTTGTCCTATAGAGCCGGTAACATTAATTACAAAGTTTCTGCGAACGTTTCCAAGGTTAAGAAGTCACTCACCATATTTTCAGAGGCACGAGGTCTGTCAAAGGGTGTTTATTTATTTATTTAAGCAATTTGTAGAGCGCACAAATACCCTTGGGTGTCTCGGCGCTATGGACTGTGTAGAAGATCAAGCCAGGAGCAGGTGATTATTGATTAAAAAGCCAAGTCTTTACTAGCTTTCTAAAGGCAAGCAGGGTAGGGCAGGATTTAATGTGAAGGGGAAGGGTGTTCCACAACTTGGCTGTGGCCACGGTGAATCTTCTATCACCCCAGGAGACTTTTTTAGTTCGAGGGACCTTCAAGAGGTTGGCTGCTGATGAACGCAGGGGTCTGTTGGGCTTATAGACACACAAAGCCCTCTTAAGAAACTCAGGTCCAGTGTTGTGGATGGCTTTGAATGCGATGAAGAGTGCTTTAAATTTAACTCGGCTTCTTATCGGTAGCCAATGGAGTTTTCGGACCACCTTTGAGATTGATTGATACTTAGGGGTGCTTGTTAGCATTCTAGCAGCTGAGTTCTGCACCATCACCGAATGTCGCTTACTGTGGAATTATTGGTCTTTATAAGAGAAAAGCATCTTCTTTAGCAGTGAATTATGTTCCATAAATGTATAAATGTAGGAGTCATGTAAGAAGACGCAAATTCAATCAGCTGCCTACTTTGACAGCAACAGAGTCTTGCTACATAAAGTACACAGGGCGGCAAATATGAAGAAACCACTCACCACTTTTAAAAGGCACCAGCCCAGATAGTTGTCTCTTGTCCAAATGTGAATTGTTGTAGACAACAATGAAAACCGCCTTATCTCCTTTGCCAGCTCAAATGTAGGAGACACGTAATACAGTCAAGTCACACAGCTTTATTCGATCTTTGTAAAAACAGACCATAAAAGCACAAAATATCTTAAAACCTGCACATCAAATATATAAGCTTATGTACAGTGTTAAAAGAGAATTAAACAGTTTTGCCATGAACAAGATAATCAATTCACATAAAACTTTTAAAATCAGTTAAAATTAATATCAATCATTATTGTTAAGGGATTGTCCCACCATTTTCCTCTTTCTAAAACATGCCCACAGGAATGAGGCTACCGAAAAGCATACAAATGGATCCGATAGGGCCTTTAAAAAATATATAGCCACCCGATACTGTTTAAAATTATGATACCTCAGGATTGGGAGGATAAATGTTTTTCTTTCCTCTGAATAGTTTTTGCAAAATAGTAATATGTGTGGGTCTGACTGCATGGCATAGTTATTACAGGGACAAGGTGACAAATCTGCCAATTTGTATCTCTTTCCCGGGTACCCCAGGAGTAACAGAATCATATTCAATTGAAAGCGCAGTAGAATAAATCTGTGCTGCGCATTATTGATGCGAGAGAGATAGTAGAAACCCTCCCCTGGTCTTGGTGGAACCAGATCATAGGCAATAGATGAGTATTGAGAACATTTCTGTCCCCTTCGAACATAGTTTGCTCTCTGAATGTATAAGTCTGTTATCCTTTTCTTTGAGATCCTTTTGCAGGAATCGGGGTCTTTAAATAGTTCTCCCAGCCCTAGGGCAATCAGTTGGACCTCTACATAATTTAACCACCCAATCCTCTTGTAATAATCCAATTTACAGCAATCCCTGATAACAGTTTGTGTCAGATCCACCGTAGACCTCCGCCATATTGAAAGCCACAGCAGGACTGGAGCCAATCTTATGCAATCACTGAGATAAGGAAGACCCAATTCGAGATGAAAAATATAGTTTGGGGCTGATTGCGGTAAGGACACTCGGTTTTTAAAGAAGCTGTCTTCCACTTGCTGTAACTGTTCGACATTAGCCATCCCCCAAACTCCTGCCCCATAAATTGCAGCGGACTTTGTTTTTGCGAGGTAGATATTCTTTATTGTGTCCAGGGGGTACCTCCCAGCTTCTTTGCAAATCTTTTGACAGCATTGAGGCTCCTTTGCATACCCTGGGCTCTTGCCGCCACTAAATTGGACCATGAGTGATCCTTATCGAAAAGGACTCCCAGATATGAGAAGGAATCGACCACGTCAATTTTCTTTCCTGCCAGCTGGAAGTGGGGGTATTTCTCTCCTCTGGCAGCTCCTGCCACAATTATAAAAGATTTGGATTTGTTTACTTTTAGTTCAAGGGAGGCCATAAAGGTGGAGTAAGCCGAAATTAACGATTGCAGGGCTAACCCCGATGAGGCCATCAATACTGCATCGTCAGCGTATGCCAAGATTGGAAGAGGGGCATGATCGAATTTAGGCACGTCCACGGGTAAAGCAGACAGGGAGGACTCTACCCCGTTTGTGTAGATGGAAAAAAGAAACGGGGCGAGAACACACCCCTGTCTTACTCCCTTTTCGATTTTAAAGTGACGTGTGCACTCCCCCCTATCTGCCGTACCAAACACAAGCGGTGGCATTGGCGTACAGCTGACGTATAAAACCAATTATCGGCGGATCAATGCCCATCCCCTCCATCATAGACCACAGCCTCGGATGGGAAACACAATCAAAGGTTGCGGTCAGATCCATAAAGGCCATATAGATCTTCCCGCCTTTTGCCTTAGTATATTTCCCTATGGATAAGGAGAGGTTTAGGCATTGATCCACCGTCCCCATTCCCCTGCGGAATCCATATTGTGCCTTCATAAAGATATTATGGGTTTCAGCCCAGACCTCCAGTCTGGCCAAGAGGACCCGACCCATAAGTTTGGCGGTGGTATCGAGGAGGGATATAGGGCGATAGTTCTTTGGTGACCCCCTCTCCCCTTTTTTGTAAATAGGTACAATTACACTCGGATTCCAGGATAAAGGGGGACCTACTATCTGGATACTATTAAAAATATTTGTTAAAAGAGGGACCCACAAATCATAATTATCCTGGAAGAGGTCGATTGGGATCCCATCGGGCCCTGATCCTTGCTGGGAGTGCAGGCTTCTAGTGCCTTTTTAACCTCTAATACAGAGAAAGTTAGCCCCCCCTGAGGTAGAAGTGCTGAGCTAAGCAGCAATGGCTTAGAGGGAGTTGATATACCAAATATATTTTCAAAATATCTCACCCATGCCTCTTCATCTACATATACGTCTAACGTAGGGTCACTAGGCTCTTTGAAATACGGGGCGTTCACTATTTTCCAGAAGTCTCTACTGCTGCCCGAAATGGCAGCTTGCTCAAGGTCTTCCCAAGCCTGCGTCCCGAGATCCTTCTCTCTAACCCTCCTAGCTAGTTTATAATCGTTACGTAATGCACGAATCTTGGTGGGATCTCTAGGATTCGTTTTTAGGGCATTTACAAGGGCTTTTTTAGCTTTTGAGCAGGCTGTCTCAAACCAGCCAATATTAGCAGTAGCATTTGGCGACTTAAACCGGGTAAGTGCAACTTTTATTTTTGCCAAAAGGGCGCAGAACTGGGTAACCAGGAATGAAGGGGAGGCGTTCTCTCCCAGACATGATAATATTTCCTCCTTAACTTGGATTAAAATTTCAGGAACTAGATTTAGCTTATGGGCCTGTGACCATTTCAATTGGTAACCATTTTTCCTGGTCAAAATCACGTCTTCAGCTACCTCATTATAAACTTTAGCTTTAGACAGGATGCTTAAGTGTATAGATAGAATGGTGTGGTCACTATGGGAAGTAAATCGAGTACTCATATGCACCACTTTCCCATTTAAGTGTGCCAGAGCTAAAATAAAGTCTATAATAGACTCTTGAATGCCCCGTCTAAATGTTGACACTTGCCCTCCCTCTTTCACTTCGTTAATTATACCGAGATTCCATTTTATTTAGGGTTTCACCGTACTCATTATGGATAAAGTGTGAGAGTGGATTGCCATGGGAGTCTTCTACTCCACATACTCTAGTCCCATTAAACTTGCAAAGATGAATATTAAAGTCCCCCGTCCAAATGAGGTTTGCGCAACCCCCGTTTTTTGCCATATTCAGTTTCTCAATCTCCTTTGCTAGGGCGTCCGCCACAACCTTCATGTTTCTCCCGGTTTCGTTGTTATAGAAATTGACAATTGTCCAGATATCTTGGTTCCTGTGACCCAACTGGAAGATCTGGAAGTGGCTATGTATGGGAGCAACCTGCCTGACTTGAAGAGGTATAGTGTTTGAAATTAAAGTTAGTAGACCCCCCTTCGCCCTCCCAGAGGATGATGGAATTGCCGGAGAGTGGAAGGTACGAAATCCATGGAAAAAGACTGGGTCTGTAGCCCAAGTCTCCTGGAAGAATACTAACTCCATGGTTTGCCACTTATTTATCCACTGGTGGTTTCCTATTTTAGAGGCTATGCCTGCCACGTTCCATGTTATCATGTTAGGCTTGAGACCCTCGCTATCGATCATGAATGGTAGGGGGGTCTGCACATGCTCCAGATTACTAGATATAGGAGTTACAACTGCAGGAGCATTCTCTAAAGGTGCTATGATCAATGGGGTCTCCAATAGACTATACTCTGCTAGGGCTGGGGTAATTGCCTTGGCTGATAAAAGATAGGGTGAAGGAGTTAGTCAATCACAGTCCTCCAGGTTCGACAGGGCTTCGAATCTATTGTGTAGTCTGATCCCGTGATTTGAGGTGGAATCCTCTTTCCCTCTCACACCGGGGACTGGTGACGTTTTTCTACCCCTATAATCCCTTTCCGCTATTGTACCGTAGCCAGTGTAGAAATACTCTAGTGATAAGGGTATTATCTGTGTATTCCTTAGGGAAAGGCTATGAAAGTTGGCTAGGAGATTAGGGGCCGTGTAACATTATTGAAATTGATAACCACACACTCACCGGCGAGGGATTTTCTTAGACCGCCCACCCATCCCACTCTCCTGGCCATGATAATTTCGTTAGCAAATTGCTTCCTTCCCCTCTCTGTTACTTTAACATTATTTGATAACCAATGAAGACATTTGTCCATTAATTGTCCTGTAGATTCAATTTGATCTTCTCGAAGGGGGGGGATGTTTGTCAGGACCAGCACCAATGGGACAGCAGCAGGTGGAAGATGGAGAGTTTGTTGCGGGAGACTCTCACATCGTCTCGTAGTTCTCAAGTAGACCTACTGACTGAATAGCCCCTCTTGTTTCCTTCTGGGCTGTTAAGGGCTGAGACGATGGTCCCCCTTTGCTCAACCCTTGGGGAACCTGGATGCCACATGTTGAGTTAGTGTTGGAGATCACGTTTAGGGGCTGTGCTGAGACATTAATGGGGTCGACCGGAGGTGTTGGTGTTATTGATGTCCTTATCAAAGATACTGGTGGGCCTCTTACTTCCATTGATTGTACTGGGTCTGTACTTGTGGATGCTACCAAAGAAGGAGCATTTAACTGAGACACTTGAACAAGTAATGAACGATTCTGGGACTCTAACTCTGCCAGCCGAAGTTCAATTTGGGACATTTTGGCTAAGATAGGAACCATTATATTATTTAGCCTTGTCGTGACTTCTGACCAAATGGTATCATCTTGCAGAACTTGGAGAGATGGAATATTAGGAGTCACAGATGGTGCAGATATTTTACGGTTCATTGTGTGCGTCTTTTTTTGGGGGCCTTTAGATTTAGCGGCACAATTATTTTTTAGATGTTTTGGTTTAGCACCACTAACGACGCCCCCTGCTCTGGTGCGCTTAGCCGGAGGTAGCGGCGAAGTGTCCAGTGATGATACGTTCAAGGGTGAATGAGTTATACCCCTCCTTGGTGAGGTCTCTGTGTTCAGGTTGGGAGGAGAGGCACTGCCCTGGTCCTGTGCAGAGTCTGGGGGAATTATGGGTAATGATGACTGCATATCCAGAAGGGGATCGATAGCAGACCCTGTAGACAATCTCGATGTTGAGGGGGCCGGCTCTAAGGATAGGCGTCTTTCGGTCAGCTCAATCTCGTGCGAGAGAACACTGGCTGCTCTTACCAAGAACGAGTCCAGGGTAGCTCCCACCCCCCACCAATCTTCTCCTTTGGGCCCCTTCTTCTCGCCATACTTGCTACTATAAAAACAGTACCTTAGTCAGATGCAGATGAAAGAGAGTAGGCCCAGCCCGGCCGCCTCCGGGCTCCGACGGGTCCTGTATAACCGCAAGTCAACGTGAGGTCACGGACTTGCAGCAGTGAAGATAACCAGGCAGCCTAAACAAGAAAGAGAAGAGGTTGCTGGAGTGATCGAGGTGAGGGTGGCAGGGTCGAAGCAGAGCCATGTTGCGTTGGTGCTTACCGGTCAAATCACTCCGGCAACCTCTTCTCTTTCTTGTTTAGGCTGTCTGGTTATCTTCACTGCTGCAAGTCCGTGACCTCACGTTGACTTGCGGTTATACAGGACCGACCGCCCCAAGTCTCATTAGAGTAAGCATTCTCACTGCATTGAACACAGTGTCTGTGCAAATTTAATGTTCACGGTTAAGCTAGAACATAGACCTATGCCCTGACCCAGTCGCTACCATCTGGGCTACACTTTGTGATGCTCATGCTGTACATCTCACTGCTAAGATTAACGTGCCTGACACGTGCACTAATTCACTGGGTGCATATGTCTACACTTTTGACCTCGTTGGCTCCTAACAGTGGTGCCACACTGGGGCGCCATTATGTGTGTTCTCATTCTTGTGCAATTATATAAGCATGTACCTTGCGCGTTTTATTCAATTGTGTGACCATAGTTCCTAAGCATTTTAATTCTTCCCCTTTTGTTTTCCTCACCCAATTTTGCTCTTCTCTCTCCCATACTTATCCAGGCAACTTCCCAGGCATTTGCTTTACTGCTTAGTCCTGATGATGATCCCATAACCTAGTTGGGGATCGAAACGTCGTCATTTGCATCTTAAACTCTAAACTGTAAATGAAGAATTTTGTGGAGTATAAGATGTTTTTGTAATTGTAACTTCAGCTTATTTTCATTTTCACCGTACAAGTCACTTTTAAGTCACCTGCCTGTGGTAAGGAAATCGGCTGATTTCCCAATACCCTTTCACGTCCTGCTCACTCATTTGCTATGAATTGTTTTGCTTTAATTATATGTTGATTAAATTCGTAACTTGTCTATTTAGACATAAACAGACCCAATCTTGATTGTAATTTTGTGGCGACTTATATTGACTCGCCTTGTAAGGGACCATTGTCTCTTAATAATTACTACTACCCTTGGTCCCTTCTGACTATAGGGGTTCCCTTGTTCCTTTTTTGGTCTTAATAACATAAAGGCACTACCTTTAATAGTGGAGTCGTAACACACGGCATTCAGGACAGACAAGTGTATTTTAAGTAGTAGATCTCCGTCTGAGGAAGCCGGTATCAATGGTTATAAAAAACCTCTCAGGCGTCTGCAAGGCCAAACGATCATTCACCACACTTCATGAGGTGCGCATTGTCAGCAGTTCTACTCCTTTCCGTGCATGTCCCATGCCCTCCAATTGTATTTTGCTTCCCTTGACTGCTAGAACACCATAACACAACAAGTTGCCTGTCCTTATAGATACCAGACAGGACAGCGCTCTGCTAGTCAATCAAATGAAGTTGGACTTGGGCACAATAATCATAGTTTTGTAGCGCAACACTGTACCTGCATTTCAAGAGGCACGAATCCAGACAGCTGCTTTCCGTCAGAATCCAAAGTGTTGCAGTCAAAAAAGAAAGCTGCTTTGTCTTCTCTGGCAGCAGAAATGCTCAAGCTACCAAGCATATTTGAAGAGGTGCGAGCTCAGCTGTTCCGCACAATGTTAAAAGCACCTTGTTTAATGTTAGAGATGTGACATAGCAGGTGTTCAGGGCAGCAGACAATTTCCTTCAAAGTAGCAAATCTTCATCTCAGGAAGTCAGCGCTGATTAACATAAAATCCTCTCAAGCGTCTGCAAGATAAAGGAGCCGCATTCCACAGGGCTCGAGCACAGACAACTGGCTCCTGTCAGAAGTTGAAGTATTGGCGCCGAAAATAGAAACAGCCACATATCTTCTAAAGGAATTGATGTATTGTCCTGTAAATCTCACATCAGTGAGCGCAGCTATTCAGACGGCGTTTTCGGCAGAAATAAGGTTCATAATTAGAAAGGCTGCTCAGTGCCGTCCGGGGCTCCCCTCAGCGCGGAGCTCCGGTATTAAGCGGTCACCTTGCATCGTGGCCAGACCACGCCCCCGCAATGTGTGAATTTGAACTTGGTGCTAGAAAAATATATTGTAGCAAAGCAAACACCTCTGTACCTGGCTTATATGGACTTATCTGCTGCTTTCTACTTTGTTCGTCATCCACAATTATGGCAGATATTATCATGAGGATTGGTTGCAGCGCTTGGGCACTTTCTTGCATATTTGCACACAAACATGAGAGCCAGGGTTAGAATTAATGGAGGATAGGAGAGGGTGTGGCTTAACAGCTAGGGCGGCTGACTTTGAAGCTGGGGAACCAGGTTCGAATCTGGCAGGAAGTTCAAACATCCTGTGATTCTGGGCGAATCAGTTAATCTCCTTGTGCCTAAAAATGAATGTGTCTATCTGTAATGCAACTGGTGCTCATGTAAATCGCTCTGATACCTTTGGGTCAAGTTTGTGCTATATAAAACTGCAAAAAAAAAATATATATATAGAGATTTGTAGGGGCATCAGTCAAGGGTGTGTGCTGGCTCCTCTTTTATTCATTCTATATATTAAAGATTTGCATCCGTTTTTAACTGGTATTACCAGTGATGTCCCGAAAATTAAGGGAAGCCTTCTACCAACACTTTTATATGTTGATGATGCTGTGCTCGTGACCTGCACACTAACTTTTCAAAATCACATATCATGGCATGCGGGCTGTGATGCACTCAGCTTTCTACTATATCAATTGGTGTTAACCGGCTGACGAGTGTCCCGTATTTGGGTGTCACTTTTGCTGCTTCTGGTGCATGGACCCCTAGAATTGTACACCGTTGAATGCAACTGTCCCAGGCAATTGGCTGTCTTTTTAGTCTTCCTCAACCTCGGGATGGGGGACAATTGGCATCCCTACTACAGATATATAAATCCCTATGTGTCCCCATTGCAGCTTATGGAGCTGAACTGTGGGGGATTGCTAACTTTGAGGCCCTACAATATGAAGAAACTAGGTTCTGTAGATGGCTCCTCGCAGTTCCGATTTCTAGTTCTCAATTTATTTGCCACAAACAACTTAATTTGTACTATATAATTGATTAAATTAGAATTAGACCGTTAATGCTCTGGTTGTCAATTTGGAAGAATGAGAAGGCGGCCTAACCAGACACATCATACTTGACTGCTTCTCTTGCGATAATGGCCTCCAAATTCCATGACTGGCATATGTTAAAATGTCCCAGTATTAATAAGAGAGAATTAGCATTTGCCTTTTATGATTCTGTGAAGGAATGTCGCTTATATAAAATGGAAGGGAAAACACAAATCATGTCATACGTATCCATGAGAGCAAACAATTGCCCATCTATCTATCTTTGGCAGCCACGGCGTGGTGGAAACGCTCTTTATTATTCCGTTTTGGAGCTGATACTGTTAAATATCTGCAGTGCTTCCCTCTAGGTTTATCAGTCAAAACTCGCTGCTATTCCATGCCCATGTGATGGTAAAACAGGTCAAACGATGATACATTTTATGTTTTACTGTAAATTTTATGAAATGTATATCAGGTTGTTTTTAATTCCATTATTCAAAAAGAAGTGCTATAATATCAGGCAGTGTAGAGTTGCATTTACATTTGCCCTGCAATTACCTGATGATGAAGTTAGTTAACAATATAACACTTGTATTTGTAAAGCGCACCTATCACCCAAGGGTATCAAGGTGCTGAATAACAGATGTTTATTGTTACCCAACTCAATGGTATTCATTTTATCGACCTCAGATGGAGGAAAGGCTGAGTGGACCTGCCGGGATTTGAACGAATACAGGCCCCTACAGTGTAAGCATTAGTCCACTAAGCCACCAGACTCGGTTTACATGCAGGTTCTTTTTTCAGGCATGAATGTAAGGGCATGAGGTACTATGTTGTTTTAACCCAAGCTGCTAGTTCTTCTGTATATTTTTTGCTGCTTTTAGGAATGTTTTTTAACTGATGTATTTATATCACTTTTATGGGCGAAACGTCAACCTAAATAAAGCTATTTGAAAATAAAATAAATAAGCAGCCCCCACAAGAGAAGGCAGAGGAAACGCTAATAATCAGTGTACTGTGGGGGAGAGAACCAAATAAAATCCAAAAAGGGGGTTCTTACCACAGCACTGGTGGAAGTGATAGCCATTGGACTCGAGGAGATTACTTACACGGAGGTGACATGCCCTCCACGTGGAGATCCACCTCAGCTGTGCTGCCTTGGAGGAGGACAGCTGAGAGTGGGGTGCCTCCTTAAATATCGGCATGAAAGTGCCGATGGAGTGTAAAAAACAGCTGTGAGACAGGTGTAGTGACGTTGTATGGCGTGGAACCAGCGGGCACCATGTTAAGTCGAAATGTGTTACTCGCAAGAGATATGTATAGAGTGCCGTCAATGAGGCACTGATCATTCAAGTGTATAAATGTTGCCACATATTGTAAGCCCTAATATTTAGGAGTTTATAGCAAATAAAAGAATCAATGCTGACCCCTAACGGTTTACACAAATATTATCCTCAAATGGATACTTATGAAAGGGGTGACAGCATGGGAAAGAGGTGTGGATAGTGGGTCAACATACTTATCTGCACACCAGGCCACAAACTTACTCCAATGGCAGGTGTATATCGTATTTGTGGAGGGATGCCCAGCCGCCAGTATAACACTGGAAACTTTGGGCAGAAGGTCGGAAGCTGTCAACTGTGGCCGTTCAATCTCCACACATGAAGGCAAAGCATTTTCAGGTTTGGGTGCAGGACCCTGCCCTGTTGCTGCGATAGAAAATCCTCCCCAAGAGGAAGCTTGATCCGCGGGCAAATGCTCATGCTCAGCAGCTCTGGATACCAGACTCTCCATGCCCAATCCGGAGCCACAAGAATGACTTGGGGCCGGTTGTTCTTGACTTTCTTGAGAACTCTGGGCTGGAGTGGTATTGGTGGAAAGGCGTACAGGAGAATGGAGCGCCATTCGAGACAAAAAGCGTCTCCTAGCGAGAGCAACCTTGGAAACTCCAGTGTGCAAAACTGCTGACACTGCATGTTCTCTGCAGAGGTGAACAGATCTAACCAAGGTCCTCCCCACTCTTGAAAGAGACTTTGAGTCATCTCTGGGTGGAGACGCCATTCGTGAACCGCAAAGCACCAACAGCTGAGTTTGTCTGCTCTGGCACTCAGAGAGCCCGCCAGGTGTTGAACCACTAGGGAAATGCCCTGGTTTTCCAGCCATGTCCAGAGGAGCAAAGCATCTTGATAAAGGGTACATGACTTCACTCCGCCCCTGCTTATTGCAGTACCGCATGGCGGTGGTGTTGTCCGTGAACACCTGTACCAGCCTTCCCCTGATTGAAGGGAGAAAGGTTTTCAATGCCAATCAGATCGCCCAAAGCTCCAGTAGATTGATGTGGAGTCCGGCTTCTGCCAAAGACCAGAGTCCTCTGATCTCCCCCTCCCCCAAATGGCTGCCTCAGCCCAGGAGTGACACATCTGTCACTATAGTCAGCTCTGGTTGGGGAAGGGAGATGGGTCTGCCAATGACCCAATCATGGCTCGTTAACCACTACTACAGATCCTTTGCAGTTCCCTCCAAGATCTGGACCATGACAGAGATATTACCCTGATGCAGCATCCAGTGGGGCTTCGGGTCCAACTGCAGAGCCTGCATATGCCAGCAGGCATGTGTTACAAGCAGGATGCAGGAGGCCATGAGGCCAAACAACCTCAGGGTCATTCTCACAAAAATCCCGGATAGCGGCTGAGACATCGGTATCATAACCTGAATATCATGAACCTGAAGCTCGGGAGGATAAGCCCGAAACTGCACTCTGTCCACATCAGCTCCGATGAAAGAGCGTCTGAGTGGGAGTCAGGTGTGATTTCGGCAGGATGACAGTGAACCGCAAGCAAATCCAGAAGGTTCGCCGTAGTCTGGAGGTGGGAGACAACTGCCTGGGGTGGGCCTGCCTTCAATAGCCAATCATCAAGGTAGGGAAAGACTTGAACCCCTGATCTCCGTAGATGAGCTGCAAGAACCGCCATCACTTACATGTACACCCGAGGTGCGCTGGTTAGGCCAAAGGGAGGCTGAAGGGGAGCTCGGCAAACTGAAAGTGCTCTTGACCCTCCTTGAGCCACAGGTAACGTCTGTGAGCAGGCAGGACGGGGATGGAGAAATAGGCGTCCTGCAAGTCCAACTCTACTATCCAGTCACCCGGGTCTAGGGCAGACAGGACATGTGCAAGCATCTTGAATTTCTCCTTTTTTGGGAAGAGGTTGAGAAGGCGCAGGACTAGGCTCGGACAAAGCACTCTGTCCTTCCTGGTCACCTGAAAGTAGATGGGAATAGCAACCATAACCTACTTCTGATGCGTGCACCCTCTCTATAGGCCCCTTAGCCAAGAGAGCTAACACTTTCTGACGGAGCAAGGAGAGGTGGTCCTCCGTCAGCTTGTCATAAGGGGGTGCCAAGGGAGGGGGTGTGGTCACAAAGGGGAGGGAGTAGCCTCTTTGGTCAAGCTGCAAAACCCATCGGTCGAATGTTATTGACCTCAAGTGGTGCAGGTGATGGTGTATCCTGCCCCCCCACTGGATGCCCATCATGGTTGGAGTGCAAACTAAAGGGGTTTGGAGGCTGCCGGTGGGGGTGGTGGACTGGCCCAAATTCTGCCTGCCTGTCCCACGTGGTCTTTGGGAACTACGTCCTCGGCCACGAAAGGATTGCAAAATTTGCCAGCCATGGTGGCTGGGAGTGTAGCAAAGCTGTTGAAAACCCCTTCCATGGCCACGAAAGGGGCAGAAGGCAGACTGAGAATGGCGAGGGGCCATAGAAAGGCCCAAGAACCTGGCTGCAGCCCTACTGCCCTTGAAGCGCTCCAGCGCTGAGTCCGCTTTCTCACTGAACAGACAGGAGCCATCAAAGAGTATGTCCATGAACGAAGCTTGGACATCCCCCGAGAAGCCAGTGGTTCTCAGCCAGACATGGCGCCTAAGGGCCACTGACGAGAAAATCACTGCCCCGCGAGTCAGTCATGTCCAGCCCACATCTTATGGTGAACTTGGCTGCAACTCTCCCATCAGCAATTGCCTGAGAGAATATGACTCGGGCAGCACCAGCGTGACCGAGTCCCAGAACGTATGGGAGTATTGGCCCAAGTGGCATGCAGTGTTCAACAACCGCAGTGCTAGGCTGGCAGAAGAGAACATCCTTTTCACAGAGGCAGGGCCGGCTCTAGGGCGGTGCGACCAGTGCCACTGCACCGGGTGCTGGCTTCCTGGGGGTGCTGTGTTTGCAAGTTTATTATGTTTTTAAAGCTCCTGCTGCCGCGTCCCTTTCCTTCAGCAATTACCAGGCCTCACAAAAATGTCAAGTTAACTCCTGTGATTAATGGTCTTCCTGGAGAGAGATTGGAGTTTTGTATAGTTGATGTTTTGACTTATGTGAAGGTAGTGCAGAGGGTTAATATGCCTGCTGCAAAGAACGTGTACCATGCAGATTACAGAGTACATATAACGTAAATAGATCAGCAGGTTATTTCTTTTAAAAGAGACATCCTTTTGTTACTTGCAATTTATAACTTAAAGTCCTAATATAGAACAGTGAGCTATTAACTTTCATCATAGAACTGCATACACACTGCAAAGTATACATTAGAGCATTGATTAATGTTGCAAATGGGTTAATTTGGGTAGAAATCAATTCTTATTATTAAAGAAAACTCCCAACTATGCTGTTTCTTTTTCTGCTCTGAGTTTGTGCTTCTCCACATCAAGCACTCCTAAACTATACTGCCTACCAGTATGGATGACATGTGACTCCTACACTTTTAGTCCTTTGGCTTATGTAACATTTCCTATACACTGATTTACACACACATGTTTGATTGTCTCTGTGTAATGTGTGTGTGATGCAAAGTGCTCTGACATCCTTTACTGGTTTGAGTGGCGCTATATAACTAATTCAATGCATCTGAGAGAGAGTGGTTATGGAGACTTGGCCACTGTTAAAGGGTGCTAGTGAGAGAATCTGTGGTGGAGGTGGTCATTAGGGGCGCCAATTAACATTGTCGCACTGGACGCCACCAGCGCTAAAGCCGGCCCTGCACAGAGGTATCCATCCTTTTGGATTCCCTATCCGGTGAGGTGGTAGGGAATACGCAGGTGTTAATTTTGGATGTGGAGGCCTGGACCACCAAGCTCTCCAGGGTGCGGTGCTGTGTGAGGAAACTGGGGTCTCCTGGGGTGGAGCTATGGAGGCAGGCAATCATCCTATGCACAGGAGCCGTGTGCAGGGCATGGACCAGGCCCTGAGAAGGACATCTGTAAGGGCTTCATTAAACAGGAGTAAGGGTTCTGTAGGGGCAACTCCCGGCTGAAGCACCTCTGTCAAGACATTAGTCTTGACTGCCACTGAGGGCAGCGTAAGGTCCAGGATCTCTGCCACCCTCCACAGACCATAGCAAATGAGGCACCCTCCTCGGTAGCCACGGTAGGAGGAGAGACCAGACCAGTGTATGGGGATGTGTCCAGGCGACTGGCAACCACCAGATCCTCATACCAAGTGTCCTTGGGATCTTCTGTTTGATAGACACAAGGGTCCATAGACCCCTCCCACTGATCACCCAATAATGGCATGTCAGTGAAAAGGCGCTGGCTACGATATGGGCAATATGCCCCCCGTCGGCATCGAACAACGTTCGCCTGGCTCCGTATCAGAGACGGAAATGATGATGGGGTGGCACCACTGCAGCGGGCATAGGGGAAGGTCGAGGTTTCTCATCTGGTGCCGCTCCGGATCCGTCAATGGATCACTGTGGGCCGACTGGTGCCAAGGGCAATCCCGCTGGCGGAAGACCAGTAGGGTCCTGTCCTGGACCCATGGGGCCCGAGGGCCCTCCAGAGAGGTAGGACTGCCCAAGGATGAGGTGCATGACCTCATAAAATTCTTTCAGATGGGTGGCGGTCGCTCCTGGAAACTAAGGAAGGTGAGGAGACGGCCCAGTCACAGGCTCCACCACAGAGCTAGACCTCGAGTGCCGACGACCCTGCGACTCGTCCGAAGACTTGCGTGGCGAAGTTGAAGACCTCTTCGACTACTTCTTTTTTTTTGTGGGACTTACCAGACAAGTTGGAATGGGACGATGATCGCCAGGTATGACTTTGCAAACAATCTCGGGACCTTCCTTGCGAACAAGATCTGGAGTGTTTTAAAGTTGTTCGACGTCAGGCGGCAAGGAGCTTGAGGGACCGTTCCGTCAGCAGCTTGGGGTGCATGGTGTGGCAATCCTCACATGTCTTGACGTCATGGTCTCGCTCAAGACACCAGAGGAAAAACAAGTGTGGGTCAGTCACCAAAATCTGCTGGTGACATGACCGCATGGTTTAAGATATTCCTTTCTAGTGGAAATCCTAACCTTCACTAGAATTTGTATCAATTTATTTAATAATTGTTGGAGCAAATTAGATTAGCTCCTGCTAAAAAATATACCAACCACCTTTTGATTGTTTTTGTATATTGTGTTTTTAAATGAATGTTTTGATGTGATGCGTGCATGTGGACATGAGTGAGCTAGTATG
This sequence comes from Calotriton arnoldi, assembly GCA_963921515.1. NCBI lineage: Eukaryota > Metazoa > Chordata > Amphibia > Caudata > Salamandridae > Calotriton > Calotriton arnoldi. The sequence continues at coordinate 759,949 of CAWUFW010007126.1, forward strand.
AGTAATTTTTCTTAGTAATGTCTATTCATTAGTAACAATAAAATTATGTTTTTAATTTTTGGATAAAAAAGTATTCTCTGGTTCTTTCATTCCATGTTGCAAATATTGTGCTAATGAATAAGCAGTTAGTTGCCTTAAGCCTTTGCACTAATACTGCAGTTTGAGCCAGTTCAGGAACCCTTGGTTGCCACTCTGGCGCGAAACTGGATAAAGGACAGGAGAGTATCCTTCCCTCTGTCCAGCCTCTCCTCTGGGAGGAATCCCCCCCTCCCAGTGTCGTTCCAACCGTTTCCCTAGAGCTGCCCTGTGGATAGGTCCTCAAATTCATCGTGGAACAAGACTCACCTCTGAAATAAAAGACACTCTTTGACCGTCTGGACACTTGGACTTCGTTGGACTTTGACTGGAACCGAGACTGCTCAAGGAAGACTCCTGCTGCTCCTGGTCTCACTGTTCTTTAAGTCTACTGCATCTTCTGTGTCTGTGCTTCATCCAGGTTCTCCAGAAGGCCAGTGGGCATCAAGGACATCCGAAGAAATTTCCCTTGGAGATAAGGAGGTCACTCCCCTGCATGTGCAAGCACCGCAACGAAGCTGACCGTTCTGCTGCTCCTGTCGTCCTAAAGACTTCCCAAGGCACAGCAACACAGGTGGTGGATCTGCAGCTCTCCAGAGGCCTGACCTGTCTTCTCTGCAATTTGGAAAACAGTATCCCTCATCGGAGCTGTTGGGACCATACCCCTGTGCACTGCGTCGACTTGCCGTTGCCAAGTCTTGTTGGCTCTGCACTCCAGAGATCTGTGGGCTACAAGAAGCCCCAGCCTCCAGGACTTCATCCCTCGAAGTTCAGCATCCTCACTGCATCCTCTGCACCATTGGGCCTCCGTCTTTGGTGAGCTGCCGGAGGTCCTCTTGCGACTCCTGTGCCTTCGGCGTCTGGGTCCTCTCGAGGGTCTTCCTTTGCTTCAGTGGGCTCCCCTCCTTGCTCAGGGCCTGCTCTGACTCTCCTGCACTTGGTGAGTTGCTTGGACCTTGCTGGTCCCAATGTTTGCATCTTTTCACTTTCCATGCCATTTGCGGCTACCAAGGCTTGTTGGTGCCTCCACCGGACACTGACCACCTAGACATCGACACCCGACGTGGACAGCTTGTGCACAGTTCCTGGTCTTCCTCAGTGTCGCCTGGTCCTCACAGTTGCAGCGAAAAGGCCACCGTCTTCACTCCAGAACCTCCCAACTTTTCATCTAATCTACACTGTCAATTAAATGTGGTAAAACAAGCTGCTTTACGCTCCTTCAAGATAAGCCTGAAGGCTACACTCCATAGCTACCACTTTGAGAGCTTTCTATGGTTATCAAAGACCACTAAAATCACCTTAAGGGTTGCCTGGATTAGTGATTAGTGTGCGCACCATATACTAAGTCAGGCTCCTACAGGTCTGATCCACATCCACAGTTATTTGCGTTGTGTTCTTGGTCTAGCTGGGCGCAAAATGCCGATTAGCTTGCTGCATCGCTTGAGAGGATTAATCCCCTGATGTCTAGCAGAGCTCTACATTTTTGTTGACTTACTGGCGGAATTTTGAACCCTAGTGTGTGCCGGGAAGTTCCTATAAACTGGATGAATTTTGACTAGATTTCGAGGAGCGAGGGGCCCTGTATTGAGCGGGTGCCTCTAAGAATTGGCAGGTAGTCTTCCTGTGACTGGACATGTATTTTTGATGTAGAACCCTCGTAGACAGAGGAACATGACTATTGTGCTGTTCTCCTTCGCCGCCCCCATTGCAAGCCCCGTTGAAGTCGAGAATATTCAAAATTACCGTCCTGAAGAAGGTGTTAACCATATTGTGGTGGTCACCGAAACACGCATCGACGCTGACTAGAGCAGGAACACTAGGATATTATGTCTAGATTAATGAAATTTTTCTAGGATATATAATGTTAGAAAGCGAGACATGCTGATAGTTATCTATTAGCCTTGTATTTCCTATTGCATCGAATGTTATGTAGTTTCTTCTTGTGTGTATATATGTGAAGAAATTGTTTCTTTGATTATAGAACATATGTACTCTGACATTGAACTATCAGATGTTTAAATTTAAGGTTTTACCTTTTGTTCCTGTGGATGTAATCTTTTTATATATGTATTTTGGTATGTTGGATGATAGAGGTATGTGTATGAGTGGAGTGACTGTGGAGATAATTGTTTGAGGATTTTTTGACTGTTGGGGGCTGTGAGATTTAGATTTGATTTCTTCTATTGTTGTGTTGAAAAAGTGTCAACTATACATAATAATGTGTTTAATTTGTGATCAATACTGCTTGTATTAGCAATTTGAATTATATCTTCTTATTAAATATATTTATACCCGATTTGATGTATGGTGTTTATATAAATAGCTGGGTCAAATACGGGGAATGATTATCCGAGATAAAGGTGAGACAATCCGTCTCATTTATGAGCTTGGGCAGGGTAGTTTGTTTGGTTTTTTTTCTGATCCACATATAAATCAGACACATGCCTTACCCAAGCCGCTTCTGGAACACCATTTTTCCCTTATTACATTACTGTATTTTAGTTTGTTGATGTGATCCCAGAGGCGCGCTTGGTTTTGATCTTTGAGCAGCTGGAAGATAGTCGACCATTCTTTTTGGTTCCTTTCGGTTCCTTTCGTTCTTTTGTTCCCAAACTGTTTTTTTGTGGATTGATCTCATATGCTCTGCTGCTGCAGTTGATCTTTTAGTCGCCTTTGGTTTATGTGCCCACTGGGCTTTGCAAAGAGCTTTTCTTGTAGAGATGGACAAGTTACTTACCTTCGGTAACACCTTATCTGGTAGAGACATGGGGCCAGATGTACGACCCTTACATTTTGCGACTCGCAAATTGCGTCGCTTTGCGACTCGCAAAATACAATTTACAACAGTGTCTCAGACACTGTTATCGATTCCTAATGGGGTCGCAAATTGCCTGCCTCATTAATATTCATGAGGCAGGTGCATTTGCGACCCCATTAGGAATGGCCAGCACTCAGGGATGGTGGCCTGCTGGGGTCAGCAGACCACCATGTCTGTGACTGCTTTTTTAATAAAGCAGTTTTTTTTTTTTTTTTTAAATGCAGCCCGTTTTCCTTAAAGGAATACGGGATGCATTTAAAAAAGAAAAAAGAAACGTTTGTTTCATTTTTTTTAAGAGCAGGCAGTGGTCCCTGGGACCACTGCCTGCTCTTAAAAAATATTTTCGCACACACTCACAAAGAGGAAGGGGTCCCTTGGGGACCCCTTCCTGTTTGCAAGTGGCTTAACACCTACTTGAAGTAGGTGGTAAACTGCAAGTGTTTTGCGACCGCAAATGCGGTTGCAAAACAATGGTACATTCCATTGTGACTCGCTATTAGGAAGGGACTCCCCTTCATAATAGCGAGAGACGCAAACTCTATTTTGCGAGTCACCAACTCGCAAAATAGCGTTTGTACATGCCAGGACCCTTTTGCGGTCGCAAACGGGACGACTTCCCGTTTGCAACCACAAAAAACGGTCGTACATCTGGCCCATGATCTAGCCGCAGATTCCTTACCTTTGAATTTCCCAGGCGTAAGGCTGGATTTGGAAGACTTTTGCTCGAGCAATACCTTTGCGTGCCAGTCGGCTCCACGTGACATATTCCTTTCCTTTGAATAGATACCCAAGCAATACCATCCCCGGAAGAGGGACTGCAGACAAGGGTAGTCCAGTAAGTCCTGCAGGACAGAGTGGCCAAAAAGGCCGTCCCTTCGGACTTGACTGTCCCGGCAGTAGTGTTTGTTAAACGTATGCAGGGATGCCAACGTTGCTGCCTGGCAAATGTCGAGGACTGGAACTCCATGTTGCAACGCCATGGTAGCAGCCTTTGCTTTGGCGGAATGATCCCTTAAGCATTCAGGAGGCTGTGTTTTGATCCAACGTACCGCACGAACAGTTGGTCGTGCACCCAGAACTCTTCAGTGCAGTCAAGGTAGAACAACAACACTCTTTTTGGGTCCAGACAGTGGAGTCACTACTCCTTTTAGGGTGTGTGGAGGAGCATAGAAAGCGGGCAAAGTGACTGACTGCCACGTGGAATGGTGTTACCAATTTTAGTAAGAAAGGGGCCCTAGTGCGAAGCACCAACATATCAGGAAATATGGTCAGGTAAGGATGCTTGGATGACAGGACCTGCAATTTGCTCACCCTCCTGGCAGAAGTTAATGTCACTTGATAGTAAGCAGCCGGAGGGGGCAGTTGTGCAGAGGTTCGAACTAAGCACACATCAGGAAGGTGAGAAGCAAGTTAAGGTCCCACTGAGGCATGATGAATGGGGCAGGTGGGAGCATATGTACAAGCCCCTTAAGAAATCTATTTACAATAGGGGATTTAAATAAAGAGGGTTGGTCTGGCAGCCTAAAGAAGGCAGACAAGGCTGAAAGGTACCCTTTAAGAGAGACCAGAGCAGTACCCTGCTGGGCAAGGGTCACAATAAAGAGAAGGACTTGAGAGAGAGAAGCAGAAAGACAATCCCTAGACCTTTCAGTACAATATTTTACACATTTTTGCCAATGGCAGGCATACCCGGTCTTGGTAGAGGGACGTCTGGCTGCCAAAATAACATTACAGACTTCAGGAGGAAGGTTGAGTGCTGTCAACTGCCGCCATTCAATCTCCACACAAGAAGGCGTAGAGTTGGCAGGTTCAGGTGAAGGATCCTCCCCTGCTGCTGCAACAGAAGATCCTCTCAAAGGGGCAGCCTCATCAGAGAATTGATGCTCAGTTGAAGAAACTCAGGATATCAGACTGTCCGTGCCTAGTCCGTGGCCACAAGAATGACTTGGGACCGGTCGCTAATGATCTTCTTGAGCACTCTGCACAGGAGTGGCATTGGCGTAAAGGCATACTGGAGGCCTGAGCTCCACTCGAGATGAAAAGCGTCACAGAGCGAGTGCCACCTTGGAAACTTCAGCGCGCATATCTGCTGTCATTGCGTGTTCTCAGCAGAGGGGAACAGATCTAACCAAGGCTCTACCCAATTTTGAAACAGACCTTGAGCCACCTCCGGATGGAGATGCCATTAGTGATACCCTAGGCATTGATGGCCGAGTTCATCCATCCTGGCGTTCAGGGAACCTGAAAGGTGTTGAACCACCAGGGATATGCCCTGCTGTTCCAGCCATGTCCAGAGATGCAGGGCCTCTTTACAAAGATTCCACGACCCCACCCTGCCCTGTCTGTTGCAGTACCACATGGCGGTTGTGTTGTCCGTGAACACCTGAACCAGCTTTCCCTTGATGGAAGGAAGAAAAGCTTGCAATGCCAAACAAATCGTTCAGAGCTCCAGCAAGTTGATGTGGAGTCCGGATTCCGCCTGAGACTAGAGTTCTCTGATCTCCACCTCTCCCAGATGGCCGCCCCATCCCAGAAGTGATGCATCTGTCATTACTGTGTGATCTGGTTGGGGAAGGGAAAGGGTCTGCCTCTGATGGCAGGTCCTGTGCAGTTCCCTCCGAGATCCGGACCATGTCTGAGAGATTCCCTTGATGCTGCGCCCACTGGAACTTCAGGTCCCACTGCAGAGCCCCCATATGCCATCTGGCACCTGTCACTAGCAGGATGCAGGAGGCCATGAGGCCCCAGCAGCCTCTGAGTCAGTCTCACCAAAATCCAGGATAGAGGCTGAAACCTCTGTATCATAGCCTGAATATCCTGGACTCACTGCTCTGGAGGATAGGCCCGAAACAGCACTGTGTCCAGAACAGCTCTGATTAAAGGAGGCGTCTGAGAGGGAGTCAAGTGTGACTTTGGCACGTTGATAGTGAACCCCAGCGAAAGGAAGAGCTTTGCCGTAGTCTGGAGGTGGGAGAGGACTGTCTGGGGCGAGCTCGCCTTCACCAGCCAGTCGTCGAGATAGGGGAAGACTGGCACCCCTGATCTGCGCAGATGAGCTGTGACCATCACTTTGGTGAACACCTGAGTGGCGCTGGTTAGGTCAAAGGGGAGCACGCAAACTGAAAGTGCTTGTGGCCTACCGTGATCCGCAGGTAAAGCGGATGAGCAGGCAGGACGGGAATGTGTAAATAGGCGTCCTGCAAGTCCAACGCTATCATCCAGTCTCCGGGGCCTAGGGCAGACAAGACCTGAGCCACAGTGAGCATTTTGAACTTTTCCTTTTTGAGGAAGTAGTTGAGGGCTGCAGATCTAGGATAGGACGAAGACCCTTGTCCTTTTTCGGGACCAGAAAGTAGCGGGAATAGCAACCACAGCCTACTTCTGGTGAATGAAGGGAGAGGTAGACTCGAAGGGGAGAGAGTAGCCCCTTCGGACTATCTGAAGAACCCATGTGGGAGGGCAGGCCGGATATACAGATGCTGAGGCTGGATAGATTTCTTAATGGTGCTAGTTTTATTAGGATTCTCAATTTCTCAGTCCCGTTACATAGGGAACTCCTTCTCTTGGTAAACTGCTTCTTTCTCCTTCCACCCGTGGTCTTGCTTTCTCCTGGTTAGGCGTTGTCCCCGGAGGCTCGGAAATGTGGAAGAGAAAGGAGCAGTCAGTAAATGGACGTAAAAGGAAAAGAGTTGACGCACACCCTTCACCGCACCCATTCGGTGGAGTAGGGAAAGGATCGTGGGGTTGTGGTTCAACCAAACATAAGAAGAAAGAAAAATAATCAAGGAATGCTTCTTCCTCCTTTCTATTCCCTTATTTTTCTTTGGGAACACTGATATTTTTTTTAAGGTGTGACGGCGTCCACTTCATGTGCCCCGTCTTTATCTCCCACTATGCGTCTGGGATCAGGGTTGTGCGGGGTCCTTCGTAATGTGCCTGGTGAGGGTAGTAACAAAACAAAGTGCCCAGTGCTGGGTTTTATTTCGTGCTCCCCTCCCCCCCCCCTTCGTGGTTGCTCCCAAACAGTTACCCACCCATCCCGTCTGCACTTACCCGCTCCGCCGCAATTCTCCTGAGTTGCGAACGCACTTCCGCATCCTCCGATGGACACCACCACTCCTCGCTCCACCTCTCGACTTCGCCTTCGGTTTCGACTGCTTCTCCCAATTCTTCTTCAGATCTGCCCTGGAAGTCAGCTTCGGTCGCCTGGTCTCCGTCTCCTTCGCTCGATTCCGGATCTCCTACTGTTGTCTCCGGCTCGTCCTTTTTCTCTCTCTCTCTCTCTCCGGGAGTCCTTCCGGGTTCAGCTCCGCCTCCTGGTGCCGGGGTCAACCTACGCCTCTCCTCCTGCGATGACACATGAGAGGGAGGGGTTAATTCCCGACATCGGACGAGCTCTTCGTTTTGGTTCCGGGTCCGTTCCTGTCTCCAGTCGGCAGACCACGGATTTGTGTTTGGATGTGCAGGTATGGGTTGGGAATTGGGAAGGATTTCCTCACAACCCACTTGTCCGATGTGATGTTTTGCCAGTGTTGGAGGTCATGGCTGATCCTGCCACTAACTGGCCGCCCATGATCTTGAAGGGCTGGACTAGGAAGGTTTGGAGGCTGCAAGGAGAGGAGTGGACTGACCTGACCTCTGGCCGCCCGACCCTTGGGGTCGAAAGGAGCCATGCCCACGGCTGTGCAGAGGTTGCTGAACTTGCGCAGTCTTGTGGCTGGGATATGCCTGACGGGCTGAAGGGCGAAAGGCATATGGGCCACAGGTGGCCACTGAGAGGCCCATGGACTTGCCCATAGCATGTGAGTCCTTAAAACGCTCTAGGGCCATGTCTGCCCAGTCTCCGGTCTCTGGAAAAGACGGGTGCCCTCAAAGGGCATGTCCATATGGGAATCCTGGACATCCGAGAAACGCCAGAAGTTCTCAGCCAGGAGTGGCATTGAACAGCCTTTGTCTATGAAATCACTCTGCCCAGCGAGTCGGTTGTGTCAAGCCCACAATGAATGGTGAACTTTGCCTCATCTCTCCCATCTGATACTGCTTGGGAGAGAATGGCACAGTCCTCCAGGACCTGTGGCAGCTTTTGCTCAACCATTTCCCACAAGGAGTGGGAGTAACGGTCAAATAGCCATGTGGTGTTCACTGAACAGCAGTGCATGGCCGGCGGAAGAAAACATTTTCTTGCCCCAACTATCCAGCCTCTTAGATTCCCTGTCCGGAGGCGCGTAAGGGAATGCGCCTTGTGAGGTAGGGGCTTGGACCACCAAGCTCTTGGCGGTAGGGTGGTTGGTGAGGTCCTTTGGGTCGCTCGGTGCAGGGCGATGGTGGCGGGCGATTATCCTATTCACAGGAGCCCCTGTGCTAACCTTGGACCAGGTTCCTAGAAGGACATCAGTCAAGGCCTCGTTGAAAGGCAGGAGGGGTTCCAAGGAGGAGACACCCGGTTTCAGGGCCTCTGTCGAGATGTTCTTCTTGACTTCCACAGAAGGGAGCTGAAGGTCCAGGACCTCAGCTGCCCTTCTCACCACCATAGCATATGAAGCTCCCTCCTCCATAGCCACGGTAGGGGGAGAAAGCAGGCCAGAATCTGGAGAAGAATCCAGTCCACTGGCCTCACCCAATTCCTCATACCAGTCCATTTCGTGCTCAGGCTGGTCTTGTAAAGGGTCCAGCGACCCCTCCCGATCTTCCTCGATTCCTATGCCTTCAAAATAAGGCTCAGGAACGGACCTAGGACCCAAGGGTGCCGTCCACAACGGAATCGGTATCGGTAGGCGCCAATCCGGGTCGTCAGGGATTAGAATGGGGCTGGTGCCACCAGGGGGTCGGAGAAGGTCGCAGTGGCACAACCGGCACTGGTACAGATCCACCACCAGATCCATTGGGGGGCATCAGTGCCGGAGCCACTGGTGCAGAACCCGCTGGAGCCCCCTCTGAGCCTCCGGGGCCCAAAGACGCGATAGGAGGGTCAGATCACCCAAATATGAGGCACATGGCATCATAAAATTCTTTAAGCTGGGCAGGGGTCACTCTGGCTCCTGGAAAGGCAGGGATGCGTGGAGCCGACCTAGCCGCAGGTTCCGTAGAATGAGGCCTAGAGCGTCGAGACTCCTCTGTCATGTAGGCCGACGGACGGGGAGAAGTTGAAGCATGCTTCAACTTCTTGTGTATCTTATGCCTCTTACCTGACCGACCCAATGACTTTGAGTGGAAGGTCTAGGGCGCCAAGAACGAGACCTCCGGGGCGAGCGGCGTGGTGCCGAGAGCCGGGCCGCAAGCAGCTTTAGTGTGGATCTAGAACCGACAGGGCATGATGGCAGCCGGCGCACAGTTTGAATCCAGAAGTCTTCTTAGACATGTTTGGAAAAAACCTACACACCAAAAATAGTCGACAAAATGTCGAAAAAACCCTGTCAAAAAAGTGACGGAGGGTAGCTCTCTTCATGGATCTGCGCTAGCTGGTGCGGAAAGCAAAAAATTTACGTCAGCGAGCAGAGGTGGTGACTATATAGGTGACGTGGACGTCACATCCGGCACGGACGACACCGATGATGTCACGCAGAGCCGACCGACGCCACCTACCGGAGTGCAAGGGTATTGCTCAATCAAAAGTCTTCCGGATCCAGCCTGACGCCTAGGAAATTCAAAGGTAAGCAATCTGTGGCTAGATGGCTCTATCACATGATGGCTTTATTGTGATGGATTTCAGTTCTCTGTTCCCTTCCATTCCATGGGCAGGTCGACTTGCACCATTGCCTACCAGAAGGGCTCTGAGATCTTCAACGCAGTTACCCCACGTCTGATGTACTAATTCTGGGCGATTTGTAATTTACTTGGCCCCCTGCGTGCCTAACCATGCAGTGACTGTTAATGCGTATTCCGGTCCCCACTGAATTCTCCTCACTAGGTTCACACATTCCTCCCCAGTTGAGGAGGCCAAGTGTTTACTCCTGACCGTTGCTTGTGAAGTTAAGTCCAGTGTGCACCTCAGGTGGTTGTTGTCGCTTTCTGGTCTATTGTCTTTTTCAAAGTTTGCCATTTGGCCTGGTAGGCCCTCTGATATGAAAACAAAATAGATTCTCAATTTTCCTTTGCAAGTCGGAAGAAATGGCAGTTCGATCCCTTTCACCTCAGACTGCTGTCATGCCGACGTCAATTTGTAGGTTGCCAGAAAGTCCTGCATGATAATCCCCTCTTTGGGCTGAGTGGAGGTGTCACGTGCAGTCCCAAGGCCTTGCATGTTAAAGTCTCCTACAATCATGATTTTGTGTCGAAGGTGGTCTTCTATCATCATAGTCTTGGCTTTTTTAGGGGTGTTAAGATATCAATTAACAAGTATCAGGCCGATTGATTTTTGATTGAATTTCAAACCTATGATGGAAACTGCTTGGGCCACTGTAAAGCCAAGATCGAGTGTGGTGGCCCCTAGTTTGTTTGTATGTTTGATAAATATAGAGAGGCTTACACGAAACGCTGGTTTAAAGGTCTCGTAGAAACCGGACAGGATGGTTGGGGCAAGTGCCTAGGTCTTCTGGAGGCACAGGATATCGTTTGTCTCCAGATAGGCCATTGCATGCATACTCGTACTAATGCTTTTGAGGCTGGCCACGTTTCATAAAAAACAGAAATGCTGGCTTTTGTTCTCCGGGACAGATGTCTATGGCATGTCTCTGGGCCAGGAATTATAGTGTGGTCTCTTAGTTGCGGGATTCTCTTTCTTCCCCAGTGTAGAAGGCTGGCTTAGTATATGGTGCATACTTAAAGGAGTGATGCACCTTGCACTAATCCAGGCAACTCCTATGTTGATTTTAGTGGTCTTTGATAAACTAAGGCTCTCAAAGTGATAGCTGTAGAGAGCAACCTTCGGGCTCATCTTGAAGGAGTGTTTAACAGCTTGCTTTACCACATTTAATCAATAGTGCAGATTAGACAAAAATAACCATACAGTGTGTATATAAAAACAAGGCTATTTATTACACAACACAATCACTATCACAATGGTATATCTCTTAGCCGGCGGTATCAACAATACACATGAAAATTCTTCAAAGAAATCAGGTAAGTAGTACCAATATACACTGGTCTCCAGGGGGACACCAAACCATATACTAAAGAAGTGGAATGCGACTGCAAGGAAGAACGGTACTTGGACCAAAGGACTAGGAGGAGCTGGGAGAACAAGGAACCACCCAAGGTGGGTACCCTGGTACCCCACCGAGGCTGTGTGCAGAGTGGAAACACAGCTGTGTGCCCAATGGAAGTCAATGGAGAAGTTGCGGTTGCAGTTTTAAAGAAAAAGGACCCTTTCCAGAGGACCCCAAAGAAACCCTTGGGAGGACTGAAGGCTGGAGAACCAACTCACCCATGTATGCCCCAGGAACCAGGTTACCTGCACCAGGGAAGCCGGGTGCATAGGGGTGAAGTGACGTCAGAACCTGCCATAGACGACAATTGAAGACTTCGAAGAAGATGCCTCTGGAGAAGTCTGTGAAGGAGTCCGGTGTAATCCAAGGGTGGATTCTTGAAGAGAACAACCTGCAAGCAGAAGGGACAGAGTTCATGCCACTCAGAGGTGACCAGGAGGCACGGAAGCACAATGCCCACCTTTGTCGGGAGGTTCTGGAGTGAAGACAGTGATCCTGTCGCTGTGAGGACCAGGCTTAGCTGAGGCAGACCAGGAGCTGCCCCACGTTAGATTTCAGTGTCAAGGCGGTCGGTGTCTGGCAGGAGCACCAACAAGCCTTGGTAGCCGCAACTGGTGTGGAAGACGACAAGATGCAATTGTTGGGACCAGCAAGGTCCAAGGGAATCCCCAAGTGCAGGCAAGTTGGAGCAGGCCCGAGCAAGCAGGGGAGCCCACCAAAGCAGGAGAAGACCCTCAAGAGGACCCCCAGGCCGAAACCACACAGGAGTCTCAAGAGGCCCTCAGGCAGCTCACCAAAGATGGAGGCCCACGGTGCAAGGGCTGCAGTGAGGACACTGATCTTTGAGGGATGAGGTGTTGGACGCTGGAGCTTCTTGTAGCCCAAAGATCTCCAGAGTGCAGAGCCAACAAGCCTTGGCAACGGGAAGTTGATGCGGTGCATAGGGGTTTGGTCACAGCGGGTCCAACGAGGGATACTGTCCTCCAAATTGCGGTGAAGACAGGTCAGGCCTTTGGAGAATCATAGAACCACCACCTGTGTTGCTTAGCCTCATGTAGTCCGTAGGATGACAGGAACAGCAGGCGGGTCAGCTTTGTTGCCGTGCCTGCAGATGCAGGAGAGATAATATGTTGCATCGGACAGGATACAGAAAACTGGAAACTGATGTGATTCAAGTACGTTTATTAGTACAGGAGCTGCCGGGGAAAACGACCACCCTAGCAGGGAAAGAACTGCCAACCATCCGGAATGGAACAGTACGATGCGAACAATAACATTCTACATTCCAGCACCAATCTCGGTCCCTGCTCACACTCCTGTTGAGACCAGAGATTGCTGCTGCGATGCTACATATACCTTTTCCTTTTCCTAAAAAACAAAAAACGAAAATCTTAAAATTCAAATATACAAGAGAAAAAAACATAAGTACAAACAGCATGAAAGAGCAAATCAAATATGAATGCTGGAATTAATAACAGTACATTAACATAGGTGACTAAAAAACAATGAGAATATCGATGCCTGAACCTGGCAGGCAACCTTGAACATTGCCCACTCCTTCGCAGTACGATTCCAGCATCACACTTTATTTTCTTTCCTTCTACAGCATTTTTTCCGATAGAGTCACCCTCGGAATTGGATACCTGAGAAGAGCAGCCAGAACCTTCCAATTCCACTGGGTGAATAGGACCATGCACAGATTTAACCAATCGTCCTTTATTCCACCAACGAGAACCATTCACCCTCACAGCGTTGCCATACACTTTGTCCCCAACAAATGAACCATTGAACTTATTGCCACTTTTGTGTACATAACATCCTTTCTTAATAAAAACAGCATCACCCACCTGAACATCACACAACTTGACTCTATTGCGAATATCAAAATGCATACTTTGTTTCAACTTGGCCACCTCTACATTTTTCCTCACATCAGCATCATTCAATTTGACATCAAACCCGAACTTGACCCATTTGCTCATCCATCCAGGGCAAATTTTGGTGGCTGGTTTCCTCCCTCTCAACAGTTCAAAGGGAGAAATTTGTGTAGTAGACTGCGGAGTGGTTCAATAAAACCATAACATGGATTTAACAGCATTACCAACCACACACTTGTTGTTGATTGCCCACTGGACACAATGAACCAAAACACGATTCATGCGTTCGAACTGGCCATTAGTTTGAGGATGATAAAGGGAGGTTTTGAGATGCTTAACATCACCAGACCTGAGAAAACTTTCAACTTTATCATTAGTGAATTGAACACCATTGTCTGAAATCATGTAATGAGGAAACCCTTCTCTAAGAAAAAGTTCTCTAAGGAAATCAACCACAGCGTTGGCATTGGGTTCAGCCACAAATTTTACTTCTGGCCATTTCGAGTACATATCTACTGCTACCAAAGAAAAACGGGACTGGATAGGCAATTTATTGAAAGGCCCCACAAGATCCACTCCTATCTTTTCCGAAGGCCTTTCAGGAAATTCAATAGGAGTCAAAGGTTGTTTCCTGACAATCAGATTCTTCTCTGAGGACAAACATATTACACAGCTGCCCACATAAGACTCAACTTCTGTATCCATCGAGGGCCACCACAAAGTCTGTCTTAAACATTTTTTTGTGAAAGTGACACCCATGTGTCCTTCATGGCCATTTTGATGAGTTTAACCCTCAGGAGGCACAAGCTTATCGTTTCTAAGGAGGAAACCATCATCAATAGATAACTCATCCGCCACTTTCCAAAAAGGTTGACACGCTGTGTTGAGTGATTTTTCCTTAGGCCACCCTTTTGACACACAATCCATGACGACTTTCATGACTTCATCCGAAATCATTTCATCCCTCCATTCCCCTTCTGTTATAGCACAGATACCTTCCAAATCTAATGAGGCAATAAAAGCATTGTCTTCAGTATCCTCTACACCATCCCCTTCATCCTCTGAAATGGGAAAACGTGACAAGAAATCTGCACGAACATTCATGCCTCCTTTGATATGAACGATGTCAAAGTTAAACTGCAACAACTTGGATGCAAGTCTCGAAATTCTGGGAGTTTGTTCTTTAACTCTTTAACCAGACAGAATGGCTGCAAGCTGTTTGTGGTCTGGAAGAGGTGTGGCGCAGCGGCCAGGGTGCCTGACTCCGGACCACGGGGTTCACGGTTCGATACCCGGTGCCAGCGGCAGGTTAGCCCAGCACCATGCGACTCTGGGCAATAGCTAGCTTAATCTTCCCGAGGGCCCCCAGCGCTGGGACACCTCTCCGGAGGTAGCTGTGCGCTTTACAAATGCTGGTATTTCATTTCATTTTAACAGTAAATTTTGTCCCCCATACATATGGTTTGAATTTTTGTATAGACTACCAACATGCCAACAATTCTTTTTCAATAGTGGAATATTGCATTTCAACATCCCTCAATACTCTAGATGCATAACTAACAGCGTGTTCAATGGACCCATTCTGTTGAGTAAGTATTGCTCCCAAACCGAACCCGCATGCATCAACCGTGATGCAGCATGGTAAACTGGGATCAAATGGTTTCAAAACTCTGGAACCAGCTAACTGTTTCTTAATCCATTCAAAAGCACTAGAACACGACCCTTCCCACACAAAATATAATTTTTTTTAAGTAAATTGGTTAATGGTGTGATATGAGAAGGGTACTCAGGAACAAAACGAGAATAAAATTCGCACATCCCCATAAATGACTTAAGTGCAGCCTTGCCTTTGGGCACTTGAACATCAATTATGGCATTGACAAGACCAGGTCTGGGTTCGATGCTACTACCAGAGATGACATGTCCCAAATATTCGACTCTGTTTTTCACAAATTCACACTAGTCCATCTTGAGCACAATGCCTTTGTTTTGTAAAATAGATAGAACACGTTCTAATATTGACATATGTTCAGCCTTGGTTTTACCGTAGACTAACACATCGTCTTGAAAGACAACCAGACCACCCACACCTCTGAATAATTGATACATAATTCTCTGGAAAACAGAAGCCGCCAAAGCAAGACCGAACGGCATCCTGCAAAATTGAAAAGTACCCATTGGTGATACAAATGCCGTGTAATGTCTAGAACTAGGATCCAACACAACTTGATGATAGGCCGATGCAAGATCCAATTTAATAAACCAATTAGCACCAGATACAGAAGCTAACAAATCAGAGATTTTAGGAAGAGGATGAGAATCAACCCAAATAGCCCTGTTAAGGTTGCGTAAGTCCACACAGACTCTAAGACATCCATTCTTCTTGCGGGCAACCACAAGGGGAGACAACCACAAGGACGATTCAATTGGTTCAATGATACCTGAATCACATAATCTCATTAACTCTTTATCTAAGTCATCTCTGACCGAAAAAAAGAACACTGCGTAGCTTGTTTCACTGGAGTTGACCCCTCCTTCGCTTTGATCTTGTGTTGAAAACCTTGGATACACCCAACCTTGTCAGAAAAAACTTTGGGAAATTTAGTACGTAGATTAGAAATAGTGGTGTGGTCATCAGAAATTACATCTACATCTACAACAGAAACCTGTTCACTGGTACCAGGCTTTAAAATCATTTTAAAAAGACCCTGATGAAACCTACCTAGGATACGTAACCCTTTAACAGCCACATACACCTTCCCAAAAATCTTCCTCCCCGTGAAGATTAACACATCTTCAAAAAATACAGCGAGGTCAATACGCCGTCCTTCATAAGATACAGGCGCGCGGTCAGGAGGTTCAAGTGTCCTTCCCGGCCACAACTCATTGAAAAGTTCTTGAGGGCCCCTCCTTTCTCCTTTCTTTTTGCTTTACGCCATCGCATACACCTTTGGGTTTCTTGAATCTTCATTTGTTGGGTGCACTTATTTCTCATCCGTTTCCTGGCTTTTGCTCTGTAACATGGACCCTCAGGTCACGATCAACCCTCCAGGATGTTACGCACTTGAACTGTATATCTTAAACTGGACCCTTGTATTCTCTGATGGCTCTTTCTCTCTGTTCTTTGTTTTTTGAAAAATTGCTCAATAAAATTCTCCTGAAATTAAAAAGAAAAGTTCTTGACGTAACATGGTTATGCGTGCTCCTGAATCTACAAGGAGCTTAATAGATTTGTCCCCAATCAATATATCAACATAGGGATCTACACAAGTGGAAGGATCTCCTGATGTGACCACATCCTCGCCTACCACTGACACCATGTCTTGCAAATCTTCTTGTAGTTTATCTAAACAGCTCTCCGTAAATTATTCTCCTAAATTGGCAACAACATTGGTTTTCCTATTACTCATTTTTACATGACTTTGACACACCTTTGCAAAATGACGAACTTTGTTGCAGATGTTGCAAGTCACATTTTTTGCAGGACACGGTTTTCCGCTTCTAAAATGTGGAAAATTACAGCATCTAAAACATATATTAGTTTGTCTAAAAAATTTGTCAGATTTAGTGTTATCTTTACTTTGAACATTTCGAGCAACTTTAAATTTCTGTTTAACTATATTTACATTTTCCGTTCTCTTCTCTTCCAACTCCTTCACAGATATTTGAGAAGTCTCTATTCTTTTAGCAATTTGAAGCGTTTCCTCAAGTGATGGGTTAGCTAATGACAATAATTTTTGCTGAATAGTCTTGTTTGAACAATGACAAATGAATTGATCCCTGACTAACTGATCTGTAAAATTTTCAAAACGACATTCAGCAACCAATCTCCTTAACGCAGATACATAAACATCAACACTTTCTCCAGACATTTGTTTTGTCATGAAAAATGTGTGCCTTAACACCACAATGCTAGGTTGAACATCAAAGCGCTTTTCTAATTTTTTAACACACTCTGTGTAATCGTCCAGTTGTTCCTCATGAGAACCTTCAATATTAGGCAAATGTTTAAAAATGGCACGACCTTCAAAGCAGAAAGAATGTAACAACAGAATTTTTTTTCTTTCTGGACAAAATCTTGAGGCACCAATGGCCCCTAAGTAAGTTTCGAAAGCATCATACCGGTTTGCCAACACACAGGTGGATCACCTGGAGATTCTAAAAATGAAGGAGGAGGATTTACAGACTGCATAATGACCTACTATCAAAATGAACGTAGTGACTATTTTGTTAACTGAATAAAGTAACTCACAGTGTGTTGTTATAGCGATAGGTCATAAAGTTGTACACACAACGTTGCGAAGGAAAAAACTGATGAAAGAAAGTGCACAAAATTGAACTAAGTTATAAGTCAGCTCAAAGTTGGACAAAAAGGTAAAAAAAAAACCTTTAAGTATTAAAGAGCAAAATGATAAAGAAGTTGTGCGCATAAGCGATGCTAATTATAGCTGTGTGTACCAGCCAATTGAAGGAACAGCATTGCACATAAACTAAAATGAAGCTGTGCACATCAGCAAAGTATTGTAACTGTGTGCTTGTCAGCAATGTTAATTATAGCTGTGTGCATCAGCGAATTAAAGGAAGAACTTTGCACATTAGCAAAAATGAAGCTGTGCACATCAGCGAAGTAACTGTAGCTGTGTGCACATCAGCAATGTGAAATAAAGCTGTGTGCATCAGCGAATTAAAGTAAAAGTTTTGCGCATTAACCAAAGATGAAGCTGTGCACATCAGCAAAGTATCTGAAGCTGTGTGCGTAGGCAAACAGGACTTGTAACCAGGGATACAGTAAATAAAGATCCCTGCCGTCGTGGAGAACGTGGACATGGGACGTCATAGTGGGTGGTAACCTCAGCGATGGAGAGGTGCGGCGAGCAACGTCACAGTAGATAGAAGGAGGAGGAATATGGCAGTGCGGCCTACACCCGTGGAACGCAGTAAGACTGGGCGTGACACGCAGACAGCAACCACGGTCTTGGCATCATAGAATAACGAAACCTTCCCAGAACGATGAAAGCCGCAACGGAGACAAAATGCAGTAAGGTAGGCCGTATGTTTGTCTGTAATCTTGAAAAGTACATGCGGTTAAAAGTAGCTCACGTAGACAGTAGAGGTCACAGAAGACACGCTTAGGGTCTGAAGGTATGCCAGAAGCTCCAAGATCGTCACCAGAGGAAATATGTTGCATCGGACAGGATACAGAAGACGGGGAAACTCCTATGTGATTCAAGTAGGTTTATAAGTACAGGAGCTGCCGGGGAAAACGACCACCCAGCAGGGAAACAACTGCCAACCATCCGGAATGGAACAGTACGGTGCGAACAATAACAACATTCTACATTCCAGCACCAATCTCGTTCCCTGCTCATGCTCCTGTTGAGACCAGAGATTGCTGCTGGGATGCTACACACTCCTTCACTCCAAGGGAGATTTCTTTGGATGTCCTTGATGCCCACAGGTCTTTTAGCGAACCTGAGCAAAGCACAGACACAGACAAGGCAAAAGACTTGCAGAACAGTGAGACCAGGAGAAGCTGGAGGCTTCCTTGATGCAGTCTTGGTTCCAGGCGAAGTCCAAGTGTCCAGACGGTCGAAGAGTGTCTTGGTTTTAGAGGTGAGTCTTGTTCCACAACGAATCTGAGGACCTACCTACGGGAGAGCCCTTAAATACCCAAGGAAAGGGTCGGAATGACTCGGGGATCCATTCCAGAGGAGGGGCTGGACAGAGGGGAGGATACTCCCCTGTCCTTTGTCCAGTTTCACGCCAGAGTGGGAACCAAGAGTTCCTGAACTGGCTCAATCCGGTGTATGCAAGGAGGGCACCAAATGTACCCTTCAATGCAGTCTGGTGGGGCTGGAAAGCACCCCCCCTCAATGCAGCCCAATACACTAAGTCCTGTCTGGGAGGTGGTGACACCTCCCTGTGATAAGAAACCTATTGTTATACCTTCCTCTGCATGAGCTCAGCTCAGCAGCAAGAGGGCAGAACAGTATCTGTGGTTGGCAGCAGCACTAGCTTGCTTGCAGACTCTGAAAGGCTGTAACCGGGAGTACCGGAGGCTCCCTTAAGGGGCCGCCCACTACATGGGATCATACCTTCAACACCGGAATTGGTGTTGGGGTATGACTCCAGCATGTTTGATACCAAACATGACCAGGTTTGGCGCAGCCATTATATAGTTAGACATCTCGTAATGACTGATGTCCACTATATGTCTTAAAATGACTGACCACACTTACAAAGCTGGGAAAATCGACTCTGAGGTTTGTCCTACTCATACACGGGCACCCTCACACTTATAGCCAAGCACCCTGCCCTCAGGACTGGAAGGCCTACCATAGGGGTGACATAGGTTTTAAGTGTAGTGACCTCAGATATAAGAAAACCTATATCTGTCATGAGAGGTGCAGGCACCACCTCACACAGGCCGCAATGGCAGGCCTATAGTCTGAGTTTAAGTAGACTCTCATGGGTGGCACAATACATGCTGCAGCCCATGGGAGACACCCGGTGTACGTATGCTCTGGGTACCTTAGTACCATATACTAGGGACTTATAAGGGTACACCAGTAGCCAATTGTGGAGGTACAAAAGTACTTACCAAAGCAATTTTGGGAGAGAGAGCACAGATGCTGAGGTCCTGGTAAGCAGGATTGAAGCAAACTACATATTGACACCAGGCAAAAAGTGGGAGTAACCATGAAAGCAGATCCTACTTTCCTACACCCCGCTTCCAGTGTGTGCAACTTGAGGTGGCGCAATAAAACTCCCTCTGCTTTCATGTGTATGAAAATATTAAGGAGCCTGAGCCCTCATCTACTGCCGTATCCGTGCCACAATTGCCCCCGGTTGTGCCCCTCAGTATGCTCATGATTATTTGACTTGGGGGAGGTTGTAACAGAACATATGAATATTTAATTGGTGAGGGTTTATGAAGTTCAATCCTCCATTTGGTGAATGTGCTTTTTTCCACTCACACCGTGTCGCTATGGCCCTCTCTCATCCATATGGTGGGTGGTAACTTCGCCCTTTGAGTCGAAGGTTGGGGGCTCAAACCTCATCCATGCAAGAGCCTCCCAAGTTAAATGCTTCAGAGAGGAAATGTGGCCAAACAGACACAATAGTTTCCTCTATTGAGCGTGTAGTGAAGGCCTTTAGGGCATTAACGGGGTTTGAAGACCAGCTTTGGCTGATCACACTGTTCCTCCTCTCATGCTGGCTGAGTGGTAAGTTCTTGATGTCTGAAACAAGCGGAGGATTGCCCTCTGCCAGTCCAGACCGTGAGGTTTCGATTGAGTTACAATTGAAAGAAGGACCTCTAGTCTCACTCCCATAATGAAGGCTGATTATAGTGCCTAAACAATTGTTGTTCAACTGCGTGCCCGTGTCCACAACACAAACTGTGGCTTGTCCTCTGCTGATCCGCAAGGTTTCGACTGAGTTGCGGTTCAATTGAGGATCTCTAGTCTCACTCCCAAGGTGGAGGCTTGATTGCGCATCTAAGCAGTTGCTGTCTGACTGCGTGCCCCTGTCCCCCAATCGTCTATTAGCTCCAGGGAGCAACACCGGACTGTCCACCTGCACTTCCAGTATTGCAGGGACCGACCGCGGCCCAACTACTTCATCCCCAGGAGGACCCACGGTTGGTGAAGTGGTAGATAGAGCCCTCGATGCGACCAGCTGTGGGGCTTCCAGGATATAATGCTTCTTGGTGTGCTCCTTACATTGCAAAGGAGTGGACTGACCTTAACAACATTGGCACAAACAGTTGGAGGCAAGGTTGTTGACTGCACAAATATGGGAAAGAGATTTGTTGAATTGGGTCCAACCGGTATGTTGGTTGTGTTGGATATCCTATGCACCATAGACTTCCGTTTCGATATTCGTCGTTTCTTCAGCCTTTTTTTTGCCCTCCTTGATAGGTTAGATATTAGTGGGGGGTTAGGTACTGTCGGGTTCACCAAGATCTCGTGTTGCTCTCTTGTTCCTACTGGTACTGCGGAGGTCTGGCTACTTGTCGACTCAATTTATGCAAAGTGTTCAATGGTGGGAGAAGATACCCGGAGACCAGATGTTTGACTCAGAGAGACAAATGACTCATTTACGACTTAATAAGTAATGGCTGAGGTTCCCTCCAGCAGGCCTAATGTGTTAATCAGTGACGTAAGAGACTCACGTTGAGGATCGCTTCCTGCTTCTTTGGCTCACTGCCTACTGCATTACCCTTGCGGTTTCCACTAAGGAGCCTAAAATCGCAGGTAGAGAACCTAGCTGGTCTATAATAGGGAAGCATGGGCAAGGTTTTTCCTTCCCCAGTGCCCTCATTAGAGCCTCCAAGCTACTTAATTTGATACGTAGTTCTGCCAGATGAGTTGCCAGTGATTGTATCAGGTCGATCAGAAGTTCCATTTTATTCGATTGGCAGAGCAGCACTCTGGCGATTGTGTCCTGCAATGCGCTTATCGCAGCTAGCGTAGGGCTGGGGGCTAAAGGCCGTGGATTCAGAGCAGGGCTGTTAACCCTATCTGCTTGGCCCCTTCTCAGTATTGGAGTCCGGCCTAGTGTCTCATTAATTTGCGCCTCAATGGTAGAAAGGAAACTATCCAACAGATTATCTAGTTCCTGATCAGTCATGTTTTCCCTCCTAGCCATAATTGGCATATTGTTTGTGGGGGATAGAGTTTCTCCAATCTTCTGTGTTTTTGCTGGTGGACTTTTCAGCCTTGGGATTGGATGAAGTTTGGTGGTACCATCCACGAATTTGCTGCAGCTACTGCTGGAGCCCCACTGGCAATCTGAATGGTTGTTGGAGTGGAGCTTGTTCCCGAATGCTTCTCTGTGGCACTATCACCCTTGTAAACTGCAGCTGCTGTCACCAGGTTTCGCTTTGCTGCGGTTGCTGCTGGATCCCCAATGGTGCTCTGAATGGTTGTTGGAGTGGGACTAGTTCCCAAATGCTCCTCTGTGGCACTATCACCCTTGTAAATTACAACTGCTGTAGATGACATGTTTGACTATGACAGTAGTTCTGTTACTGACCGCTTTGCGCTGAACCTTGGACGTGATTGAGACCGGTGGGTTTTTGTCCCAGTTGCTGATGGTACTTTATATTTTGAGGTTAGAGTACTAGTATGAAGACTGGGCTGGTTGTAGACCCTGAACTATTTATTGCAATAGTAGTATTTGCACCCTCTAGAGCAGTGTCAATAGTTTTGTGAAACAGTTCCGTCGTACTCTTTGAGGATATTATTTTCATAGTCGGGGAGCTTCTGGTACATTTCCTCCGATTCAACTATCTCAAATGTAGGAGATGTGGAGGGTACGAAGAGCAAAGACAGGGAAGATGAATCCTCCACCAGTTCTTTTTTTCAAGTTGCCTGTTTTCTCCTCGACTTTATCACCTTTGACTATCCTTATCTCAATTTAATTTGAGTTGTATTGTCTAATGTCCTGGCCTTTCTGCCTTGTTACTAAAGACAGATGATTTGACTTAAGTTATCCTGTGTCCTGTCTTCTGCCTTGCTACTACAGACAAGCAATTCTGGTCTGACCTACCCCATTCAGACCCCCAAACCAACTTGACATTCTGTGCAAATCCCCTGGTGAATACTTATCTCAGGGCTGAGCAGGACGGTGGACCAGGGGAATTAAGCAAGCTGAAGTACCTGGGCAAGAGTCTTTTCTATCAGCGCCGTCACTCTTGCCCCGGGGGCGAGTGTTGACTGGTGAAGCCAGGGAGGGGCATGAACACGCTAAACGCTACGAAGTCAGTTACTAAGAGGCACTGGGTGATCCCCCTCTCTCCCCTGAGAGGTTTATGTAATCAAGAGGTGTGTGCAGAAAGCGGGGGGAAGCACACCCAGGCTGCAATTCGCACCGACCTAGTCAGGCTGCCTCCGCGAACCTCAGGGCTCAACCGACACAGTGGCCTTGCTGCACTTAACGCCCCTCAATCCCGGGCCCGACTTCAGCTTGCTGCTTGTGCTGCTTCCAAACTTGAGCACGGCCCCCACCGCTTCTGCCCAACTTTTAGCGGTGGCGTGCAGTGGCATCTGGTGTTGTGGCGGCTGCAGCGCACTATGGTGCTCATGGCTCGAAGCTCTTGCGGCCCCGATGGACTTCTCGGTATGCTTGGTGTGCTCTGGGAGGCAAGTACAAGAGGGATGACTGTTGGTAGAGCTCTCGACGTCCTTACAGCTGCCTTGCCTCACTGCTACGCACTCTGGGTCCTCGCCGCTGCCTCGACTAACCACAGCACCACAACGCCTGTCCACCAAGCTACACCAATCTCTACGTCATAAATCCATATATAACAAGAAACATGGTTCCTACGTGGACTCCTTTTTTTCTTGCTACCGCCAATCTCATGCTCTGATATCACAGGCCATCTGTTAAAGGTACCTACCATTAGGAAAGCCGGGGGGGGGGGGGGAGGTGTCCATTTCCTTGCCACAGCCAAAGTCTGGAATAAACCTCCACTGGATCTACATTCACAGAAAGATGCACTTTCTTTTGGATGGCAACTAAAAACTTTTTCTTTTCTACACATCTGTAGAATTTGGCATCTTATGTGAAAAGCTAACCTGGTAAGGGGTGCAGATTTCACAAACGACTAAAGTGTAGGCATTGTTCTCCAGTATTGGGGTATCTTTCATAGATTCACATGCCTGAATCATTCCCCGTCGTCGGAGTGGGAGTCCCACGGTACATAAAAAAGCAATAATTATGCACATAATAACCATAATATAGGTAATATAAAGAACCAGGAAGTGAAGTAGATAGAAACTACAGGGGAAGAAACTTCCACATTTATGACTTGTCCAAGTCATTATAAACAGTCCAAACTGCAGCCAATCAGGCGACAGCACCTTCCAGAATGCTCTCCCCAGAGGCTGAGGCTCTCAGATTTTCTACTGCACGTCGTGTGAAGGGAGTCTCCCTGAGCTCTGCTCAGTACTTTTCTATTTCTTCTCCCTTTCTATTTCTTCTCCCTTATTTCCTCCCTTTACCTTTCCCCGCCGCTGCTGCCCCCGCGGCCCCTCCCCCCAGCGCGACCGGCCCAATCCAGCTCCCCTCCCCGCTCCCGCCTCCCAGCTGTCCAGCCCTCCTCGACTCCCTACTTAATGGCGGCCACTGCGGGGACAGGCGAGCAAGACCACTGACTCATTGTCAGTGAAATTGCTCTCCCACCCTCGCAGCTCCACCATTAAGTGAGGCCTGCCCCTGCACTCTTGAGTGTTGGTGATCGAGGCCCTCCTCCACCCGCAGGTTTCCCTGCGCCTCATCCCTGGTGGTCCAGTGGACCTCTGTCTCCTTCCTCTCACTCTGCTCTTTCACTCGCTCTCACTCGTTTTTCTACCCTTTTTATCTTTCACCTTTCTGCACTTTTCTGCATCTCTGCTCTTTTGTGCCTTATTTCTGCTCATTTTCCCTTTCTCTCGCTCTGCTCTTTCACTCGTTTTCACTCGTTTTTCTACCCTCTTTTATCCTTCACCTTTCTGCACTTTTCTGCATCTCTGCTGTTTTGTGCCTCATTTGTGCTTATTTTCCCTTTTTTCTTTATCCCTTATTTCCTCCCTTTACCATACCCCGCTGCTGCTGCCACCGCGGCCCCTCCCCCCCCAGCGCGACCGGCCCAATCCAGCTCCCCTTTCCACTCCCGCCTCCCAGCTGTCCAACCCTCCCCGACCCCTACTTAATGGCGGCCACTGCGCGGCCGCGCCGCAGGTGCACCGAAGGCGCGTCAAAGGCAAGCCCGTCTGCGCCCGTCTGCGACCCGTCCGCGACCAGCGCCAGGAACCCTGGACCTCCGCCCGCCAACGCTACGACCCAGCAGCACTCCACGCACTCAACCCAGGCCGCAACAACAACTGCAAGCTAGCATCACCAGCCGACACCCACGGACCCTTCAGCTGTCACCGCTGCCTGCACACCTGCAGCACCGCCAAGAACACGGATCCAGCACAACCCGCCCACAAGAACACAACCGAACCGAAGACCCTGCAATGCATCCTCCTCAACGTCCGATCCCTCCACAAACACGCCACAGAAATCTGGGACTTCCTCGACAGCACTACCCCGGACGTAGCGTTCTTCACCGAAACCTGGACCAACACCACCTCGGGACCGGACATCGCCATCGCCATCCCCCAAGGATACAAGATCTCCAGAAAGGACCGCCCCACCCACCCAGGAGGAGGAATCGCCATCGTCCACAAATCCAGCCTCCGCCTGAGCACACTCCCCGACGAGCCCACAGAACTGATGGAACACCTTCACTTCAAGATACTGGCCAGCCCCACCGCCACCCTCCGAGGAACCCTCATCTACCGACCCCTGGACCCCACGGACCCTTCGCCAACTCCATCACGGACATTATCTCCCTGCAGGCCATCGCATCCACCAACTACACCCTGCTGGGAGACCTCAACTTCCACCTCGACAACCAACTGGACCCCAACACCACATCCCTCCTGGACAACCTCCACAACATTGGACTCCTCCAGATCGTGACCGAGCCCACGCACTCAGCAGGACACACCCTTGACTCCCTCTTCACTACAGGAAACTCCATCACCTTCAGCCACACCAACGAACTCCCATGGACCGACCATCGTTGCGTCCACTTCACCTTCAGAACACCCACCATCCACAGACACCAGCACCTGCTTCCACGAAGAAACTGGACCAAAATCACCGACGACCAGCTCACCTCCTCACTCAACAACTCCACCCCAACCATCGCGGAAAACGACGACCCCAACACCGCAGCCCGAACCCTGCATAGATGGATCTCGGACAGCACCAACACCATAGCCCCCTCAAGAAAAACACCAATACCCGCGCCAACAAAGCCAGATGGTTTACCACCGAACTTCGAGAGTCCAGACGCACATGCCGCCGCCTCGAAAAGGCCTGGAAAAACACCAAATCCACAGAAGCCCACAACAACTTCAGAGCCACCACCAACGCCCACCATCAACTCATCAGAGAAACGAGGAAAAAAGCGATTGAAGACAGAATCTCCACCCACGCGCACAACAGCAAGGAACTCTTCAGCATCATCAAGGAGTTCGCCCAACCCACCAGCGAGTCTACCGACATCCCTCCCTCACAAGACCTCTGCGACAAACTCAGCACCTTTTTCCACCACAAAATCAAGAGCATCTACGACAACTTCGACGAAGACAACCAACACACTGAACCCTCACCAACCACCCCCGACACCCGGAAACTAGCGATTGACGACTGGACAGCCCTCACCACCGAAGACACACTGAAGACAATGAAGTCAATCCACTCAGGGGCCCCCACGGTCCCCTGCCCCCACCACATCTTCAACAGAGCCGCCGACACCATCGCACCCATGCTCCGCCACACCATCAACCGCTCCCTGGCGACCGCCTCGTTCCCCGACTGGAAACACGCCGAGGTCAACCCCTCCTAAAGAAACCCTCAGCGGACCCCACCGACCTCAAAAACTACAGACCCATCTCCCTGCTCCCGTTCCCAGCGAAAGTCATCGAGAAAGCCATCAACAGCCAACTCGCCACATTCATTGAAGAACACAACATCCTCGACTCCTCCCAATCCGGCTTCAGAAAAACCACAGTACGGAAACCGCCCTCCTCGCCGCAACAGACGACATCCGCACCCTACTGGACAAAGGAGAAACAGTAGCCCTCATCCTCCTCGGCCTATCAGCGGCGTTCGACACAGTCTCCCACCGCACCCTAATACGCAGACTCTACGACGCAGGAATCCAGGACAAGGCCCTCGACTGGATCCGCTCCTTCCTCTCCGGCAGGACGCAGCGGGTCAGACTCCCCCTTTCCTCTCGGACCCCACACCTACCACCTGCGGAGTCCCCCAGGGCTCCTCCCTCAGCCCGACGCTCTTCAACGTCTACATGGCTCCACTTGCCCCCATCGTCAGAACCTATGGACTCAACATCGTGTCATACGCAGACGACACCCAGCTCATCCTCTCCCTATCCAACGAGCCCAACACCGCCAGACGCAACTTTTGAGAAGGCATGGAAGCCGTCGCCAAATGGATGAAAAACAGCTGCCTACAACTAAACACCAACAAAACAGAAGTACTCATCATGGGCCCAAACCCCGACACCTGGAGCGACACCTGGTGGCCCCCTGCCCTCGGAAATCCGCCAACCCCCACAGACCACGCACGCAACCTGGGAATCATCCTGGACTCCGAGCTCAAAATGGACCGCCAGATCAACTCTGTCTCGTCTTCCTGCTTCCACACCCTCCGCCTCCTTCGTAAGACCTTCAAATGGATCCCCCTCGAACACCGAAAGACCGTCGCTCACGCCCTGGTCACCAGCAGACTCGACTACGGCAACGCACTCTACGCCGGAATAAACAAAAACCTCACCCGCAAGCTACAGAACATCCAGAACGCCACCGCAAGACTGGTCCTCAACCTGCCAAAACACTGCCACATCTCCCAGCACCTGCGCACACTGCACTGGCTCCCCGTCGAGGCGAGAATCACCTTCAAGATGCTCACCCACGCACACAAGGCCCTCCACGGCACCGGACCAGCATACCTGAACAGCCGACTCAAATTCCACGCACCCCAAAGGACCCTACGATCAGCCCAGCTCTCCTACGCCGTGGTCCCCCGCACCAGAAAGACCAGATCGGGAGGCCGCTTCTTCTCCTTCCTCGCGGCCAAAGCATGGAACGCCCTTCCGCTCCACCTCAGACAGACAACATCGCTCCCCATCTTCGCAAGAAACCTCAAAACCTGGGTCTTCGACAGACCCCCTCCTTGATGGAATGGAACCTGCACCCCCCCCACCCCTAGCGCCTTGAGACCCTTACGGGTGAGTAGTCGCGCTTTAACAAACCCCTGATTTGATTGATTTCTTCAGAAATTACTTCATTTTAGGATGTCTTCATCTAAAAGATCTCTCTTTCGACCTTGTGAGTCTTGTGGGAAGCTCCGGCTGTTTTCAGAAGACCCCCACAAGAAATGCATTTATTGCCTGTATCCTGATCACCAGGTGAGAGACTGCAAGATCTGTAGGACCTTCCCTCAAAAAACTCTCAGAGACAGAGAAGGGCGTCTACTTCTGTGGCTACAGAAGATTAAAGGTCAAGACAACCCCTTATCTGATGTGGGGAGTATTGCCTCGGGCTCTACTGCGTCCTCTAGGAAGAGGATTGCTGGGGCTAAGGTGTCGAGAAAACAGCAGTCGTCTAAGGGTGCTGAATTGCCTTCCTCCTCAAAAAAGGCTCCTCCACCTTCTAAAAGTAAGCCTCTGCCTACCCCCCCCCCGAGAAAAACTGCGAAGTCTCTGGCTTCAAAACGACTTCCTGAGAAGGATTTACCTCAGAAAAAGGTACCGTCGTCGACGGCATCGACGACGACTTCGTCGACGAAACTTACCGTCGACGCTACAACAACGTCGACTGCCACCTTCTCGCCGCCGAGACCACAGATGATCATGCCGTCGGCGTCATCACTGTCGACGCTGGTTTCTGTCTCCGTGAAGCCAATCTCGTCGACGACGGAAATTAGATCTACCGTCGACGACGAAGATTAGAAAACTCCCGTCGACGATTGCCTCGTCGACGACCGCCTCGTCGACGAAGACTACCTCGTCGACGAAGACTACCTCGTCGACGAAGACTGCCTCGTCGTCGAAGACTGCCTCGTCGTCCGTTACTTCATTTACACCGGCTCCATCGATGACGACTCCGTCGACGGCTCCCTCGTCGACGCTACAATTATCTGCTTGTACAGAATTGCAGGTTTGGTCAGCGACTGCAGCAACGGCGCCCTCTGCACCGTCTACGACACATGTGCAATTACCACCATTGACAACAGCATCTTCCTTGCTGCACAGACGTGGTTCTTCATTGGAGATCCTCTCTCCACTGCATATTTCCCCTACTAAGGTACCTCTAGAATTACCTGAACAATTACTAGATTATGGGGAGGATGATGAGGAATCTGAGGACAATGACAGATTTCGCACTGCCAGGAGCCCATCAGAATTATTCATCAAATATCAGGAGGACGATCAGGATGACGATCCTTCCCCAGAGACTGTTGGTCCAGCTCCAGATGCGATTCCAACGGCGCAAATGCCTTTGGCTCTATTAAATAATCTACAATTCATGTTGGATGATTATTATCGCCGTTTCCCTCCATCTGAATCGGCTTCATCTATTCCACCGACACCTGTGCCTCAAACTTCCTTTTCTGCATTGAGGTCACCCAGACCACCGTCTCCGGTGCCTTCTCATCATTCCGATGATGCTCACACCTCGGACAACGATAGGGAGAAAGGAGAGTTAGATGACAGATCGCTTCTTACGGAGTGGGACGATTACCAGCTACAAACTCCGTCTCCTTCAACTCCAGCTCCCATCGATTCTCCTCCAGTTGACATCGGAGGTTTTCATCTTCTTATGGAAAGGGCAACACAAAGGTTCCTCCTGCCTATGGAAACCAAAAAGGATGAGTGTTTCCTATACGACTTTAAAGATCAGCCCAGGAAGCAGGTACGGGCCATCCCAATAATTGACTTCATTTGGAAAGAAGGATTGAAGGTCATGAAGGCTCCTGCTTCTGTTCCTGCGGTCCTACCTAGCCTCGACAAAAAAATATAAGGCGCCAGATACCTCGCCGGCATGTCTCATAAGTCAACCAAAAGCTGACTCTGTTATTGCCCAAGTGGCGCAACGACGAGCTAGAAACCCATCTTCTCCGATCACAGCTCCTCCAGATCGGGATGGCAGACGATTGGACACTATTGGGAAAAAAGTTTCCACCATGGCAGCAACAACAGTCCGTGCTGCTAATTCACTGGCCATACTAGGCCGATACGACAGACAGATGTGGTCGGACATCTCTCCCTACATCGACATGTTGCCAGAACCATCCAAATCGGAGGCTTTAAAAATACTGCAAGAAGGAGAACGTATCTCTGCGGAGATCATAGATTCGGCCGTAGATGTCGCATCTACAGGATTTAGACAACTAGCAGGTGCCGCAGTACTACGACGGCAAGGCTGGCTCAAATCAACATCTTTTCACCAGGAGGTTCAGGCAAAGATAATTGATATGCCGTTTGATGGTGAGTCACTGTTTGGCCAACATGTGGATGAGGCCCTTCAAGCCATCAAGAAGGATACCGAGACAGCAAGATCTCTTGGTACTCTCCAATTTCGAAAGCCGCCCTTTCGTGGCGCATGGGGCCGTGGATCCTTTTCTAGTCGAGGAGGATATAACCAACAAAGGTCATACCAGTCCTTCCAAAATAATCAACGATACCAATCTCAACGCCAAGTCTTACGGACAACGAAATACCTCCTATTCACAGAATAAGAGAAAGCCTTCCTATCGCGGACGCGACACATCTAAAAAACAGTGACAACCGCCACCTGCCACCTATTCTACCGCCTACCCCTTTAAAAGTTGGAGGGAGAATCTCCCAACTTTACTCGAACTGGTCCGCTATAACATCAGACAAGTGGGTCCTGGACATTGTGGCCAGAGGCCATGTTCTAGAGTTCATAAAGATCCCTCCAAACTCTCCTCCCAAAGGCCCACCTCCAGCTCATCTCAAGGAGCTTTTTTCCCAGATAAATTTGATGCTAAGAAAGGGAGCGATCGAGAATGTCCCTCAATTGCAAAGAGGAACAGGGTTTTATTCAAGATTCTTCCTGATCAAGAAAAATCGGGAGAATGGCGCCCCATTCTGGATCTCCGCTCCCTCAACAAATATTTAAAAAGTTATCCTTCCGGATGTTAACGCTTCAAGAAATACTTCACCTCCTTTCTGCAGGAGATCACATGGCCACCCTCGACCTCCAGGATGCATATTTCCATGTACCGATTCTTCCCAGACACAGAAAATTCTTGCGGTTCAGAGTGGCTGGCAGGGACTTCCAGTTCAAGGTCCTTCCTTTTGGACTACGTTCCGCACCCCGTGTGTTTACCAAGGTTCTAGCACCGGTGACCGCACACCTTCGTCTGGAAGGGATCCAAATCTTTCCGTATCTAGACGACTGCCTTATCAAGGCGAATTCTTTCACGGTCGCAGGCGCCCACATTCAGAGATGTTTGTCCCTCTTCCAATCTCTGGGTCTCTCCATCAATCTCGACAAGTCTCATCTCGTTCCATCGCAAAGACAGACGTTCTTGGGAGCCACGTTAGACACTCAACTGACACAAGCATTCATCTCAAACGAAAGGCAACAAAAGATTTGCAGCCTTGCCCACCTGTTGCGCTCAAAAAGGTGCGCTTCAGTCCGGCAGTTAAAGTCATTTCTGGGGATGATTTCTTCATGCATTCCTTTACTCCCCAACTGCCGTCTCAGAATGAGACCCCTACAAGAAGAGCTCAACCACCAATGGTTGCAGGCTTCAGGGTCCTTCAACGATCTCATTCGCATCACTCCCCGGATGCGAGAAGCCTTACTCTGGTGGACTTGCAAAAGAATGTGAAAAAAGGGTACACATTCCTAGTGGAAGCTCCAAGTTTCACCATCACTACAGATGCATCCCTCGAGGGGTGGGGAGCACACCTTCAAGGGCTCACAGTCAGCGGCAAGTGGAACGTCCAGCAACGGACGTGGCATATCAACCTTCTAGAATTGCTGGCCATCTTCCTCGCCCTAAAATCCTTTCGCACTATCATTCTGGGGGCATCAGTATTAATCCGGACAGACAACACAACAAGTATGCACTACTTGAACAAACAAGGAGGAACAAGGTCTGCCCGGCTCTCGCAACAAGCCCAACAAATTTGGGACTGGGCGATACGACACAGGATCAGCTTGTCAGCGATACATGTTCCGGGAGTTTCAAATGTCCTGGCAGATTCCCTCAGCAGATCAATAGTATCCAATCACGAGTGGGAGCTACATCAACCAACGTTGAATCGAATTTTTCAGGAGTGGGGTCGTCCCGATCTAGACCTGTTTGCGACCAGTCAGAACCGCAAATGCCCATTCTTTGCAAGTTGGCTTCCCCACAAAGGGTCACGCGGGAATGCGTTTTCGATTAATTGGTCGCAGATCTATGCTTACGCCTTTCCTCCGATACCGTTGGTTCCCAGGGTTCTCCGGAAAATGAAGAGAGAACCTTGTCGCCTAATTCTCATTGCTCCCAGGTGGCCTCGCCAGTTCTGGTTTACCGAACTCCTCCTTCTATCAGAATGCGATCCCATTCAGTTTCAACCAATACCGAACCTTCTGTCCATCCAGAACGGACAGATCTGTCATCCGGACCCTGCATCTCTGAGATTAGCGGCCTGGCGCCTGAACACCTTGAATTCGCTCATTTAGATATTCATGCGGACTGTAAGGAAGTCTTAGCCAATGCTCGAGCGCCTTCCACTATTAAGACGTACAGGCTTAAATGGAGGAGGTTTCGCTTGTGGTGTCAAACTGCCGCTATTCATCCGATCCATGCAAAACCGGAGCAGATCCTACCATTCTTTTTGCACTTGGCAAGATCAGGCCTTTCCCATTCTACTCTGAAGGTATTTTTAGCGGCTATTTCAAGATATCGGCAAGATGGTTCCAACTCTCTTTATTCAGCTAGGATCATTCAGCAGTTCTTCAAAGGATTGTTTAGGATGTTTCCTCCTATCCGCCGCCCATCTCCATCCTGGCATCTGAACGTGGTGCTTGCACAACTTATGCGACACCCCTTTGAACCTATTCATAGAGTGGATTTGAAGTTTCTCTCCTGGAAGGTGTCTCTGCTGTTAGCTTTAACATCAGCTAGGAGGGTTAGTGACATTCAAGTCTTCACTATTAATCCGCCCTTTCTTCAATTCACTTCGAACTTGGTAGTGCTACGCACTAACCCCAGTTTTATGCCTAAAGTACCTTCGGACTTCCATCTAAACGAACCAATAATTTTGAAAACTTTCTTCCCTAATCCTCAATCACCTGCGGAAAAAACTTTGCATACACTTGACATCAAAAGATGTCTCAAATTCTATTTACAAAGGACTTCTTCCATCCGTAAATCTGACCAGTTATTTGTGGCCTATGGAAAAATACGCCAGGGACAAACAATATCCAAACAGACCATAGCTCATTGGATTTCTGCTGCGATTTGTTTCGGTCATCAGCAAGCAGGAAGACCATTACAAACGATTCCAAGAGCACACTCTACTAGAGCAATGTCCTCGTCTACTGCTTTGTTTACTGGTGTGCCTCTTCATCAAATCTGCAGAGCTGCAACATGGTCCAGCACGCACACTTTTACCAAGCACTACTGTTTGGAAGCTGCCAGTAATGCAGATACGTCTGTGGGACAAGCGGTTCTCCGTAATCTTTTTAAATAAGGTGAGCCTCTGTTCTCCCCTCCTCCTCTTTACTGTTTCTCAGACTGATCAGCTATGTTTATTATTTATATAACATTGCCATATATTTATTTATATACAAATATATACATATATGCATACTATGGAACTTCTATGTATGTTATTGCATAATGTCTCTTGTACATAGGATTATGTTACAAGTACAATCTTACGAGCATTATTATGGATGTACTGCTTTCTACTCTGATTCAGGCATGTGAATCTATGAAAGATACCCCAATACTGGAGAAGAACAATAGTTACTTACCTGTAATCTGTGGTTCTCCAGTATTGGTATCTTTCATAGATTCACATGCAACCCACCCACCTCCCCTCAGAGGCTCGTTATGCTCTTTTCACTTTGGTACACTCTTGTGCGAGAAAATCTGAGAGCCTCAGCCTCTGGGGAGAGCATTCTGGAAGGTGCTGTTGCCTGATTGGCTGCAGTTTGGACTGTTTATAATGACTTGGACAAGTCATAAATGTGGAAGTTTCTTCCCCTGTAGTTTCTATCTACTTCACTTCCTGGTTCTATATATTACCTATATTATGATTATTATGTGCATAATTATTGGTTTTTTATGTACCGTGGGACTCCCACTCCGACGACGGGGAATGATTCAGGCATGTGAATCTATGAAAGATACCAATACTGGAGAACCACAGATTACAGGTAAGTAACTATTGTTCATACTTGCCACAGGTATGTGATTTCTGATGACGGGAAATCCGCTTTCCAAATCTCCTCCGGCATTGGGGGGGGGATATTCAGCTAGCACCAAAATCCAGTATCATTTAGATACCTCTTTTTTCTGTGGCCGAGTGTTTTTTAATTCCTCCTCCCATCCCGTTCTGTTGCCCACTTTAGTTACTCCTGGGACCAACTCACCATTTGGTAGTACTTAAATCTGGAGAGCCTATTGTTCGTATCTTGCTACGGAATCCCATGAGCTCAGGATGCCCTCCTCAAACTGGCCCCATCTTAAAATTCCTGCATCCATTAGTGGGATAGCTAATGCATCTTGTAAACACTGTGAGGTTCCAGGGGATTTCCATATTGTAGCCATGTCACTGTAGTAAGGGTTTGCTAAAATCCTTCAGACTTGTATCCGTACTTTGCATGCCACATTTAGTACTCTAAATCTGATCTTTCTGAAATGTTTTGTTTTGGGTGACAAAATTTAAAAAGAAAGTAATTGCCTTCTTCAGGGAGGTCTTTTGTTAATGCATGGTAATGTGGGGACACCTGTTGATAGCCATTTGTCAGTAGTAACCGGACATTCTTCATTTGGAAGGCACAACAGTATAACTGAAAGTCTGGAAAGGCTATACCTCCATCTGTTTTCTTTTGTCGTAGTTTTTTCCAGGTGATTCTCGCACTTTTATTAGCCCAAATGAAGCTACCCAGTTCCCCCTGTAGTTTTTTAAACCACTCTGTCCTGAAGTGTAAAGGTGATGCATTGAAAATAAAGGTGAATTTTGCAAGGATCATCATTTTAATTAGGTTGGTTCTTCCTAAAATTGAAAGGGGAAGATAGGCCCATAGATGCAGGAGTTTCTTAGTTTCCGACATGTCTGTTGAAATTTATTTTTGCCATGTTATCTAGGTCTTTCACCACTCATACTCCTAAATACCTTATTTCTTTCTTTTCTAATGGATTGTCAGCTGAACCGTTCCAGGTCATAAGTTCCATTTTGTCTTCATTTACTAGGTAACCAGAGACCTTCACGTAGTCATTTAGTATATTTAAAATTTCAGGAAAGGATCCCTTGAAATCTCAAGTGTAAATCATTAGATCATTCGCGTAAAGAGCCTATTTTTTAATCCACTCATGATATTGGAAGGGTAGGATCTTCTGTTCTTTTCTAATCCATCTAGCACATGGTTCAATGTATAAATTGAACAGCAAGAGAGACAATGGCCACATTTGGCGAGTACCTCTTCCTATTTGAAATCGTGATGTGAGGCTACCATTGACTGATATTCTGGCTGTTGGTGATTTATAAAGAGTTCTTATTGCCTTGAGGAAGTTATCTCCTAAACCGCTTTGCTTGATAACTGCATATAGGAATGGTCAACTCACTCTATCAAAGGCCTTAGCGGCGTCGACAGTCATAATGGTAAGAGGAGAGTTTGTTTCTATTGCCACATCTATTGCACTCAGCAAATTGTGGGTCAATTCAAATAGTTGTCTATTTTTCATGAAGCATTTTTGATTATTGTGGACAAGCCCTCCAATCCCTTTATCTAGCCTTTTGGCTAGTATTTGAGTGGAAATCTTATTATCATTATTAAGCAATGATATAAGTCTGTATTACTCACACCTTTTTGTGTTTTTATTTGGCTTTAAGATTATGGTTATTGTAGCTTTATTCCATGAATTTGGGGCGGGAAGGGCTTTTACGTACATCAAATTTATTAGATTAGTTAAGACTGGAGTAGGTTCGTCTTTTAGGACCTTATATAGCTCATTTGGTATGCCATCAGGGCCGGGTGCCTTTCCCTTTTTTAACGCTCTAACATTTTTGGCTACTTCTGCTGTATTCATTTCTTGATTAGGATAATGCTGCAAATCCTTGTCTAATGTAGGAAGAATAACTTCCTTAAACCAGTTATCTATTTATTCTTCTGAAGCTGTTGAATCATTCGCCTATAAATCTTGAAAAACGTTAACAAAGGCCTGCACAATATTGGGGTCTTCTAGACAGCATTCATTGGTCTCTTTAATTTCTATTTCTTTAATTATATATCTAGAACTATCCACCCTCGTCTTCCAGGCCAGTAACTTCCTACAACCCTTACCATATTCATAGTGTGCCAACTTGCTACCAATGCACTACTTCCGCACCACCCCTTCCAAATATTCTGTTAAGTCCCCCTTAGCCTCTTTAATCTGGTTTTGTAGGTTTATATGTTGACAGGAGTCATTGTAGCTAATCAGCTCATTGTAAATTTCTCTGATTTTCAGCTCTAGCTCCTTCACTGTATTATAATTTTCTTTCCTTCTATATGGCACATAGCTAATCGATCTCCTTTGAATAAAAGCTTTATATTCAGCCCATATAATGTGTATGGGGCGGAATCTTTATTTAATTCAAAATATACTATGGTATCCTGTTTCAAATGCTTAATGATCTCTTGCTCCCCTAGTAGTGACCTATCAAGAGTCCATCTGGGAGGAGTTGGGGTACTATCAAGGGAGAGTTCCAGTGTTACTAAGGAGTGGTCTGAAAGATGCTCTGGTTGATGTGTTACCCCCTTTAGCTTATTCCCCAGCTTTACATCTGCCAGGAAAAAATCTATTCGGAAGGCGTGGCCATATTTGTTACAGTAAGTATAGCCCTTGTTCAAAACCGCAATCTGCTGCCCGGCACCTACTAAGCCCAGATTCTTCATTAGGTGATAGCTACACTCCCTCATCTTTGGGGAATTGACTGTTAGTCTAATAGTGGATTTATCTAAAATGGGGTCTAACAAACATTAAAGTCCCCACCTATTACTATATAATTCCCAGTATCAGCTAATTGATTGTAGAGCTCCCAAGCGGGGTTGGATCTATATTTGGGCCATAGTAACTACAAGTGAGTAACCTATGCCATTTATTTTGACATTAGCAATCAACCATCTTCCCCTAGGACCCACCATGAAAGTTTCCAACCATGATTGGGCAGAGTATTTTAATAGAATAGCTTACCCCTTTCACATTACACCTTTGATCAGTATAGGCAATTGTTTAATCAATTTTTGTCCCTTTAAACTTTTTTCCCATTCCTCTTGGCATAACTGTGTTTCCTGCAGCATTATGATGTCATTATCAGAGA
Source organism: Calotriton arnoldi (assembly GCA_963921515.1). Taxonomy (NCBI): domain Eukaryota; kingdom Metazoa; phylum Chordata; class Amphibia; order Caudata; family Salamandridae; genus Calotriton; species Calotriton arnoldi. The sequence goes on from CAWUFW010007126.1 coordinate 797,044, forward strand.
GTTACAGAAATTCTAAAATCTGCCTCCTCCTGCTGGCTATCCTAAGACCATGTATGTTCCATGTTAAGGCCCTCAGGCTGTGTATTTTATTAGATTCCATTATTATGTTCCTAGTACCTCTGTCATGATATTCTTCCTGCTCTTCTTATTACCTTTGTCGCCAATGAGAACGTTTTTATTTTTTTAATATTCTCCCTCATGCTCCCCACCCTGCGTTTGACTAGCCTACTATTTACACTTGATGTGTGTCCCCCCCCCAATCTTGTCCCCATCCTCCCCTCCACGGGGAACCCTCCCCATAACCAAATTGGGTAGTTCATCATACCCATTGAACTTCGTCTCTCCGTTTCACCTAGTGTTTCATTTTTATCTGTCTTATTAGACTCTCAACCTGAGGAGGTTCTTTTATGTTGTACATCTTATTATTCCACATTATCCTTAACCCCTTCTGTGCTCATGACAGAATGGTTCTGTCATGAGCACCAGTGCTCCTGTGCTCATGATGGAACCATTCCGTCATGCACACACAAGCACAAAATCTCTCTGCTGCAGACGGATTTCCTTTTTTTATTCTTGCCTCAGGAGGTGGGGAAGAGCTGATGACATTACATTGTTCCGGTGCTCGTGGGGCTGTCTCAGTCTCCCGAGCATCGAATCACAGGGGCAAGGTATCGTTGGAAAGGGGAGAATCTCCCCTTTCCAATGGTACCCTTCCCTAGTGGATCCCTGCTTGGGGATCACCCCAGGAGGGCGATCCTCAAGCAGGGATCCACCCACTAGGCACCAGGGAGGGGGGAAGCTGCCCCTTGGGCAAGGGCCTTTGCTCCCCCCATAAATAATTGGCACAATCAGTCTTTCTGCCCCCATCTGCCCTGGGGGGCAGATGGGGGCAGTAGTCCCCAATCTGCCCCCCCTGGGTGGCAGAAAACACCCTAGACACCAGGGATTACTTTCATTTAGCAAAACACACAAGATGATGGACGGAATGCTGCACATTGGCAAACATTCACCCCCAGTCACAGATCTGGGTTTAATCCATCGTTATTTTGCTTCACCACGCCACCCCAGTTCAGACATAGCCATATGCAAATCAGTCTTGACCCTGTGCCTCATGGGAACAGTCCAGACCGAACTGCCAAGCCATGTCTTCCCTGGACCGGAATCAAGCATCCTAGGACCAGTTTCAGGCTATCAGCCTTCATCAGCCAGGATAGCTTGACTCCAGTGGCGTAGTGAGCACGGGACCCACGTCTGGGCATACCCTTCCCACTTTGGGCGAAATGCAAAACACACAAGATGATGGACGGAATGCTGCACATTGGCAAACATTCACCCCCAGTCACAGATCTGGGTTTAATCCATCGTTATTTTGCTTCACCACGCCACCCCAGTTCAGACATAGCCATATGCAAATCAGTCTTGACCCTGTGCCTCATGGGAACAGTCCAGACCGAACTGCCAAGCCATGTCTTCCCTGGACCGGAATCAAGCATCCTAGGACCGGTTTCAGGCTATCAGCCTTCATCAGCCAGGATAGCTTGACTCCAGTGGCGTAGTGAGCACGGGACCCACATCTGGGCATACCCTTCCCACTTAGGGCGAAATGCAAACCACACAAGATGATGGACGGAATGCTGCACATTGGCAAACATTCACCCCCAGTCACAGATCTGGGTTTAATCCATCGTTATTTTGCTTCACCACGCCACCCCAGTTCAGACATAGCCATATGCAAATCAGTCTTGACCCTGTGCCTCATGGGAACAGTCCAGACCGAACTGCCAAGCCATGTCTTCCCTGGACCGGAATCAAGCATCCTAGGACCGGTTTCAGGCTATCAGCCTTCATCAGCCAGGATAGCTTGACTCCAGTGGCGTAGTGAGCACGGGACCCACGTCTGGGCATACCCTTCCCACTTAGGGCGAAATGAGAGCTGAAAGCCCGAAACCGGTCCTAGGATGCTAGATTCCGGTCCAGGGAGGACGTGGCTTGGCAATTCGGTCTGGACTGTTCCCATGAGGCACAGGGTCAAGACTGATTTGCATATGGCTATGTCTGAGCTGGGGTGGCGTGGTGAAGCAAAATAACGATGGATTAAACCCAGATCTGTGACTGGGGGTGAATGTTTGCCAATGTGCAACATTCCGTCCATCATCTTGTGTGTTTTGTATTTCGCCCTAAGTGGGAAGGGTATGCCCAGACGTGGGTCCCGTACTCACTACGCCACTGGAGTCAAGCTATCCTGGCTGATGAGCTGAAAGCCCGAAACCGGTCCTCGGATGCTTGATTCCGGTCCAGGGAGGACGTGGCTTGGCAGTTCGGTCTGGACTGTTCCCATGAGGCACAGGGTCAAGACTGATTTGCATATGGCTATGTCTGAGCTGGGGTGGCGTGGTGAAGCAAAATAACGATGGATTAAACCCAGATCTGTGACTGGGGGTGAATGTTTGCCAATGTGCAACATTCCGTCCATCATCTTGTGTGTTTTGCATTTCGCCCTAAGTGGGAAGGGTATGCCCAGACGTGGGTCCCGTGCTCACTACGCCACTGGAGTCAAGCTATCCTGGCTGATGAGAGCTGAAAGCCCGAAACCGGTCCTAGGATGCTTGATTCCAGTCCAGGGAGGACGTGGCTTGGCAGTTCGGTCTGGACTGTTCCCATGAGGCACAGGGTCAAGACTGATTTGCATATGGCTATGTCTGAGCTGGGGTGGCGTGGTGAAGCAAAATAACAATGGATTAAACCCAGATCTGTGACTGGGGGTGAATGTTTGCCAATGTGCAACATTCCGTCCATCATCTTGTGTGTTTTGCATTACTTTCATTTAGGTCAGGGGTGTGGGCTGCCCAGAATGGGCAGCCAATGCCCTTACCCTTCCCCCTCCCCCCAAAAATGCAAAAGTCTTTCTGCCCCTCCAGGAGTCAGATGGGGGCAATAGCCCCTAATCTGCCCCCGGGGGCAGAAAGCCCAGTAGGCACCATGGATTAGTTTTTATTTTTATACCTAGGGGTGGGGGCTGTCCTGAATGGGACTGCCAATGCCCCCACACCCAAATAAATTGCAGCAGTCTTTCTGCCCAGCCCCCCCCCCCGGGAGGCAGATAGAGACAATAGCCCGTTATTTGCCCCACCCACGGGGCAGAAAGCCCACTAGGCACCAGGGATTTTTTTTCTCCAAAGTTCAGGGGTGGGGCTGCCCAGAATGGGCATGCCAATGCCCCCACCCAACTCAAATAATGCCACAGTCTTTCTGCCCCCTTCCAGGAGACAGATGGGGGCAATAGCCCCTGATCTGTTCCATGGGGGGTGTAAAGCCCACTAGGCACCAGGGATTAGGTTTTTTTTATATGTAGGGGTGGGGGCAGCCCAGAATGGGCCAGCCAATGCCCCCAACCCATAAAAAATGGCCACAGTCTTTCTGCCCCCCGAGAGGCAGATGGGACAATAGCCCCTTATCTGCCCCCAAGTGGGGGGGGGGCAGAAAGCCCACTAGGCACCAGGGATTATTTGTTTTCAAAGTTCAGGGGTGTGTGCCCCACAAGTGAGGTACCGCTTTTATCAGGAGTCCTGGGGGAATGCTGGGTGGTAGGAAATTTGTGTCAGCCTAGTGATTTCATATTTTTCCCACACAGAAATATGAGAAAATCCGATTTTTTTACTACATTTGAGTTTTGCAGGGGATTCTGGGTAGGAAAATGCTGGGGGATCCACGCAAGTCACACCTCCCTGGACTCCCTCGGGTATCTAGTTTTCAGAAATATCTGGTATTGGTAGGTTTCCCTAGATGGCTGTCGAGCCCTGGATAAAAGATTCAGGTGACTCCCACGCAAAACAAGGTCTTTTTGTAATCGATAATTTTGAGGTCTCCACAGTACACTTTAGGCCATTTCCTGTTGCGGGCACTAGACCTACCCACACAAGTGAGGTACCATTTTTATCAGGAGACTTGGGGAAATGGTGGGTGGAAGTTTGTGGCTCCCTGCAGATTCCAGAACTTTTCATCACGGAGAGTGAGGAAAATGTTTTGGTTTTTTTTAAACAAAGTTTGGGCTTTGCGAGGGTTCTTTGTAACAGAACCTGGAGAGAGCCACACAAGTCCCCCCATCCTGGATTCCCCTTGATGTCTAGTTTTCAAAGATGTGTAGGTTTGCTAGGTTCCCTAAGGTTCCGGAAGAGCTAGTGTCCAAAATCCACAGCTAGGCACATTGCAAAAAAAGGTTCCGCTTTCTGTCGAAAAATGTGATGTGTCCACGTTGCGTTTTGGGCCGTTTCCTGTCGCGGGTACTAGGTCTACCCGCACAAGTGAGGTACCATTTTTATCGGGAGACTTTGTGGAATGCTGGGTTAGTGGAAGTTTGGGGCTCCCCACAGATTCCAGAACTTTCCATCACAGAAATATGAGGAAAATGTGGTTTTGTTTTACAAAGTTTGAGGTTTGCAAGGGATACTGGGTAACAGAACTTGGTGAGAGCCACACAAGTCACCTTATTCTGGATTGCCCTGGATGTCTAGTTTCAAAAAAACATAGATGTTTGCTAGGTTTCCTTAGGTGCCAGCGGAGCTAGGGTCCAAAATCCACAGCTAGGCACACTGCAAAAAAAGGTTCAGTTTTCTGTGGAAAAATGTGATGTGTCCACGTTGCGTTTTGGGACGTTTCCTGACGCAGGCAGTAGGCCTACCCATATAAGTGAGGTACTATTTTTATCGGGAGACTTTGGGAAATGCTGGGTGGGTGGAAGTTTGTGGATCCCCACAGATTCCAGAACTTTCCATCACAGAAATGTGAGGAAAATATTTTTTCTTTACAAAGTTTGAGGTTTGCAAGGGATTCTGGGTAACAGAACCTGGTAAGAGCCACACAAGTCACCCCATCCTGGACTCCGCTGGGTGTCTAGTTTTAAAAAATATACAGGTTTACTAGGTTTCCCTAGATGCCGGCTGAGCTAGGGTCCCAAATCCACAGCTAGGCACATTGCAAAAAAAAGGGTCAGTTTTCTGTGGAAAAATGTGATGTGTTCACGTTGCGTTTTGGGACGTTTCCTGTTGCGGGCACTAGGTCTACCTACACAAATGAGGCACCACTTTTATCAGGAGACTTTGGGAAATTCTGGGTGGGTGGAAGTTTGTGGATCCACGCCGATTCCAGAACTTTCCATCACAGAAATATGAGGAAAGTGTGTTTTTTGACAAAGTTTGAGGTTTGCTAGTGATTTTGGGTAACAGAACCTGGTGAGAGCCCACAAGTCACCCTATCCTGGATTCCCCTTGATGTCTAGTTTTCAAAAATGTATAGGTTTGCTAGGTTTCCTTAGGTGCCAGCAGAGTTAGGGTCCAAAATCCACAGCTAGGCACATTGCGAAAAATGTGTCAGTTTTCACTGGAAAAATTAAATGTGTCCACATTGCGTTTGGGCCGTTTCCTGTCGCGGGCACGAGGCCTACCCACACAAGTGAGGTACCATTTTTATCAAAAGACTTTGGGGAATGCTGGGTGGGTGGAAGTATGTGACTCTCCGCAGATTCCAGAACTTTCCATCACAGAAATATGCGGAAAATGTGTTTTTGTTTTTTTACAAAGTTTGAGGTTTGCAAGACATTCTGGATAACAGAACCTGGCGAGAGCCACCCAAGTCACCCCATCCTCGATTTCCCTCGATGTCTAGTTTTCAATAATGTACAGGTTTGCTAGGTTTCCTTAGGTGCCGGCACAGCTAGGGTCCAAAATCCACAGCTAGGCAAATTGCGAAAAAAGGGTCAGTTTCCACTGGACAAATGTGATGTGTCCACGTTGTGTTTTGGGCCCTTTCCTGTCGCAGGTACTAGGCCTACCCACACAAGTGAGGTACCATTTTTATCGGGAGACTTTGGGGAATGCTGGGTGGCTGGAAGTTTATGGCTCCCCACAGATTCCAGAACTTTCCATCACAGAAATGTGAGGAAAATTTGTTTTTTTGACAAAGTTTGAAGTTTACAAGGGACTCTGGGTAACCAAACCTAGTGAGAGCCACACAAGTCACCCCATCCTGGAAGCCCCTAGATGTCTAGTTTTAAAAAATGTATGGGTTTGCTAGGTTTCCCTAGGTGCCGGCTTAGCTAGGGTGCAAAATCCACAGCTATGCACATTGCAAAAAAAGGGTCTGTTTTCACACATCACCATTTTTTTCAGGAGACTTAGGGGAAAGACAGAATAGTAGAACAAGGGTTATCACCAATAGACTCTCATTGCATTTCTGCTTTCCAAATGTAAGACAATGTGTAAAAAAGAAGTCATTTTGCGGGAGTGTGCAAATAACCACTGCTTCTAAACTGTATATTTTGTTCCCATTTCGGAAATATATAGGATTCCTTGGTACCTATTTTTTACTCTTTATATTTTACCAAATTAATTGCTATATATCTGGTACAGAATGAAAAACCATTGCAAGACGCAGCTCAGTTGTTGGCTCGGAGTACCTTGGCTTCTTGTTGAACCTACAAGTCCTATATATCCCCGCAACCAGAAGGGTCCAGCGGACGTAACAGTATATTGCTTTAAAAAATCTGCCATACTTAGAAGAAGTTACCGGTGAAAAAGTTGGCACAAATGTATGTTTTTTCCAACTCAATTGCAATATTTTTTTATTTCAATTGTTAGTTTCTATAGAAAAACCTTGTAGGATCTACACAAATGACCCCTTGCTGAATTTAGAATTCTACTTTTCGGAAATGTATAGTTCTCCGGGATCTATTATTGCTTTCACACCCATTTCTACCACTAGCTGGAAGAAGGTTAAAAGCACAAAGAATAGGAAAAATAGGCTATGTCCCACTAAAATGCCCAAACTGTGTAGACAATTTTGGTTTTCTGACAAAAGTTTGCCTGTTCCTGAAAGCTGGGAAGATGCTGATTTTAGCACCATAAACCATTTGTTGATACCTTTTGCAGGGAAAAAAACAGACACTTTCTACTGCAACACTTTTCCCCCATTTTTCCCCCAAAAAACAAAAATTAGCTGTATTTTGGCAAGTTTCTCGGACAACTCCAGGGGAATTGACAAACCCTGGGTACCTTTAGAATCCTCAAGATGTTGGAAGAAAAGGACGCAAATTTGGCGTGGATACCTTATGTGGACAAAACGTTACAGGGGCCTAAGCGCGAACTACCCCAAATAGCCAAAAGAAAGCTTAGCACAGGGGGGTAAAGGCCTAGCAGAGAAGGGGTTAATGTAGCTGGAAATTTCAGTTGTGGGGTAGCTCCTAGTGATTATAATTCCTGAATCTATTTCTCCAGCTCCCATTGCCGGGTTTGGGTTGCCTTAGAAATTACTGACCTGAAGGGACCATTCATCTTTTTAAAGCTGTTTGCTTTCAGGGCTTCTGAGAGAATTAGCACCTTCAAAGAATAGGAGCTGAAGTTAATTGGGGTCTTTCTGAGTTTCTCTCTATTGGGGTTCCTCCTGAAGGGATCCCGGTGCACCCTCTGTATGGCATGATCAAGGTCCATGGAAATAACCAAAGGGATGCATTCTTTAATTCAAGTTATAACAAACTCCTTCACATTCCCGCCTTCTGCACCTTCCGGAATGTTAAGAAATCTTAAATTGTTCCTTCTGGAGTTGTTTTCTAAAGATTCCAGTTTCTCTCTGAATTTTTTCTATGCCTGTATCTCTTTACTGTTGGTCTCGACCTCCTCATGTAATGCCCCTAAGGGTTTCATGGTGCATAGCCTCTCAGTAAGGTCTGTCATTTAAAGCTCAAGGACATCGCAAATTTGGCCTTAATCTCCTCTGTTAATGTGAGTAGTAGGGATTCTATGTCCACTCGCTCTGTAGTACATTGTGTTTTATCCCCCTCTTTTTGAGGTAATGGTTGAATTGCCCCTATCATGTTGTCTCCAGTGAGATCCTGCGAGGGAACTTGTTTGCTTTGCAGTTGCCAGTAGGTAGTTATAGTTAGGACCTAGTTTCCATAGGAAAAGCATTTTTTGATCTGGCTATAACTTTGGCGTCGTTTGAGCAATCTTCATGAAATGTTCCCAAAAAAGTGTCAAGGCAGGTTCTGGTTGTCATGGAAAGTGTGGGGGTGATCCGTGCAGTGGGAACTGAGAATTTGGGGTGGAAAATAAGGGTGCGTTTGTAATGTTAATTCTCATAGGAACCTTTAGTCACACGTACAGCCCGAACTGCTGAACGGACTTGCACCAAATTTGGCAGGGAGGTAGATGTTGGTTAAAGGAAGTGCCTTTTGCCTATTTGGTGTAAATCTGTTCAGTAGTTTATGAGCAATTTAAGTCGAAAATTATAGTGATATCTCTGGTTGCGAAGTCTTCGCAAACAAAGATGAGCTCGTGCAGGGAAATACACTGCTCTGATTGGCTGCCAACACTCCAACCAGGAAGTATTTGCAGCCATCTTAGGACTCGGCTTCACCGAGTACCAAACAAAAGTGAAAATAAAGAAAAGGGGGCAGGGTAGGAATACCCTGACCCACAAGCCATGGTCTTGGGGTCCCCCTGGGACCCTGCCACGGCATAAAAGCATTTAAAAAAAAAGAATCCTGCAAATTTGGGGGAAATGTTTTTTTAAAAAAAAGGAAGCGTGGGCTCCTGCGATTGCTTTAAAATAACCCCCGGGTGGGCCAGGTCCCAGGGGCATATGATTAATATAGAAGGAGGCACACGGGGCCCCCCTCCTAGGGCTTAACAAAGCCACCTCCCTGGGACACTTTACTTTAGTCCACCCGCAGCACCAGGGACCGCCACCTCCCGGGGCTATTGAAACAATATGGGGCGGCCTCTGGGATCCCCCTGCTCTGGGGACCACCACATACCTGGGACTATTTTCCATTATGTGGGGGGCCTCGCGGACCCCCCCCGCCCCGTTGACCACCAACTCCCCGGGGCTAATTTACATTATATTGGGGGCCTTGTGGCCGCCCCCATCCCGGGGACCACCACCTCCCAGGGCCACATACTTTAATAAAAATTAAAATTAAAAACAGCGTGGGAGGCCCTACGGCCTCCCCCACAGCCCCGGGGACCACCACCTCCCCGGAGCTATATGCCATAATGCATGAGGGGGCTCTGCCCCCCACACAAAGTCTAATGAAAGAGGCTATTGCGGACCCCCGGGGACCACCACCTCCCCGGGGCTATATACAAGATGGGATACGCTAGCGACGGTGAGGTTTGCAGAAAGTTCTGTGGCGCTCTACAGAAGTACACTTGAAAGTTGTCGTGAGCTTATTTATGTGCGGTGCTTTGAGGTGGAGAGATCACCCACTCCCCAGTTGGACGACCAAAATCACCCAGTTTGTACAAAAAAAATGGTTTCCCCAGCATACGCTAATGTCAAAATGTATTACATAAATAACAGATATCAACAATTCTTGTCTTTCTTTGTATTTGTTAGGTTTATTCTCACATGTTCTTGTTTAGTTCTTTTTTTAGCCTCTTTTTAGCCAACACTTGTTTCGTCACCCATGGCAAGTGGCCGCGACTTCCTCAGGGCTAAAAGATACGAGCATATGTATTTGCTACTAGAACATGATCATTTTTTTCTAACAATTTGAAGTATAGGTGACATATGTGTCTATAGCAATCTTCCTTTTCATTCAGGTGACTTTTTGTGTGTAGTCAAGAACAAAACCCCTTTACGTATATTTCACAAAACAGAACCAAACCACTCTTACCATCCAGACTATCACCAGGGCATAACACCATCAAGGGCTCAGTATATCCACAATATAAAAATATTTTATTAAAATTTCAAATATTCATGAACATGAAATCATTATACATAGATAAAAAAAGATAAAATTATACAATCATGAAAGTTTTTTCAGTTAATCATATGGAGAAATTGCTAGAAAATTCTTTCTAATCATCAAAAAAAGCTAAACATTAGATCAAGATCATCTGTGAAACATTAACCGCCTAATACATTTGATATTAACAATTTCACAAATGTCACCACAATCTCTAGTTCGCCTTTTCTAGTATGCGTCGACGCGTTTCAGTGGATATCTGTATTCAAGAACCACCTTCCTCAGGACAAAGATATTATCTCTCCCACATGGACATATGGATCTAAACATGTTTATACAAAAAAACAACAATCAATTAGCATTTACATTACAAAATATATACTACCCTTCAATTATATACAGTGTTCGTATCCTGGTGATACATCCCAATCCCATTCACTCAATACAACTCAAACCACTTTCATACAAACATAACTCGTGAGGGTTGATTTATGTAGACCCCCTGGCCATTGGGGGGCATAATTCGCTTCACCACACCCAAATTAGGGTGTCTAAACATCCCATGGAAGTTTTTTAATAGGTGTATTCCAAAAGCATATAAGATACACGAGAGAAATACACTTTATGGACCAATTCATTTAATACATGATTCAAGTCTTATAAGAAAGAAGTTTTATACAAAAGAAAGAGACATGTATATTATATTATGTATCTACCTGTAGCGGATCAGGATACACATCTAATTGTAGCCGCAATACAAATTATTTGTAGGCCACAGTGCGAGGATTCTAAAATCTCACTGTAGGGCATCCCATTCGGATATATGAGTAAATCTGTGGAGAATAGAAATCCTTACTTCTTGAACAACTCATACTATGGGACATATTATAAAGGCTGATTAACAGACAAATCATACCTTAAAATGTAAAAACAATCCTCATAATACAGATCTCGTTGTGAGGCATTTTAGCATGGCATATTCGTCGGTACACTGTCCATTACTGGTTAAAAACACGATGACTTCACGGATTCCTTGGAGCCTATTTTCTCCTTAGATACACGAGATAAGACCCAGTCAGGCACTGCGTGTTGTTTCTGAAAAATATTAACAGAAATCTAGATTGATAACGAAATGCGACATGGCAAACTACACCACTTGCTCTTAATAGAAACCATCATCCTCCTGCTTAATTTCACATAGGAAAAAGAAAGAGAAAAAAAATCTTTCTCTGTCGCGTTTACATCATCACGTTTGCACACACGAAACCCTGGCGCGTGCAATGAAATCGACCTAAGATTCAGGCTGGGCTGCAGTGAATCACGCAAAACTGGGTCATATCTCGTGTATCTAAGGAGAGGATAGGCTCCAAGGAATCCGTGAAGTCATCGTGTTTTTAACCAGAAATGGACAGTGTACCAACGAATAGGCCATGCTAAACATTGTCACATAATCTGAAGGTAACATACTCAGAATTAATTATGCAATCACATAAGAGGGATTATCTGGATTGGGCGCCTCATTATGTGTTTTCCCTTATTTCACCGGCAGGGATTTACGCCTCACAACGAGATCTGATTTATCTAACTAAATAGGCCTGGGGAGGGGGGCACGCGGCCCCCCTCCCAGGTAAAAATAAATCAATATAAAGGCCTGGCCTCTGGGGATGGGATCCCTCGGGCCGAAATTGGCATCGGGAGGGGGAGCGCGTGGCCCCCTTCCTAATTATCAAAATGTGTATTTTTTTTTAAATGGGCATGCCCTGGGGCATGGGGTCCCCGGGGCCGAAATGGGTGGAGAGGGCTGGTGGGTGGGGGGAGAAAGGGAGCGTGCCTCTGACAACTTCTCAGCAATCCTGCTGTGTGGGACTTAATGGAGGTAACAGGAGAGACAGTTGGCCCCCAAGGACCCTCAATAGCCAAGGGGACTTCATCCCCCTACTAGTAGTGCGCCAGGGGGCGCGTTTGCAGAGTGGTGGAAAAAGGGGTCGTGGCCTATCAGATCTCAGCTATCCTGCGGTATAGGAGTTACTGGAGGTAACAGGAGGGGTAGTTGGCCCCCAAGGACTTCCTTGGGGACCAACTATCCCTTCTGTTAACCCCAGTAAGTCCCACACAGCAGGATTCCTGAGAAGTTGTCGGAGGCACGCCCCCTTTCTCCACCACTCTGCAAACGTGCCTCCTGGCGCACTACTAGTTGAGGGGTGACGTCCCTTGGTTCCAGAGGGACCTTGTGGCCCAAGAAGCCCTCCTGGTCGGAGGCCTACCCCCTTTCTCCACTACACTGCAAATGTAACTGCTACTTTAAAAACCATAGAAATTCACTGAAAAAAACAAAGGTTACAGGGACATTATAGTTAGGAAATGGAATAAAAAAAAAACCTTAGAAATTCACTGAAAAAAAAACAAAGTTTATAGAGACGTTATAATGAGGCTCAGTTTTCACTCATACAAAACCAGAGTAATTCAGCATTTATAGTTAGCTGAGCTAACTATAACTCGTGCCCCTGCAATGCACTGCTTATGACCTCACATATTACATCACACATGACATGGTCAGTGACATCACTGATGACATCTCAAATGACATCACTGATGACATCATAAACAGAATCTCTCACACACACCCCAATATAACCTTTCATTCACCCACTCCAACTTCCACACTACCATTCTCAAAACCATTGACACAACCATACCAGTATGTACACACCAACTCACTGATTCATAGGTCTACACACACACACATCCACAGATACAGATACTAACACATACTCACTCACCTAGACAGTCACTGACACAAGCACACACTCGCCCATACAGCCACTCTCACAATCACTCACTCACACATACAGTCACTTATATACTCCAACCCTCACCTATACTGCCTTTCACATACGTAGTTACTCACCCATATACCACTGACACATCCATTCACTCACCGATCAGCCATACGCACACTCACTCACCTTTATGGCCCCTCACAGACGTACTCACAAACCCATACAACCACTGACTCACCCACTCACTCTTCCATGTAGGCAGTCACACACCCCCTCACCCACCCACACAGACACTCAAACACCCATACAGGTACTCAGACAACCAATCAATAACCCATACAGCTACTCCTGTACCTACTCACTAACCCATACAGCCACTTACACACCAACTGACAGACTGATACAGACATTTACACAACCTAGTCACTCACCCATACATTCACTGAGACACGTATAATCACTCACTTATACAGCCACTCACGCACCCACTAAATCATCCATACTGGTACTCATACACCCACTGATTCATCAATCCAGCTTGGTGTATATATATTTAACACTCAAACATTTTAGAAACACTCACAGTCACCAGATGATGTCATGAGTGATGTCATGAGTGATGTCAATTGAGATGCCATCAGTGATGTCATCAATGATGTCACTGACCATGTCATGAGTGATGTAATATGTGAGGTCATAAGCAGTGCATTGCGGGGGCGCAAGTTATAGTTAGCTCAGCTAATTATAACTGCTGAATTTCTCTGGTTTTGTACGTGTGAAACCTGAGCCTAACTATAACATCTCTGTAATCTTTGGTTATTTCAGTGAAATATATATATATAACATCACCAAGATGAGAAATTAAATTCAGGCACGATTAAAAAAGCACGAAGATACCATCAAAATAAGGAAGGCTTTCAAATTCAATCTGGACAAAATAGACTACGAAACAGGCCAGATATTTACATTTGCACGCAAATTTGACAATGTCAAACGCCAGAGGTTCGTGAAGACAAATCCAGCAGGTCTTAATATCCATAATGCTTGTAGGAAAGATACAAATGAAGTAGCTTCCACCTCAGATTTGAGCTCCTTAACAAGTGAGACGGAATCGGAGGATGGAGTAACGGAGACAACCAGTGCAAATATGGATAAGGGAAGACTTACGCTGGCGGAAGAGCTGGATTTTTTAAGTTTGGACAGGAGACAAACCCTAAGACCGCGGAACCCTCCGAAGATACAAGAAAAAGGAGAAACAAAAGGAGAAGAGAAAGGAGGAAATGTGGGAAAAACAAAAAACAAAAGGCAACAATGGAGGCAGAAGTAAGGGAGAAGGATAATACGGTCATAAACCCGTCAGAAGTCACACTCAACAAAGCAGAAATCCAAATTCTTTCACTATGATTATCATTTTGTCCCGAGAGCAATTTTGATTATGGACAAACAAGAGTGGACATTTTTAAATTTATTAGAAAATTAAAACTCAAAAAATATTTTACTATTAAAGAAGGTCTCCAACAAAAAAATGAGGGACATCAAAATAAAGATACACAGAAAGAAAACCTACAGGGATCGGATGCAACTATTTTGCTAACTATGTATGAATTGGCAAATGTAACAAATGAAACAGAAACAAATGCTGATGAAAATTCTACACAAGCAAGGTTACAAGATTTAGGAATCAATACGGCAGCGATTGCCAGTAGTCCATTTAAACCAAAATTAACTTTTTTGCCGATGATGCCAAGAGATGCCATAGACTTATTCCATGACCGTGTCATCGAGGATTTGAAAAAATTGTACGTCAAAAACAAAAGACTGGGTACCAAATGGATATTCAAACAGCAACAATATGAGAGGTTAATGAAGAAATTGAGAGAAAATAAAGACATAGTAATAAATAAATCTGACAAAGGAAGGAATATTGTCATATGGCCCAAGGAGCAATACACAGCAGAAGCCTATAGACAGTTGGATGATAAATCATGTTATGAACGCACAAGCAGCAGACACTATAACTTCACGAAGGAACAACTTAAAAAAGATTTATCACAATGGAAAAGAGAAGGACTAATTACAAAGGAAGAATTTGGTTTCCTACATAAAGAACATCCAATACTCCCAATTATGTATCTTATACCGAAAATCCACAAAGAGGCACTACCAGTACCAGGAAGGCCAATTATCTCGGCAAGGAGCAGCGTGTCGGAAAACATATCGCAATATGTGGAATTTTACCTGCATGAGTTTGTTCAGAAACTGCCATCTTATATTAAAGATTCTGGAGATTTCATTAGAAAATTACAGGATACAACATGGAGTGATGAATATATTTTAATGACGCTTGATATTACTTCGCTCTATACAAGCATAGAACATTCAGTGGGTCTCAATGCAGTAAAACATTTTCTAGACACTCGTCCAATAGGAATGTTAAAACACAACAAAATGTTGCTGGAATTAATATCATGGTGTTTACACAACAATTTCTTTTTATTTGGAAAAGAGATGTTTAGACAAATGAGAGGAGTTGCGATGGGGTCCTGCTTCTCCCCCAGTTATGCATGTTTGCATGTAGGTTGGTGGGAGGAGCAGGTCCTCAAAAGGGAACATTCTGTTTTGGTGGACAACCATATTGTTCAATGGATGAGATTTATTGATGATGTTTTTCTAGTGTGGCATGGCAATGTGGACAGCGCTACAAGTATTGTACAAACAATTAATGCAAATAATTTTAACTTAGAATTTACTGCCCACATTGACGAACATTCTGTGGATTTTTTAGATGTCACAGTATATAAAGGAAAACAAACTGGAAACAACATTACATCGCAAAATCGCTGCAGGAAACTCAACGCTTCATGCGAAAAGTTTCCACCCAAAACACCTCATCAATAGTATACCTTATGGGGAACTATTAAGATTACGTAGAATATGCAGCACAGAAATCGAGTTAAAAAGATGCGAAAAAGAAATGATTACCAGATTTTTACAACGAGGTTATAGTCAAACTATACTTAATCAGGCTATAACAAAAGTCAGAGCGAATGAAAGGGAGAATGAGCAGATGGGTAAGACCAGGACGAAAGAGATAATCCCTTTTCAATCAAGCACCAGACCGAAGGAGACAAATGTAGAAGACACCACAGTCAGGCTAATAACCAGCTATAGCCGGCAGGAAAATAAAATCAGAAGCATAATTAATAGAAATTGGCCAATAGTTCAAACAGACACAATTATGGCACAACAAATTCTGAAAAAGCCCACATTAACATTCAGGCGGGCTCTATCAATGAGGTCCATGTTGGTCAAAAATAGTCCAGAGATCAACCCCAACAAATCATGGCTCAAACCGAAAAATGTTTTTTTCAGATGCACATTGTGCAGAGCATGCAAATTTGAGGTCAATACTACAGAATACCCTACCCCATTCAATACAGAACCCACACTGTTAAAAGACAATTATAACTGCCGCACTGAATATGCAGTTTATGTGCTGACATGCACCTGCGGCCTGCGAT
The DNA here is from genome assembly GCA_963921515.1 of Calotriton arnoldi. NCBI lineage: Eukaryota > Metazoa > Chordata > Amphibia > Caudata > Salamandridae > Calotriton > Calotriton arnoldi. Next base: position 813,087 of record CAWUFW010007126.1, read on the forward strand.
ATGTGGGTAGCACCAAGCTGCAGCTGCATGTTAGAATACATCAGCACTTAAGAGCAATAATGAATTCTGATCAAACATACTCTGTGGCCAGACACTTTAAGGCTGTACATCAAAATGATTTAAAGTGTTTAACCTACTACGTAATCGGATCCATACCACCTCTTAGGCGAGAGGACAATAGAGAAAAATTGCTTAGAAGATTAGAGTCGAAAATGATATTAGAACTGGACTCCAAATCGCCTTTTGGCTTAAACAACAGTGAGGAGCTACATAATTTTCTGTAGGAAAAGTTTTAGGTAGTTTTTTGTGTATTTTTTTATGTAAATTGTGATTCTTGTAAAGAAAGAGAAAAGGAAAAAGTTTTTGGTAAACATACATATGACAAAAGTGTTTGGTAATATACATATGTTACAATGCAGGTTGTGGTAGTTCTATTCTAAAATGAAATGAATTTTGTGAGGTTACTTAGGATATGCATATGAAGAGTCTATGTGAGATTTTTATGGGATGTTTATGAAAATGTTATGAAGTTTGGTGAAACTTTATGGTAATTTTATGAAGGTTTTATGAAATTCATTTTAGATGCTGTTGAATTTTAGCATATACACACTCTAGAAACATATGATGACACAATTGAACCACCTAAACGTGAGAAATCAACTTGGTATAGGATTATACCATTTATTTTATTTTCTCTAAAGGTAAAATAAGGCTGTACAAACAAATAAGGAGAACATTAAGACAAAGAGAGAAAAGAAACAGAAGGAAGTAAGATTTCTCGCTTGCTTCAGAATACACCAATAGGGAATTAGAGGGTCTTGTGGACAGAGAAGATTGTGGATAAGAGAGAGTCTAGCCTCTGCACTTAACATCTAGCTGCTATACAATGTTTTTATCTGTCTTTTAAACAGCTATTTAACTGTTTTTTTAATATAATTATAGGAGTAAATATGCACTTTAAAAAATTGTAGGCACTTAGCACTTTGGGCAACACTTAGCACTTTAAGAAAGTACTGACAAATTATGTCAATTGCACATTAGCACTTTGCGATAAAACTAGACGACATGAACTCTAAGAGGAATAGTGGTGATGCATTGAAGCGGATATGAGTCTAACCACAAGGCAAAAGAGAAAGAATATAATCAATTCATACAGAAACACAATAATGTCAGAGGGGAATAATCATGTGTGTGTGTGGGCAAGACAATGATATTAAAAAGCACTATGCAGTGAGATTCAAGACTTCCCACATATGAACATTAACAATAATATTCAGTAAATAGGTCTATGCATTTTATCTATTTATTTAATTATTTATTGAATGGATGGATGACATCATCGTTTATTGCTTGGGCGCTGTATATTTATACATATGAACATACACATTTGTGTTTAGAAATGCCTTGTAAACAATGAATTAACCATTTTATGTTTAAACAGAATTTACAAAAAGATGTAAGCTGTATTTATCGCATCATATGCCTTACTATCGGGAAGTCTGTCTTTTATGGTGATTATAGGCACTCCTATCATGTGACATGACGACATAAGGGATTTAAACACGATGATTTGCGGCGTTTCTTCATGTGATCAAGGTCACATGCTAGTGACCGAAACGCGTAATGGCGAGTTTGGAGAGAGCAAATAAAGGTGATTAAAGCACTATTTTTGGAGTCTGTACCCTTCTATCCGCTTCAGGAGGATTCTGGTTGGGAAACGTCGTGGTATATATATATATATATTCACTGAAAAAACCACAGGTTTCAGGGACGTTATAGTTAGTTGGACATTTCACTCGTACAAAACCAGAGAAATTCGGCCGTTATAGTTAGTTCAGCTAACTATAACTCGCGCCCCGCAATGCACTGCTGATGACGTCACATATTACATCATTCATGACATGGTCAGTGACATCACTGATGACATCTCAAATGACATCACTGATGACATCATCCAGTGACTGTGTGTTTCTGTAAAGTTTAAATATGTTTTATATATATATATATAGGCCAAGGTGTATTGAAGAATGAGTGGGTGTAAAGTGTCTCAATGGATGATTTAGTAGGTGCGTGACTGACTGTATAAGTGAGTGATTAAATGTGTCTACATACACTAGGGTACACTATGGGTTGGGGTACCCCTGTGATTGGCATGACCTCCCCTGTAAGGCCCTAGTACATAATAGGGCAGGGGGATTAAAACTACCTCTAACTAAGAGGTGCAGAAGGAGGCAAGAGAAGTGCAGAAAGAAGCAACAGAGGTACCGAAAGAGGCAAGAGAGGTGCAAAAAAAAAAGCAAGTAAAGTGCAGAAAGAGGCATAAGAGTATCTGTTTAAATATGGAGGTTAGTACATTTGCAAGTGCAGAAAGAAGCATGGAAATTGCAGAAAGAAGCATGGAAAGTGCAGAATGAAGCTAAGGGTGCAGAAAGAGGCAAGAGAGGTGCACAAAGAGGTGAGAGAGTTACAGAAAGAGGCAAGTGAAGTGCAGAAGGAGGCAAGAGAACTGCAGAAAGAGGCAATAGAGGTGCAGAAAGAGGCAAGTGAGATGTAAAAACAGGCAGGAAAGGTACAGAAAGAGGGAACACGAGTGCAGAAAGAGACACCAAGGGTGCAGAAAGAAGCAAATGAGGTGCAGAAAGAGGCAAAAGACGTGCGGAAAGAGGGAAGAGAACTGCAGAAAAAGGCAAGAAAAGTGCAGAAAGAGACAAAAGAGGTACATAAAGAGACAACAGGGGTGCAGAAAGAAGCAAGACAGGTGCAGAAAAAGCATGGAAAGTGCAGAATGAAGCAACAGGGGTACAGAAAGAGGCAAGAGAAGTGTAGAAAGGAGCAAGTGAGGTGCAGAAAGAGCCAACAGAGGTGCAAAAAGAGGCAAGAGAGGTGCAGAAACAGGCAAGACAAGTGCACAAAGAGGCAAGAGAATTGCTGAAAGAAGCAACAGAGGTGTAGAAAGAAGCAAGAAAAGTGCAGAAAGAGGCAAGTGAGATGCAAAAACAGGCAGGAAAAGTACGGAAAGAGGGAAGGCGAGTGCAGAAAGAGACAACAGGGGTGCAGAAAGAAGCAATGAGGTACAGAAGGAGGCAACAGACGTGCAGAAAGAGGGAAGAGAGGTGCAGAAAAAGGCAAGAAAATTGCAGAAAGAGGCAAAAGAGGTATCTAAAGAGACAACAGGGGTGCAGAAAGAAGCAAGACAGGTGCAGAAAGAAGCATGGAAAGTGCAGAATGAAGCAACAGGGATGCAGAAAGAGGCAAGAGAGGTGCACAAAGAGGCGAGAGAGTTACAGAAAGAGGCAAGTGAAGTGCAGAAGGAGGCAAGAGAACTGCAGAAAGAGGCAATAGAGGTGCAGAAAGAGGCAAGTGAGATGCAAAAACAGGCAGGAAAGGTACAGAAAGAGGGAAGACAAGTGCAGAAAGAGACAACAGGGGTGCAGAAAGAAGCAAAGAGGTGGAGAAAGAGGCAACAGACGTGCAGAAAGAGGGAAGAGAGGTGCAGAAAAAGGCTAAAGAGGTACATAAAGAGACACCAGGGGTGCAGAAAGAAGCAAGACAGGTGCAGAAAAAAGCATGGAAAGTGCAGAATGAAGCAACAGGGGTGCAGAAAGAGGCAAGAGAAGTGTAGAAAGGAGCAAGTGAGGTGCAGAAAGAGCCAACAGAGGTGCAAAAAGAGGCAAGAGTGGTGCAGAAACAGGCAAGAGAAGTGCACAATGAGGCAAGAGAATTGCTGAAAGAAGCAACAGAGGTTTAGAAAGAAGCAAGAAAAGTGCAGAAAGAGGCAAGTGAGATGCAAAAACAGGCAGGAAAGGTACAGAAAGAGGGAAGACGAGTGCAGTAAGAGACAACAGGGGTGCAGAAAGAAGCAAATGAGGTGCAAGAAGAGGCAACAGACGTGCAGAAAGATGGAAGAGAACTGCAGAAAAAGGCAAGAAAAGTGCAGAAAGAGGCAAAAGAGGTACATAAAGAGACAACAGGGGTGCAGAAAGAAGCAAGACAGGTGCAGAAAGAAGCATGGAACGTGCAGAATGAAGCAACAGGGATGCAGAAAGAGGCAAGAGAGGTGCAGAAAGAAGCATGGAAAGTGCAGAATGAAGCAACAGGGGTGCAGAAAGAGGCAAGAGAGGTGCACAAAGAGGCGAGAGAGTTACAGAAAGAGGCAAGTGACATGCAGAAGGAGGCAAGAGAACTGCAGAATGAGGCAAATGAGGTGCAGAAAGAGGCAACAGACGTGCAGAAAGAGGGAAGAGAGGTGCAGAAAAAGGCATGAGAAGTGCAGAAAGAGGCAAAAGAGGTACATAGAGAGACACCAGGGGTGCAGAATGAAGCAAGACAGGTGCAGAAAGAAGCATGGAAAGTGCAGAATGAAGCAAGATGGGTGCAGAAAGAGGCAAGAGAAGTGTAGAAAGGAGCAAGTGAGGTGCAGAAAGAGCCAACAGAGGTGCAAAAAGAGGCAAGGGAGGTGCAGAAACAGGCAAGAGAAATGCACAAAGAGGCAAGAGAATTGCTGAAAGAAGCAACAGAGGTGTAGAAAGAAGCAAGAAAAGTGCAGAAAGAGGCAAGTGAGATGCAAAAACAGGGAGGAAAGGTACAGAAAGAGGGAAGACGAGTGCAGAAAGAGACAACAGGGGTGCAGAAAGAAGCAAATGAAGTGCAGAAAGAAGCAACAGACGTGCAGAAAGATGGAAGAGAACTGCAGAAAAAGGCAAGAAAAGTGCAGAAAGAGGCACAAGAGGTACATAAAGAGACACCAGGGGTGCAGAAAGAAGCAAGACAGGTGCAGAAAGAAGCATGGAAAGTGCAGAACGAAGGAACAGGGATGCAAAAAGAGGCAAGGGAGGTGCACAAAGATGCGAGAGAGTTACAGAAAGAGGCAAGGGAAGTGCAGAAGGAGGCAAGAGAACTGCAGAAAGAGGCAATAGAGGTGCAGAAAGAGGCAAGTGAGATGCAAAAACAGGCAGGAAAGGTACAGAAAGAGGAAAGACGAGTGCAGAGAGACAACAGGGGTGCAGAAAGAAGCAAATGAGGTGCAGAAAGAGGCAACAGACGTGGAGAAAGAGGGAAGAGAGGTGCAGAAAAAGGCAAGAAAAGTGCAGAAAGAGGCAAAAGAGGTACATAAAGAGACAACAGGGGTGCAGAAAGAAGCAAGACAGGTGCAGAAAGAAGCATGGAAAGTGCAGAATGAAGAAACGGGTGCAGAAAGAGGCAAGAGAAGTGTAGAAAGGAGCAAGTGAGGTGCAGAATGAAGCAACAGGGGTGCAGAAAGAGGCAAGAGAGGTGCAAAAACAGGCAACAGAAGTGCACAAAGAGGCAAGAGAATTGCTGAAAGAAGCAACAGAGGTGTAGAAAGAAGCAAGAAAAGTGCATAAAGAGGCAAGTGAGATGCAAAAACAGGCAGGAAAGGTACAGAAAGAAGGAAGACGAGTGGAGAAAGAACAGCGGTGCAGAAAGAAGCAAATGAGGTGCAGAAAGAGGCAACAGACGTGCAGAAAGAGGGAAGAGAGGTGCAGAAAAAGGCAAGGAAAGTGCAGAAAGTCAAAAGAGGTACATAAAGAGACAACAGGGGTGCAGAAAGAAGCAAGACAGGTGCAGAAAGAAGCATGGAAAGTGCAGAATGAAGCAACAGGGGTGCAGAAAGAGGCAAGAGATGTGTAGAAAGGAGCAAGTGAGGTGCAGAATGAAGCAACAGGGGTGCAGAAAGAGGCAAGAGAGGTGCAGAAACAGGCAAGAGAAGTGCAGAAAGAGGCAAGAGAATTGCTGAAAGAAGCAACAGAGGTGTAGAAAGAAGCAAAAAAAGTGCAGAAAGAGGCAAGTGAGATGCAAAAACAGGCAGGAAAGGTACAGAAAGAGGGAAGACGAGTGCAGAAAGAGACAACAGGGGTGCAGAAAGAAGCAAATGTTGTGCGGAAAGAGGCAACAGACGTGCAGAAAGAGGGAAGAGAGGTGCAGAAAGTACATGAGATTTGCAGAATGAGGTCAAGAGAAGTGCAAAAAAAGAAAGAAACGTGCAGAAAGAAGCAACAGAAATGCAGAAAGAGGCAAGAGAGGCACAGAAAGAAGAGAGGTTTGTGCACCATTAGTACCAATTTAACACCCACATTTAGCAATAAGTAACACGTGACCATTCTACGTTTGCAAAGGGCCTTCCACAATGCTGTAACACTTGTCGCTGCATTTTTGGTAACGTTTGACCCATTTCAGCTAGAAACAAGGCTTTTTTTGTTCAAATCTGAAGATTAGGGTGCAGATGATGAATTATGTGGCTAATGCAGAAAATTTATAACTGTGCGAAAGTCGGTGCAGCCAAACAGTCACATAATTACAGTGGCCCTGCTCATACCTCTGACTAGGTCCACAAGTGCTCCTCAGTGATTCCATCTTTTTTTGTCTCACTGAGTTCATAGTTGAGCTTCTTTGGAAATGAGGAAGACTAAACCTGAGGTTATCACTCCACAACACAGACTACCATACCACATAATTACTCTCCATAACACATAATCCCACTCTACATAATTCCTATACACTAAATACCACATACTTTCTATCCACATAATTTCACTGCACAACATACCACATAATTCCACTACACACAACGTACATCCACTCCACTCCACTCCAAAAAACATTAGTAAAAAACTTTTGCATTTACAAAGCCAATAGCTCTAATTCTCGCAAATGCGAAACCTATTACATTGCAAACACTTCTTTAACTAGTAGTCGTGTTTGCAGAGTGGTGGAGAAAGGGTGCTGGGCCTCCGACCAGCGCTCAGGAATTCCGGTGCGAAGGGCTTACAGGAGGTACCAGTAGGGCTTCTTGGCCCCCAAAGTCCCTCAGGAGTAAATTGGACTTCATCCCCCATCCCGTAGTCTGCCAGGAGGCACGTTTGCAGAATGGTGGAGAAAGGGGGGCATGGCCTCTGAAGACGTCTTAGCAATCCCACTGTGCCGGACTTACTGGAGGTAACAAGAGGGGTAGTTGGCCCCCAAGGACATCCTTGGGGGCCAACTATTATTATTATTACTATTGTAAGATTTGTAATGCGCATGGCTGCCCCAGCAACGGGGCGTCCCAGCGCAGCCAAAGACTTGAAGCTGTAGGAGGTGGTGGGGAGTTATGCCGGGAAGAGCCAGGTCTTTATGGCTTTGCAAAAGGCAAGATGATTCTGGATCCCTCTGATGGAGGCTGGGAGCGAGTACCAGAGTCTGGCCGCAAGAGTTCTAAAAGAGCGGCCTCCAGCTTTGACTCTTAGGACTCGAGGAATACAAGCCAGCCCTTGGTCGGCTGAGCGTAGAGTACGCCGAGGAACATAGAGAGCTAGCAGATCTGCCAACCCCGGTGGTGCTTGTTGAGTCAGAATTCTATGAGCCACACATAGCTTTTTAAACTGGATTCTTTTTTCCACTGGCAGCCAGTGTAGTTTAGGTAGAGGTTTAGACACTGAGCAAGATTTCGGAAGCGCCAGGAGAATGCGGGCTGCTGCATTCTGTATTCTCTGCAGACGCCGGATACTGGACTTATTGGCGCCTAAATACAGAGAATTACCATAGTCCAATCTAGATAAAATCGTGGCCTGAACAATGGTCTGACGGATTTTTGAGTTAAAGAAACCAAGTAAAGGTTTTAATCCTCGCAGGAGCCCAAAACAGGTCCCTGCTACTGATTTAGATTGCATATCAAAGGAGAGACCACTGTCGATCCAAACACCGAGATTCTTAACTGCCTCTTTAGACAGGGGTGCTGGTTTTAGTCGATCTGGCCAATATTGTTCCAACCACATATCACAGTCTCTCCCGAACAGCAGAATTTCTGACTTACTGGCATTCAGCTGCAGGTAGTTTGAAGCCATCCAGTCCGCGATCACCAACAAATCCTCCTTAAATTTCACGAGGTTGTGGTTACATTTCTTAGAGAAGGCAATAACCAATTGGGTGTCGTCAGCGTACGATACCAACGACAAACCTCTACTTTTAGCCACCGCCGCTAGGGGTTGAACATAAATGTTAAAAAGTAAGGGGCACAATATTGAGCCTTGAGGCACCCCCTGTTGCAGGGCGTATTCCAGAGAGTGGAAAGGTGGCACCAAGACCTGGAAAGATCTACCCTCCAAAAAAGAACGAAGCCAGGCCAGGGCCGGCCCCCTAATTCCTATCTCCTGAAGACGATTTAAAAGTATCACGTGGGAGACAGTGTCGAAGGCGGCACTTAAATCCAAAAGAACTAAGGCCGCAGAATTTCCGACATCGAGGCTACCACGGATTACTTCCGTCACTGCCAATAGAGCTGATTCGGTGCTGTGACGAGATCTAAAACCGTTTTGCGACGAATCTAGTATTTAATTTCTCTCGATAAACTCTGTAAGAATGGTGTTTACATGAGATTCTACCGTTTTTGCCAGAAATGGCAGCTGAGATTTAGGACGGTAATTACCCAACTCAGATGGATCCAGAGACGGCTTCTTCAGGAGAGGTATAACTTTAACGTGCTTCCACGCGGATGGTACGGACGCTGTGGTTAGAGATAGATTAACCAAATCCCTACTCACTGGCGAAATGAGGGCATGAAACTGGCGAAAGTGAGCAGGTGTCAGAGGGTCGGCTGGAGAGCCTGATTTAATTTTCAGACAGAGGGACTCAAAATCAGTGGGAGACAATAGGGGGAAAGACGAGAGTACATTAACCACAGTGGATCCAATTATCCCATGCCTTTCCACAAGGTCAGTGGTGCCATTGGCCGGAGGGAGGCTCTTATATATCTTCTCCACCTTATTCAAAAAGTAACTGGCCAGGTCGTCACACTGAAGATTTGAGGTGATAGGTGAATCCACCTTCAACCCAGAACTCTTCATGATCTTGAGCAGGATGAAGATTGTTTTAGAGGGGTTGTTACTCGCCGAGATTTTCCCGGCTATAAACTCTGCTCTGGCTCTCCGGGCCAATTTATGATAGAGCTTAATAGACGCTCGGTACTTGTTTTTAGCTTCAGCATCATAAGTGCGCCTCCAGGCGCGCTCAAGCTGTTTGCAGTGTTTTTTAGCTTTAATCAGCGAGTCATTAAACCAGGGATTAGACAGCCCTCTTTTTTTTACACTCAATTTGGCAGGGATGCAACTGTCCAAAACTAGCGTCAGCCAATCCTGGAAACACGTATTAGCATCCTCAATATCAGGTGGAAGCTGAGGCTTGTGGCTTAACAATAAATCCAAGAAATGATTGATGTCTAACTTGTGCAAAGGACGTTTTAAGACTGGTACGGGGCAGTTCAAAACAGGCTTTCCTTGCCACCGCAGGGCGAAAGAGATGAGAAAATGATCTGTCCAGACCACAGGGATCGGCAACAGAACCTTTAGGGAACCCAAGTTGGAAAATATAGGGTCCAACAGATGACCTGCTACATGCGTGCTCTTGGGGACATATTAAACCAGCTGACAGGACTCTAAGTCTGCCAAAAAACTGGCAATCTCCGATTTGCCGACGTTTTCAAGATGTAGATTGAGGTCCCCTAAAATAGTAAAATTCGCCGCTTTACTAGCGAAAAGGGTAACTTTATTCAACAATTCTTCCCTGAACATTTTAGATGGCCCTGGAGGTTGATAAATAAGACCAGTGACAGTGAGATTGTGATTTAACGTTATTTTGAAAAAGGCGCTTTCACTGTCAGGGATGTCCTCCTTAATAAAACTGCAGTGGTACGACTCTTTGAAAATTACTGCAATGCCACCCCCTCTATTTCCTGATCTATTAATTTGATTCATCATAAAACCTTGCGGAAGAGCCAACCAGGGCTCCGCAACAGAGTCCTGCGTGAGCCACGTCTCTGTTAAAAATAATACATCTGGAGACTCATCAATTAGTAAGTCAAAGACCTCAGCGAGGTGTTTCACCAGTGACCGGCAGTTAAGGCTTAAAAACTTAAACTCAACTAAGTCAGGAGGGAGTGGGTCTGACTCCTCTATTTGGAATTGAAAGGAACATTGCTTGCACTTAAAGGAGCCAGCCGGGGGAACCCAAGCCAAAGTCGGGCATTTAGTGTCAAATGACAAAAGCTCAGTGCGAGAATACCTGAGTGGGGCATCTGTAAGTTGGACAGAGGGCCTGGCATCTGGCGGCGCGGACGGGCGCAGACGGGCTTGCCTTAGGCACGCCCGCTGCGCGGTCGCGTAAGCGCCTCCATATGTAGTGTCAGGGGTTTGAGAACTAGCCCGCTGACCTACACTACCCCCAAAATGGTGGTCCCACTCCCGCGATCACGGAGCGTACCGCGGACTATGCCCCCCACACAACAGCCTTTAAAAAACACGATGTGGCAGCAAAAGTAAGTCCAGTTTACAAACAGATTTCTTAACAATTTTATACAAATTTAAAATACTTTTAAAACAGACGATTATAGGTGTGCAAACGCTATGCTTCTACTCCCGGCTCATGCCTCAGGAGCGAACTACCCCTCCTATTACCTCCAGTAAGTCCCACACAGCAGCATTGCTAAGTTCGACGAGCAGGTCACGCCCCCTTTGCCCACCACTCTACAAACGCGCTCCCTGGCGCGCTCTTGGATGGGGATTGAAGTCCCCTTCGCTGCTGGGGGTCCTTTAGGGGCCAACTAGCCTATCTCTTACCTCCAGTAAGCCCCACGCAGTGGGATTGCTGAGAGGTAGACAAAGGCCATGCCCCCTTTGTCCACCACTCTGCAAACGCGCCCCCTGATGCGTTGTTAGTTGGGGAATTAATTCCCCTTGAATACTGAGGGTCCCTGGTGGCCAACTAGCCCACCAGGTATCTCCAATATGCGCCACAGAGCTGGATTGCAGAGAGGTGGTCCGAGGCCATGCCCCCTTTTTTACACCACTCTGCAAACGCGCCTCTTGGCGCACTGCTGCTCGGGGGATGAAGTCCACTTGTGTCCTGGAGTCCTCAGGACACAAGAGGACCTCATCGCCCCACCAGCAGTGTGCCAGAAGCCGTGTTTGCAGAGTGGTGTAAAAAGGGGCGTGGCCTCGGACCACCTGTCTGCAACACAGCTCTGTGGCGCTTACTGGAGGTACCTGGTGGGCTAGTTGGCCCCCAGGGACCCTCAGGATTCAAGGGACTTAATCCCCCAAGTTACAACACGCCAGGGGGCGCGTTTGCACACTTGTGATATCAGGACCCGCCCCCTCCCTGCACCAATGTGCAAACGTGCCCCCTGGCGTGTTGTAACTTGGGGGATTAAGTCCCCTTGAATCCTGAGGGTCCCTGGGGGCCAACTAGCCCACCAGGTACCTCCAGTAAGCGCCATAGAGCTGCCTTGCAGAGAGGTGGTCCGAGGCCACGCCCCTTTGTACACCACTCTGCAAACGCGGCTTCTGGCTCTTTTGCCCACCCACACATTTAAAAAAAAAAACAGAGCCCCAAGGAGGTGGCGGTCCCCGGGGCTGCGTGCCCCCGCGGTTCATTATCAATGCCCCGGGGAGGTGGCATTCCCGGGGGCAGTGTGGGGGGGTTGGGACCCCACCACGCATTTACTAATCAAGCCCCGGGGAGGTGGCGTCCCCGGGGCTGCGGGAGGGCCGAGTGCCCCCGCGCATAAATCATAAAGCCCCGGGGAGGTGGCGGTCCCACACCATAAATAGTATTGCCCCCGGGACTTGGCCCACCCGGGGGCTTCGAAAACGAAGCGCGGGAGACCGCGCTTCGTTTTTTAAACTTTTCGGACGGATTCGCGCACCCGTTGCGACCCCGCCACAAATGTTTTAAAAAAATGCTTTTTTTGGGCCTGGGGGGTCAGGGTGTTTTTACCCTGGCCCCTTTTCTTGTTTTTAATCTATTTTTTTACCTTTTTCCTTCACCCTCGTCCGAGGCACAAGATGGCTGCCAACACTTCCAGGTTTGAAGTGTTGGCAGCCAATCAGAGGCAAGCTCGGGCTCAGGAGGTTAGGCTCCGCCTAGATATCGAAAGTTTTCTTTTTTTTAATTTCTCAGGAACTACTGAACGGATTTACACCATTTTAAAAAAAAGTCGCTTTCTGAACCAAGCGCTACCTTTTTGCCAAATTTGGTGTAATTCCGTTCAGCAGTTCGGGCTGTAGCTTTGTCTAAAGTTTCCTATGGAAATGAACATGGGGAAAACGCATTTTGGGAGCCCCCTTTTTTCTCGGCCCCCGCTTGTTGAATCACCCCGAAACTTTCAAGACAGGAGCTGACCGGAGCGGGCCACTAGTTTTGAAAATTTCGCGAAGATTCGTCAACCGGCGCCAAAGTTATTGGGAAAAGAAAAAACGCTTTTCCTATGGAAACTAGGTCCTAACTATAACTACCTACTGGCGACCGCCAGTAGGTAATATATATATATATATATATATATATATATATATATATGTGCTTCGTAAAGAGCCCCGACCTTATCCGGGCGGCTCAGTGCCTCGGGAACGAAGCTTCCCGAGAATTTATCACCAACAAACTCTTCTTGGTCTCACATAGCAAGAAGTGCACCGGCTCAGGCTTTGGTGGTAAAAATAGTTGTAATCACATCACGATATGCTGGCAAAGAGGCGCACACTCCCAACATGTTTCAGCTTCAGCAAGCCTTGATCATGGGAACAGTCTCTCTGATTTTTTAAAACATCCCACGTGTTTTAAAAGCGCAGGTCGTATTTCTCTAGCAGAGCACGCTCTGGAAAACATTATATATATATATATATATATATATATATATATATATATATAAACACATATACATATATATATTTGTGCTGGACACTCCCTTCTGAAAGTAACTGATTAGTGCTATACAAATTCATAAATCAAATCAAATAATTATTCCTAAACTTCGCTATTGACAGGGCACAGATACCCAGGGTACTTGCTGTTCCGCTTGTTTCTTCTATGCAGTTGGGCCTCCTTCTTTGCGACACTGCCTTATTTTCTGCCACTTTGGGCGAAGCTCAAGTTTGTTCCCTTCTTCCTTGTCTGAGCATTCCCCAACGCAGGTCAGCCCCAGGATTTCAAACACATCAGAGATGAAAATGGCAGAATAGTGCTACTCTATCCATGAGAGGAGAATTTGAAGTAGTCACAGTGGTACCAAATGTCGTTATTCTCAGGAATTCAGGCTATGGATGAAATGTCTTACGCTTGCTGAGAGATCTCGAAAGATGTGCAGTTTGATGCCATTGTAGGAAGCATGCCCTCATTCCCTCACCTTATTTTGTCCTTGAAATTGTATACCTGTGCCAGGATGTCTGGAAGAAAATTTCCTGGTTCCCTGATGTGTTTGGATGTACCTGGTCTAGTTTGCTAGGAACGGCTCCAGGTTTCTCACTAATCACATCTCCCATATTCTATATTTTGCTTTTGATGTTTCGCCGCCTACATCTTTAGGAATGAATGAGGGACGCTTCACTCGGGCTCGTGAGCCCTGACGTTACTTGCCTTCTTTCTGCCCCAGTGGGGGCCACGCAGGAGCAGCAGCCAACAGACCCGGAGAGCCAGCAACACAGCTCGGGTAGGACTCGATCCCCCAGCTGGCCCCGGTGTATACTCAGCACGGGAGGTGACGTCACCCTCCCTGCGCCCTTCGTGCCCGGGCCAAGTGCCCGTCCGCGCCAGGGGCCCGTCCGCGCCAGACTGTGGCAGGGCAGGGCCATCCTTATTTGGCTTTTGGAAAAGGTGTCTGGGCGGCTCTGAACTGGAACTGGAACTGGATATTGTTTGGAATACCTTTTTAGAGAGATCCGAATGCAGGTCTCGCAACTACTATCAATTACCTTAAAGTTCTGAAAGGCGGTGAGATAACTAACGAAGTAACACATCCTTTCTAAATCGGCAGTTCGAACAATCTTTTTAGAGAGCGTGTTATTAAATGATTTTAAACCTGGACAATCAGTAAGCAAGATAGCTAAAAGACTTAGTTAGGGTTTGTGTAGTTTACCAGTTATTATTGGTGTGTGTATTGAATTGTTTGTTAATGGTATATATATTCAGATGACTAGCACAAATTGATTGGTCTTTTAACCTGATTTTATAGGTTTTTACTGTTTATATTGGTACCCAGCCTCTTTTTATTTTTGGTCCTGTGGTTTCAGTGCTTGTATTTTGCATTTTGCACTTTTAGGCACTTTATGCACTTTACATCGTTGGCATTTAGCACTTTGCGGGTGCGGATATCGCAATTTTGCATATTGCAGACACCGAACTAGGCCCCATTTTGCTCACTGTACTTTAGGGCTTGATAATACAGTATTATCTATTGGGATGTCGAAACGCAAATTACAAAAAACCCATAAAGCTGCAGCTGACCCCTCATGCTCCACCATTGATTCCTATTTAGTAAGGGCGGTTAGCGCCATTATCGACGAAATAGATAGGGCGGAACGCCGCCTCTCATTAGGTGTAGGCACAGTGATAGAAGAAATAACTGGGTTGGAAGTAGAGTCTACTCTAATAAATGAGCAAGATATTACCCCCATTGTGAATACTGGGATCCTTGATCTTGATCCAGATCTACCTATACCACCCGAAGCACTACAATCGCAATCACCTAGTGGTTCACCTACACCGAAAAGGAAAAGGAGCTGCAGAAAAAGTCAAGTGAAAACAGGGACCATTAGTAAAAGTAAAAAAGGCCCACTATCGAATATTATTGTCAAGGCATTGGAGAAACCCCCTGACATAGGGCCTCTGTCTGATGTACAAGTTAACCACATCGTGGCCCTCTTAACCCAAAAATTAGAAGTATCAATTAAACCACTACACGACAAATTAGACAAACTTAATGGAGAAGTTACCAAACTTAGTAGCTTATTAAAACATATTAGCGAATACCCAAGGGAGAATGCGAATGGGCCACAGGGGGGACGCATGAGCGCCCAAAACTAGGAATAACTACTGCTAACACACTAACTAGTACCCTAAGTACCACCGATAGGAATAATAGGGACTGTGAGGGCCAAGGTATCAATCCCCAAGTGCCCAAAATCGGCGCTAATACGACTTCAACAGGCCCTAGACAGAAAGCGACAAAGAGTAACCATCCCTGCCATTATAGAGGGGATAGGACTGTAAGCACAGAGTCAACCCAGGCCCCTAATAAATCAAGGGAAAGGGAGGAACCAGAGGGAAGTACTGTTTTGTCGATTAACCTACCCCCAGAATGCTATCCATATGTGGCAGTTTTGGTGAACGTACCCCAACTAGAGCCTGGCCAAAAGGAAACGCATTATACTTTAAAAAATAAAGTGGTGCACTGGTTAAATCAAAATTGTGGTTACCCTGTGGATCATGCTGAACAGATACTCTTGACTAGAAGAGTAAACTGGATCGGACCTTTAAGAAAAAAACATTGCATGGCGACTGCATAATCATTAACTTTAGGAACCCTAATTGGGCCAGGACTTCCCTGGAAAGAGCAGTTGCAATACCACACAAATTAATACAGGCGGGCGCCCCCCAAGCTGAGGGCCAGGATGTCCCGGTTCTGCTCTACGCAGATGACGCTGTGCTTTTATCTAGAACACAGGTAGGCCTACAGCGGTTAATAGACGGGTTCGCAGATTTTAGTAACGGGAGGAAGCTGCTGATTAACAAGGCCAAAACATACACAATGGTCTGTGGTTTGAAACCCAGGAATACCAAACCCTTTTTTATAGATGGGAAAAAAGTGCAAACTGTAGACAATTTTTGTTATTTAGGGCTATCTTTCGCCGGTGACGGTAAATGGATACGTGAAATGTCTAATGTCCGGGTCAAGATGTCAAAAAGTGTGCATGGGGTCTTTAGGTTCGCATCCAAATTGGGGGATCGACGTATCAAAGACATGACATATATTTAAAAAGCTAGATGCGCCTCTATTGCACTATATGGCGCAGGGGTTTGGGGTCACCATTCCAGCCAAGAACTGCAAATAGAGGAAAATTCCTTTTTAAAAAAGCTCTTATGTCCGCCTGTTTCAGCATCCTCTGAACAAATTCATTGTGAAGTGGGGCTCAATTACCTGTCAGACTTGATTGCACTGAGACCCCTACTGCTCTGGAGATCAATATGGTCAAAAGAGGAGACAATACTTACTAAATCAATTATCAAGGACTGCCTGCGATTGGACAATTGTTTTAAGATCCCCTGGCTTAAATATATAGCTAATGCTTACAGAGATCTATTTAAATTGATGACCCTGGAAAATCCAAATGACGTAACAGGGCTGTCCAAACAGGAGATAAAGAATACTTTTTTGTACCACAAGAAGGAGTGTAGGCTGAGATCAGTAGAGAAACAAACTACATATCAGCTTTACCATTCGTATATAGATACCGATTGCTTTCAAAGCTATCTATCATTAGTCACGAGACCCTCGCACCGCTTTGTTTTAACAAGAATGAGACTAGGCCTTGTTCACCATTTAGTAGCATTCCCCATAATGAAACAGCGACCAGTCTCCCCATGTCCATGTGATGGGCATACTAAGCAGAGCACCTTGCACTTTCTACTTTTATGTAATCTGTATTTGAATTTTAGAATTGTCTATTTAAAACCGTTGTTTAAGAAATATAACGTCAAAACCACCCTTGCTGCTATGAGTCTACTGTTTACACTAAGAGAGCCCGAGATTTGTTTTTATGCTGCGACATTTATTTTAAGATCAATTCATGCTAGAAAAAGTATGGTGTTCTAATGTAATTATGAACTGTGATTGAATTTTTTGCTGCCTTTTTATGAAATTGGATTTTAGTATTTGTGTATGTACATTTCCTTTCATCGTTACTACACTTAAACTGAATAAAGCTTATTGAATTGAATGAGTGAATGAATGAATGAATGAATGAGGTAGTTTTATAAAGCGCGCATTACCTGACGGTGTCTTAGCGCTAAGCAGATCCAGAATGAGAGAAAGGTACCACAGGTTTAGAGAGAACTCGAACCTGGGTAATCCTGCTACCTAAAGTGGAAACAGCCAAGTCTTAAGCTGCTTTCTAAATAGCTGCAGTGCTGCCTGTGAACGGAGAGCCAGGGGAAGGGAGTTCCATAACTTTCCCCCCTGATATGCTAGCGATCTGCCTCACCACTTTACTCTATTGATTCTTGGGACTCTGACCATGAACGCAGAACTGGATCTTAGACTTCTGCTAAGCCTGAACCACGAGAACCGTTCTTAAAAATAAGACGGGACTGTCTTGTGAAGAGCCTTGTGCATAAGGCACAGTGCCTTAAAAGAGACCCTCTTCTCTACTGGCAGCCAGTACAATTCATGCAGTAAATGAGACACTGGCTTAAACTTGGGAATTTTCAAGTGTGTGAGCTGCGGCGTTCTGAAGAGACTGCAATTTTTTTAACAGGGATTTGGAGGTGCCGGGATATAGTGAGTTGCAGTAATCCATTTTAGAAGTGAACAACTCTAATATGTATGTTTTCCTCAATGAGCGATTTTCATGGTCTACCTACTTTTTTTTGGAGCAGGAAGTGGTTTTTTAAGACAGTTTCCTGAGCACCACGTTGCTTTCGTCTAGCACCTTCTCATCTGTCAATTTGTCATGCATATGAACCTGTCCCTCCAATTCAGATATATCTGTGCATTTGCTTTTGATAGCTTATTGCAGATCAATCTTCACTGAATTGTTTCCTCTTTTAGGGCTGCAAAGAATTTCTTCATAAAGCCTCATGTCACTTGTCCTCTTTCTCATTTTTAAGGCTTTGTTTTTCTGCTCTTGCGAGGACTCTCAGCTTAGACGCCATTGGTGAACACAGCACTTCCTGTTTCTTTGCCTTCCCCTGCTGGATCCTTTTTAGGTCTCACCTACGCAGCGCGCATGCGCTGCATAGGAGGGGACCTCTTGTAATCTACTCGCTTTTTTGGCCAAAAACGTGCACGCGTTGCATTGCTTTCAATGGCAACGCGTGCACGTTTGGCGATTCCCTTGCGGGAGCGAGCTTGAAACCATCTGTTTGTAATTAACTTGCAAACAGATGGTGCCCTTGGCTCGCTCCCGCAAGGGAAACGCTCTGCGAGTCTCGCTCGTTTGTTTAGCTTTGAAACTGAGCGCGGCGCCGCTTCACGGACACCGCGCTCGGTTTATTTATATATTTCTTAACTTTAGCACTGAGCGCAGCGCCCGCTTCAAGGACACCGCGCTCAGTGTTGAAGTTAAGAAATATATAAAGAAACCGAGCGCGGTGTCCGTGAAGCGGCGCCGCGCTCAGTTTTAAACTTAAGCATTTGCAATTCAATCGGACCGATTACATTGTAAATGCTTGCTTCGCTTACTGTGGATGTCCATTGCCTGACTATTGGGGGCAGGGTGAGCATCGGAGCAGAAGGTTGCGCGCATGTGTGAAGATACGTCACACAAATACTTTCGCTGGAACCCCCCCAGCAGATGAGCCTGCTCAGCGCCATGGCCTGCCTCCTTCTCTTGTTCTGCTTACCAAATATTGAAGCCTTAAACGAAATGATACTATCTGGGTCCCCTGGTAAACAACTTCCGCTGCCCGTTTTGCAGGTAAGCAAAGAGGGGTTGTAGAGCAGTTTCGGGGAGTTCTGTGAACGTACCTGTGTCTACGAGAGTGCCTGTCTGTGTGTACGAGAGTGATTGAGAGAACGTAGACCTACGACAAGAGCTGCCTGCCGACTTTGGAAAGAGGCAACCAGTTTCGGGTCGTTCTTGGCTTATCCTGTGATTTGGGCAAATCACTCAATCTAGCTTTGCCCTAAAAAAATAATCTGACCTTGTGCAATGTAACTGATACTCATTCAAAGCGTTCCAGTGCCCTTTGTCCGAGTTCACGCTATATAAAAACTGCCAAAAAAGTTTGCATTTTTCACTGTATGATTAGGGTGCGGAGTTTTGTGCCAGGCACATCTTGGGAATTTTTATTTCCTCCCTCCTGAGGCGCCCAAAAAAAAACTTTAGTGGCTGCCGCCGATGTCCTAGGGAGGTTCAACATCCCTTAATAGACACAGGCTGTTCACAGCTTCAAAACTATTAGCTGGCAACCTGTAGTTTGCAGGGATTTCCAGTTAATTGTATGTCTACTCTCCAGGTTCCCGTGTGAAAGAGCCGATACCGAGTGACACACGGCGCCCTGCACTGCACTGCACGGCGCCCTGCACTGCCCTTCAGTGTCCGACAGTGGCACAAATAAAATAATATTTAATCGTTTGGAAATGTGTTGTTTTTAGAGTCAATAAGTATTTTACCAGGTAATGGGAACGATTCAATACACAGTTGAGTCATTTCACGCAGGCCTTTCAGTATTGTGATCCAAGCATGGATTTTTTGGGGCAGCTTTATATAGCGCTAATTCGGGGACTAAGTAATTTGCCCAGGAACACAGGATGTCTTGAGCCGACTCCTTGAATCGGACTTAGCTCCCCAGTTCCAAAATCGACACCTCAGGCCATAACGCCACATCCTCTCCCCATGCTCGTTTTAATTTGGAAACTCACCTTTAGCTCTATCGAAGCATCTCTATAGCGATCTGCAGAATTGTGTACTACTGCACAGGTCTGCAGACCGTCCACACTTTCCCCTGCTTACCCTAACGTTCCTTGTAGAAGGAGGTTTTGCACCCATGGCCCTGCAAGTGCACCTCATTAATGCCCTGTTGGCAGGGCTTCCGTAATTAAGACATACATTGAAACATCCCCTATATTCGTGTCCTGGACATTACAAGTGAAAATAATAGTTATTTTCGTGACAGTGTGTACAAGTAAATGATGCTGATGTTATTAATGGTTTGTTTCCCACGATTTACTTAATGTTGCATGTGTCTCTGTCGACGAATGATTTCCTTTTCCCAGATGTGTTTCTGTAGTTTTGTTTTTCTTGCAACATATCTTGATTTTTTTGGATAGCGCATATTAGAGACTGAGTCACCTCTAGGTGTCTGGGTGAGGTCAGAATGTGGATGAGTGTTCATGATGGGGCACAACTGAGAGCTCTGGAGTTTAGGCTAAGGGCAGTTCCAGTTCCTAACATAGCCTGTCATAAAGGTGCTCTGACTAAAAGCTTATCCAACCATTTGCTTCTCTACAGAGTACA
Organism: Calotriton arnoldi; assembly: GCA_963921515.1. NCBI lineage: Eukaryota > Metazoa > Chordata > Amphibia > Caudata > Salamandridae > Calotriton > Calotriton arnoldi. Next base: position 833,084 of record CAWUFW010007126.1, read on the forward strand.
CAGAGCGGTGGTCACCTAGATGGTAATCGTAATTGCATCTTTATGGGAAAGTGTATGAAGGAGCTATGCAGTCATGGAAATAGGGATAGCACGAAAGGAAAAGTAAGTGCAGTGTATATGTTTAAGAAAGTTGATTTTGCAGTGGAGGAGATAAAAGGAGGTACATGCAAAGGAGAGGGTGAAAAGACAGCAATGTAAAGGAAAGAGATGAAGTGTGATACATGCAGGTGTAGAAATTTCAGAAAGAGCTGTGCCAAGAAAGAGGGTCCAAGCGACTAAGAGAGAGATTGCATTGGAAAGTGATGTGAAGAATGTGAGTTGCTGTTCATTTATCTGATATTGAATAAAAATAAGTAAGTGCTAATAGGCATTGGTAAATCTGAAAGGTCTGTTTTTTTTAGATGTTTGTTGCTGGGTGATGTATTTGGAAGTACTAACGGAAATCACAGAGAGAGGTGCTACATAGTAGTCAAGGAGCATGCTTTAAGTCCAGGATTCTAGGTCACATTTGGGGTACTCCATATGTAGTATTCTTAATTACTTTACTTGGCGATGCCGGTTTGGAGACACCTCCCCGTTTTTTTCATTTCACTTAAAGCGCTGCCTGCATGACTCCTACTATACTGCTATTCAACCTACACAGCTTTTCCTGTACATTAAAGTGTCTGCATCTGCAAAAAGCTGCACAATGCATCCCCTCGTTTTGTAGATGACCCTTCTATTTCTGTGTCAATGATCAACTGTTAGCACTCCTCATTTCTGCCTTACAGTATTAAGCTTATCCCATTACTGACAATCATACTGCTCAGCCAGTGTACACAGTCCTTCTTTTACGCACCCATTTCCCTCTATGGACTTTCTGAGACTAGAGACTACTGGCGGAATGAATCTCTAAATTGAGCCATAGTGGTACTATGGAAGTTTGAGAAATACCTGAGGTTTAGGAGACTCTAACTCTGTCTCCCATTTCTTTTTATCTCTCTTGAAGTCCAAAACTCCTTTGCAAAATATAATATATCCAGAGGAAATTGAAACTAAGCTCAGGAATGCGGCCCTCATTCCAACATACTACCCTTCTGCTTTTTAGATTAATATTCACCTCTTCAGAATACTCTTAGTTTCTGTCCGGTGGAGGGCCTGTATGTGAATCCAATCGTATCCGCAACAGCATTTAAATCCTATTGCGTTTTAAGTATTACGGAATTTGTGCAAAAATTCATAGTTTTACCATCATTTATTTTGATTTTCTTCCTGCAGCCATGAGCCATGAAGAGATACAAAAGGGGATGATGGACGGAACGTTTGAGCCAATCAAACACTCACCCCCAGTCAACTGATCTGGGTTTAATCCATCATCATTCTTTAGCTCACTCCACCACCCCAGTTCAGACATGGCCATATGCAAATCAGTCTGACCCTGTGCCTCATGGGAACAGTCCAGCCCGAACTGCCAAGCCATGTCTTCCCTGGACCGGAAACAAGCATCCTAGGACCGGTTTCTGGCATTTCAGCCGTCATCAGCCAGGCTTGCTTGAATCCAGTGGCAAAGTGAGCAAGGGACCCACGTCTGGGCATACCCCCGCCAACTTAGGGCGACCAAAGCGATACAAAAGGGGATGATGGACGGAACGTTTGAGCCAATCAAACACTCACCCCCAGTCAACTGATCTGGGTTTAATCCATCATCATTCTTTAGCTCACTCCACCACCCCAGTTCAGACATGGCCATATGCAAATCAGTCTGACCCTGTGCCTCATGGGAACAGTCCAGCCCGAACTGCCAAGCCATGTCTTCCCTGGACCGGAAACAAGCATCCTAGGACCGGTTTCTGGCATTTCAGCCGTCATCAGCCAGGCTTGCTTGAATCCAGTGGCAAAGTGAGCAAGGGACCCACGTCTGGGCATACCCCCGCCAACTTAGGGCGACCAAAGCGATACAAAAGGGGATGATGGACGGAACGTTTGAGCCAATCAAACACTCACCCCCAGTCAACTGATCTGGGTTTAATCCATCATCATTCTTTAGCTCACTCCACCACCCCAGTTCAGACATGGCCATATGCAAATCAGTCAGACCCTGTGCCTCATGGGAACAGTCCAGCCCGAACTGCCAAGCCATGTCTTCTCTGGACCGGAAACAAGCATCCTAGGACCGGTGTCTGGCATTTCAGCCGTCATCAGCCAGGCTTGCTTGAATCCAGTGGCAAAGTGAGCAAGGGACCCACGTCTGGGCATACCCCCGCCAACTTAGGGCGACCAAAGCGATACAAAAGGGGATGATGGACGGAACGTTTGAGCCAATCAAACACTCACCCCCAGTCAACTGATCTGGGTTTAATCCATCATCATTCTTTAGCTCACTCCACCACCCCAGTTCAGACATGGCCATATGCAAATCAGTCTGACCCTGTGCCTCATGGGAACAGTCCAGCCCGAACTGCCAAGCCATGTCTTCCCTGGACCGGAAACAAGCATCCTAGGACCGGTTTCTGGCATTTCAGCCGTCATCAGCCAGGCTTGCTTGAATCCAGTGGCAAAGTGAGCAAGGGACCCACGTCTGGGCATACCCCCGCCAACTTAGGGCGACCAAAGCGATACAAAAGGGGATGATGGACGGAACGTTTGAGCCAATCAAACACTCACCCCCAGTCAACTGATCTGGGTTTAATCCATCATCATTCTTTAGCTCACTCCACCACCCCAGTTCAGACATGGCCATATGCAAATCAGTCTGACCCTGTGCCTCATGGGAACAGTCCAGCCCGAACTGCCAAGCCATGTCTTCCCTGGACCGGAAACAAGCATCCTAGGACCGGTTTCTGGCATTTCAGCCGTCATCAGCCAGGCTTGCTTGAATCCAGTGGCAAAGTGAGCAAGGGACCCACGTCTGGGCATACCCCCGCCAACTTAGGGCGACCAAAGCGATACAAAAGGGGATGATGGACGGAACGTTTGAGCCAATCAAACACTCACCCCCAGTCAACTGATCTGGGTTTAATCCATCATCATTCTTTAGCTCACTCCACCACCCCAGTTCAGACATGGCCATATGCAAATCAGTCTGACCCTGTGCCTCATGGGAACAGTCCAGCCCGAACTGCCAAGCCATGTCTTCCCTGGACCGGAAACAAGCATCCTAGGACCGGTTTCTGGCATTTCAGCCGTCATCAGCCAGGCTTGCTTGAATCCAGTGGCAAAGTGAGCAAGGGACCCACGTCTGGGCATACCCCCGCCAACTTAGGGCGACCAAAGCGATACAAAAGGGGATGATGGACGGAACGTTTGAGCCAATCAAACACTCACCCCCAGTCAACTGATCTGGGTTTAATCCATCATCATTCTTTAGCTCACTCCACCACCCCAGTTCAGACATGGCCATATGCAAATCAGTCTGACCCTGTGCCTCATGGGAACAGTCCAGCCCGAACTGCCAAGCCATGTCTTCCCTGGACCGGAAACAAGCAACCTAGGACCGGTTTCTGGCATTTCAGCCATCATCAGCCAGGCTTGCTTGAATCCAGTGGCAAAGTGAGCAAGGGACCCACGTCTGGGCATACCCCCGCCAACTTAGGGCGACCAAAGCGATACAAAAGGGGATGATGGACGGAACGTTTGAGCCAATCAAACACTCACCCCCAGTCAACTGATCTGGGTTTAATCCATCATCATTCTTTAGCTCACTCCACCACCCCAGTTCAGACATGGCCATATGCAAATCAGTCTGACCCTGTGCCTCATGGGAACAGTCCAGCCCGAACTGCCAAGCCATGTCTTCCCTGGACCGGAAACAAGCATCCTAGGACCGGTTTCTGGCATTTCAGCCGTCATCAGCCAGGCTTGCTTGAATCCAGTGGCAAAGTGAGCAAGGGACCCACGTCTGGGCATACCCCCGCCAACTTAGGGCGACCAAAGCGATACAAAGGGGATGATGGACGGAACGTTTGAGCCAATCAAACACTCACCCCCAGTCAACTGATCTGGGTTTAATCCATCATCATTCTTTAGCTCACTCCACCACCTCAGTTCAGACATGGCCATATGCAAATCAGTCTGACCCTGTGCCTCATGGGAACAGTCCAGCCCGAACTGCCAAGCCATGTCTTCCCAGGACCGGAAACAAGCATCCTAGGACCGGTTTCTGGCATTTCAGCCGTCATCAGCCAGGCTTGCTTGAATCCAGTGGCAAAGTGAGCAAGGGACCCACGTCTGGGCATACCCCCGCCAACTTAGGGCGACCAAAGCGATACAAAAGGGGATGATGGACGGAACGTTTGAGCCAATCAAACACTCACCCCCAGTCAACTGATCTGGGTTTAATCCATCATCATTCTTTAGCTCACTCCACCACCCCAGTTCAGATATGGCCATATGCAAATCAGTCTGACCCTGTGCCTCATGGGAACAGTCCAGCCCGAACTGCCTAGCCATGTCTTCCCTGGACCGGAAACAAGCATCCTAGGACCGGTTTCTGGCATTTCAGCCGTCATCAGCCAGGCTTGCTTGAATCCAGTGGCAAAGTGAGCAAGGGACCCACGTCTGGGCATACCCCCGCCAACTTAGGGCGACCAAAGCGATACAAAAGGGGATGATGGACGGAACGTTTGAGCCAATCAAACACTCACCCCCAGTCAACTGATCTGGGTTTAATCCATCATCATTCTTTAGCTTAACTATTTCAACAGCGCCCCTCAGCCCTGCTTTTGTAACTATTTGACTATAGGAAGGTGCACCAGGAAAAGGTCCATATCCAGTATAAATATCAAATCATCTTCTTTATTAGCATAGATCAATATAAAAGTTAAAATCCAGCCAAAGCGTTTCGTTCCATACACTCCTGGAACTTCATCAGGGCTGCAATCAATCACATAAAAAACAAGCATTGGCATAGCCAATAGGTCTCTCCTTTGGGACCTTATAAGTGTTTAGCCAGGCAACGGTTGATGTTGTTGCACCAAGGATATTGTGCTGTATAACTAAATACTTATAAGGTCCCAAAAGCGAGACCTATTGGCTATGCCAATGCTTGTTCCATTTGAACCTGCCATCATTCTGGGAATGCTTAGTGTAGGAAATTGAGTTACTGTTTCAGAGGGGTGAAACACTACTCAAGCAGCAACTCCAAAAAACCTTGTCAGGGTGAAACACAAACAAATCCCAAACTAACCGGTGCTTCACCCTCTAGTACCTTGGCACAAAAGGAGACAGTGTTAACTTGGAGGCAACGTATAAAGTATTTATGCAGCACTTCAAACAGTAATAAAGTAAAAACACAACACAAGAAAATTCCCACACTAATTTAGAATAATAGAGTACAATGTAATAAATTATTTGAGACCAAAAGAACAAAAATCCAATCAGTAGCACCGAAGATATGCAATTTTAAAGATTTCAGTGAAAATAGTGCCTAAAAGTACAAAGCACCAACTGTGGTTATCTAGTAGCCTGGGCCGGGACAAAGGGACAAATTCAGTCCAACAGTGATGGAGTGTGGGTAGGGTACAGGGATCAATTTAGGCTCCCTGAACAAAGTACCTTAAATCCTGATTGTGGAGCGTTGCAAGATCTTGCGTTAAGAATGCGTCACACAACGGCGGTTCCGAAGAGCTGCAGCCGGACAAATAAGGTCTTGAGTTAAGGATGTGTCACACAGCGGCGGTTCTGACAAAGCAGTTGAAGAGGCTTGCGATGCAAGTTCCTGTGTCATCGTCAAGGATGCTGTCAACTGAGGCATGTGATGCGAAGTCCTGAGCCGGGCACGCGCTACTCAGCGGTGGTTCTGAGGAGCTGTGGGCTGCGATGTGATGTCCTGCGTTGGGGAAGCGTCACGAAGCGGCAGTTCCGATGTGGAGCTGCGAGGAGATGCGTTGCGCTGTGTTGGTTTGCCCAGGAGACCAGAGATGGGCTGGTAGAACACCATTCAGGCCCATTTTCAAGGGTCCAGGACTGGGGTGGCACCAGTTGGAGGGGGCAAGGCTCACAGCAGGAAAAGTCCAGGTGCTGGGTGCGAGGTGGTTGGAGCCTTTTCTGTCCCTAAGGCTCTGATATAGAGTTCACTCTGGTGGTCCTGGGTTCAAGATGCAGGCCCGGTCCTTTTCAGCAGATTAGCAGTCCTTCTTGCAGCAGAGCAGCACAGCAGTCCTTCTGAGTCTTCCACAGGTCCAGAGGTGCACTGAAGAGGGTGGTCTGAGGGTCCAATATTTATACCTGGTGTCAGCTTTGAAGTAGAAGATTTCCACCCCAAGAGGGGTTTGGAATTTCCTGCCAAACCTGCTGCGGCCCCAGCTTGTTTGGGGGAACAAAAGACTATGTGAAACCCTTTGTGAGTGTGCTGAGGCACAGAGTTTGTGATGTGCAAGTGTAGTATGTAACAGCTCCTCCCCCTCACCAAGTCAGAGCTGGCCCATCCTGCCAATATTAATTGCCTATTTGTCTCACTCTCTGGGAGCACTATACAAAAACCAACTGCTGGCTACACCTAGTCATGTGACCCTGGATACAGGCTGCACGCCCCAAATGATTAGGATAGGAAAATGCCAACTTTCTAAAAGTGGCATTTTCAGAATTGTGACTAACATCCAACTTTACCGTTAAAGAGCGTTTTAAATGACAATTATTTAGAGACAAAACTCTAAATTTTTACCTGCACCCAATTGAAAGTTATCACTTACGAAATGAAATAAGATAACTATGTTTTTCTATGGGAGAGGTAGGCTTCACAATAGTGAAAACTAATGTAGGAGTTTTTCACTACCAGGACATGTAAAAGTTTAAAGCACATGTCCAACTTTTTTTTAAATACACTACACCCTGCCCTATGGGCTGTTTAAGGCCTACCCTATGGATGACTTGTATGTATTAAAAATGTAGGTTTAGGCCTGTCAAAAGGTTTATTGCGCCTGGTTGAAATGGCACCTTAAAACTGCACACACAGGTTGCAATGGCAGGCCTTAGACATGTTTGACAGGTTACTTAAGTGGATGGCACAATTAGTCCACAGGCCCACTAGTAGCATTTAATTTACAGGCCCTGGGTACATGTAGTACCACGCTACTAGGGATTTATAAGTCAATTAGGTGTGCCATCTGGGTGTAAGCCAATGTTACCATGTTTTAGGGAGTGAGCACTGCACTTTAGCATTGCTTAGCAGTGGTAAGGTGCACATAGTCCTAAGGTCAACAAAAAAGAGATCAGCAAAAATTAAGGAGTAAGGCAAAAAGTTTGGGCGAAGATCACTCTAAGGATGACAGGTTTAACACTTGGTCACAGAGTCTTTTATATCTCGTGTAGATTGCTCTCCAAGCATGGGCTTCCTTGTATGGCCTTATGGCTGCTCACGAAGGCAAGTACCAGGGTAAAACTGCTCCTTTACTGTGTCTATGCCACTATTACTCAGGAAGCCTTTGAATCTGTCCTGCATTGATCCATTCTATTTGAATATAGGACTTGAGAACACACCTCATACTTGGAGCTTTCAGGGAATACTACCAATAGTAGTAGTCCTCAGAATCCAAAGAAGGGAAGGAGGCATATCTTAATGGTACTGTGTGCCCATTTATTTCTCCTGTTGATAGTGAGCTGTTAAAAAAAAAAAAAAAGACTCAGAAAGAGGAAGTTCTTATGACAGTAAAATGATTGAAATTTAGTGAGGTGCAGGGAAAAAAATAACTTTTCAGCCACTTTCTATAAGCTGCTTCAACAGCCACTAAATAATTCCTTAGGTGAGCTTTTCAGTTATGTTGGAAAACAAATACAATTTACTCAGTTCGAGTTGGTGTGAGGTAATGACCAAACTCGGTTTCAGAGGAGGTATATAGTCCACTAGCATTTTGTAAATCTGGATATTGTGCATCATCCGTATTGTTTGGGGGGGGGGGGTGGGGGGGATAGTGCTCATCAGTGTCCTGAGGGACCATATATGTTTCTTGTATAGGGTCAGAGTCAGAGCCAAAAAGAGAAAAGAGTCTCTGCTGATATTTATGTCACTGATAGAGGTACCAGGTTAGAGTCAGACTGTGCAATACCGGTGATCCTGTAACACGAAATTGTGAAACTGATCGAGCTTGGGCCAATGTTTGTTTGCTCTCCGACATGGGCGACGACAAAAGTGGATTTGGTATCTGCATTGGTACGATAGGAAGTGGCATGGATCTTGAGACCAGTGTGGAAGTCTGTACCGGAGTCACGACGGGCCCTGTAATGGGTCTCAAGGTGATATACTATGTCAGGGGGAAGACTAACTGGCAGTAATCCAACTGGAGGTCCCTGCAGCTTCGTGGGGCCTGAGGATGTGCCAGGAGTCAGAACTGTACCAAAGATATGCAGCATGTCCTCCTTGAAGACCACTATTTGCTGTGGGGTCGGAACTGAGCCAGAGTGGCAGTATGGGGTAGATTCCCATGTTTTTTTTTATGTTTGTGCTTCGACTTACCCAAAGACAAAAAGTGGAAAATGGCTTGTTTATTGGATCAGCCATGTAACTGAGATCAGGCTCGCGACCTGGAGGAGGAGCAAGACTTGTGCTTCAACTGCGACCTCTACTTATGTTAGGCATTGTAGAGTTTCACCTCCTGGTGCCTTTGGGTACATGAGAGAACACATGTTGCATGATTTAGAGTCATGTATGCAGCCCAGGCACCAAAAACACACCTCGTCTGGACCCATGACTGACATCTGCTTCCTGCAGCCTTAGCATGGTTTGAAGCCTTTAGTTTTTGGAGAAGACATAATTCCCTACCACAATAATAGTTTAGAAATCATTGTTAAGAACAACAAAAGTTGGGGGAGGTGCTCCAGATTCTGAGATGTGGAAAGAAGTTGGAAGGGGAGAGGAGTTGGCCTAACGGCTAGGGCTGTCGACCTCGACTCTGGGGAACTGGGTTCGAGTCTCGGCAACGACGCTGAACATCCTGTGATTCTGGGCAAATCACTTAATCTAAAAAATGAATGTGTCCTCATGTAATGCAACTGGTGCTATGTAAAGCGCTCTGATACCCGATTCGGGTCAAGTTTGCGCTATATAAAACTCTGTAAAAAAAAGAAAGGAACCAATATCCACTCAGTCACTACTGGGGTGGTATGGAGCTGCACAACGCCACCAGCCAGTGTCCAGGACCACTGCTATTGAAGACCTATGGATCCAGTGTGACACCTGTGGATATTCTAAAAGTGAGCAAGGGCTTTACGAACAGTATCTCGGAGTCTAACATACCATTCTTAGTCTTACTTATATCTATCAAGGAGGGTAGAGCACAGACTACCACCTACAGAAAACCAGCTGATTGTAACGGCCTTCTGAGGTTCAACAGTCACAACCCGAAACACCTCAGGGATAATCTACCTTTTGGACAGTTTTTACGGCTCCGTCGTAATTGTAGCAACATACAGGACTACAGATAACAGGCAACCACCCTGACCACCAATTTGATTAACCTTAAATACCCTATCAAGGTGGTCGAACAGGCTTGTAAAAGAGCCAGGCACAATAACAGGGATTCTCTCCATGAAACGAAAAACAAACCATCTACTGATGTAATGACATGTGTCACTTCTTTCACCCCTAACTCAACTCAGATTAAGAAAATCATTAAAAAAAAACTGGCCAATACTACACATGGGGAATTTGGCCCCAGCAATACCACGGTTTGCTTTTAAACGCACGACTAATCTGAGAGACAACATTGTACACACGAGGCCGAGAAAGTCAGATATAATAACACATAATAGACCCTGGGGACTCCTCCCGGTGAAAGGACGTTTTCCATGCGGGTCGTGCAGCGTGTGTAACATGACAAAACCCTCAAAAGAGATTCAACTGAGTCCAAACAGTACATGGACGCAGACATCCTACACAAATTGTAATACAAAAAATTGTATATACATGATCAGATACACGTGCCTAAAACACTATATAATGAACAAGAAAGGCTTGGGTCCATGCACTATCTGGACTAGACCCCTCTTAAACTGTAACAATCAAAATGTCCAGATAGATCGTTTTGTAATTAATCAACCGTGACTTCAGTACTCTGTTCTAAAGCCCGTGTGTTTTTATTTACACATCTCTTTTACTTTAGTTATCAAACAAGATTAAACCATTATTTACATGTCATCTTGTCGGGCAACACATATTTTTTCAAAAAGTATTAAGCAATCAAAACAATAGTTCACAAAACAACATCACGACATGTAAAACACAATTAACACAATTCACATTACAGAGATACATATATAATGCAAGTACAAACACCCAGTCCTTGATATACAAATACACCTGGCAGACACATATAATAGTCACAGAGGTTACTGCCTCTTGTCCTGCCTGTGTGAAAGGCTCAGGGGATGATTATCTCAAGGGTGTTGTCTTTGTGGGGACAAAAAGATATATATGTTCCCTCTTGGGTGAGCGCAAGCCAACGCGTTTCGGACCCTATCCTGCTCAAGGGTTCTCCTCAGGGCTTGGACTTGGTCTTGATAAACTGAAAATTAGAACCCAAAAAATTGTGTGTTTTAATATAGTTTCCTTATACTCCTCACACAACCCCACTACACTCTGAGCATATGTAGATTAAACCTACTTCATTTCAGCTGCTGATAGGCACTGTGAGGTTGTCACTGGTTGGGGCTGACCACCTTTTTCAGTGCAAAGAAGAACACACTAGAGGGGTTTCAAATGAGATTGGTATGAGTGCGTTTATTAACAGAAAAACAGTCAGATATTCCAATACGTCTTGGATGACTGTCGGTTGCTCCCTTTTATTTGAGGAACGGGGAAGGGAAAAGAAAGTCAGGGAGTTTGAGTAAGGAGACGACAAAACACAGTCCACATCCACTGGTGGTGGTTTCCTCCTCGCTGGTGTTGTCTCTGCCTTGCAAGGGTTCCTCGGAGTGGAGCGGGAGAGGGATGTCGGCAGTGGACGTCACGGGGCCAAAAAAAAATGAAGATGAAAACACAATCAGACCTCCGTTTTGGGTCATAAGTAAATAGGGTAAAGAGTGCTCCCGTCACCAGTGGGTCCCTATCGTGCGGTGTCTAGGTGTCAGGGAACGTTCAGTGACTTAGGGTGGTGTGGTCCTTAAACCCCGCGCACCAAACCCTTAGAGAAAAGAACCCAGTCCTAGGCACTTGCCTGAATCCACGGCCCTCCTGGGCCGCGGGGGTGGAAGTCGTAGCCTCTCCTCCCAAGGTTGGAGTGCTGGACTCGATCGCGTTGCTCCCAGAGTGGTCAATACGCTGCTCCTCCTCGTCAGTGGGAAACACGTCCTTGGGCACCTTCTCTTCTGCTACGCCTCCTTTCTTGGAAGTTTCGGCTCCGTCCTCGTCAGTTTCGGCTTCTTCCTTGTTCTCCTCCTCTCCGTCTTCGTTCACCTCAGCTCCTTCTTCCGAACGCCCGGGTGACTCGAGCGCCGCCTTCTTGTCTCCCAAGGTCCCACCTGGCTGTTCCCTGATTGGTGTAACGCTGGCAATGTCCGGTCGGTCCGCTAGACCGTCGACCCAACTTCCTGTGTGCCACATGGCGGCCGCCATGTTGGAATGGTCGGGCGGTTCATGTTGTACTGGAGGGGACTCCTCACATTGCCTCCCCTCCTGGAATGGATGCGGGGGGTCATTCAGACACTGGACATCGGGAAAGGAAGTCAACGTTTGTCTGCAGCCTCCCCGGGGCATGCATGGTGCGAAAGGAAAAGCACTGTAAAGCAAGGAACCAACGGAGTACTTTAGGGTTGGAGTCTTTGTTCTGGGATAACCAAGTCAAGGGGGCATGATCAGTCAACAAAAGGAATTGCCGTCCAAGTAGATAGTATTGGAGGGCCTCTATGGCCCACTTAATAGCCAAGCATTCCTGTTCTATGGTGGCATAACGTGTCTCCCTAGGGAACAACTTGCGGCTCAGGAACAGGATAGGGCGAAAACACCCTTCCCTATCAGGCTGGGAGAGGACCGCGGCAAGGCCCCTACCTGAGGCATCTGTTTGAAGTGTAAAGGTCTTCTGGTAGTCGGGGCATACAAGGACAGGTGCGTTACTTATGGCTTCTTTGAGTTGGGTAAAACTATGCTCCTGTGAAGACGACCAGTGAAGGGGTCTCCCTGACATGGCTGTTGTGAGAAGGTCAGTGAGGGGGCTTGCAATGGCTGAGAAATGAATCGGCGGTAGTACCCTATAAGTCCAAGGAAGGAGCTAACCTCTTTCTTTGTGGTGGGGCGGGGAATATTGGTTATTACCTCTAGTTTGTCTATCTGTGGCATAATGTTTCCAGCCTGGATATCATACCCGAGATAACGGATACGGTCTGTACCAAAGGTGGCTTTCTTTGGTTGATAGTAAGACCGGCTTTCTTGAGTGTTTGTAGAACGTTTTGTAGGTGTACAAGGTGTGTCTCCCAGTCAGGGCTGTGGACAACGATGTCGTCTAGATACGCCACTGCATACGACTGATGCGCACGTAGCAGGACGTCCATCAGCCTCTGGAACATTGCCGGGCCCCATGTAGTCCAAAGGGAAGGACTTTGAAGTGGAACAGACCAAAGGGGGTAGAGAAGGCCGTCTTTTCTCGGGAGTCTGGGGACATCGGAATCTGCCAGTAGCCTTTGGTGAGGTCAATCGTAGACATCACCCTGGCGTCCCCTAGACGGTCTATGAGTTCGTCCACTCGGGGCATCGGGTAGGCGTCGAATTTTGAGATTGAATTCAGCTGCGGGAAGTCTATACAAAACCTGATGCTTCCATCGGGTTTGGGGACTAGGACGATTGGGGAGGACCATGCACTGTGGGAAGGTTCTATTATGTCCGCTTTTAGCATTGCTTGTATTTCTTGATCTACGGCCTGTCTTCTGGCAGCGGGTATGCGATAGGGCCTCAACCTGATGGGTCTTGCTTTTGCTGTGTCTATGTGATGTTCGACTAAGTCTGTACGTCCTGGTATACCAGACAGGACGTCAGAAAAAGAAGAACACAAGGACAATAATTGCTGCCTCTTTTTTCTGTTAGTTGGGGACCTATATGTACGGAGTCGGACTGCTCGGGGCTAGAAGTGACCGAAGGGATTTCAAGGGGACATTTCAGCTTCACGCTTAGAAATGCTTGTATTTAACAACTTGTTAGCACGCACAGAGAGAGAAATCAGTTCTGTAACCCCCTGTCAAGGCTAGCAACTAGGTTCTAATGGCACGGGAGCAGAACAACGCTAGTTTCCAATGCCCCTCTCGGAACCTCCCTGCTTAGTATCTCAATAAACCATTGCAGGTAAGTACCCAGGGGGGAAAGGGGAATGGGACAGAGAAGAGATAGCTCCCAACACTCTGCTTGTTCTGCCAATCTTCTATTCTTCTTCGTAGTGTTCTTGTAGTGCTAAAACACATATGTAATGTAACTTTACTTTTCCATTTATCTAATAATAACTTACTTTCCTTAACATTTAGGGTTGCTTGTCTTACCAGGATATGATTGGGAGCCTACTTCTCTCCTTACTTCTCTTTTTGCTTTCTTCTTTATTTATGAAGAGAAGTGCAGTTCAGTAATCTTCTTTCTTCTTTTTCAGGGACGACCTGCGCCTATCCTGCTTCAGCTTCCTTCACAAGAAATGATACAGGTAAGTCTAAGTTTATTTTATTTAATTCTGTAATGGTGTGTCTCTAATTTCTATTAGTGTACTTACAGTGTGTTGAACTGAACGGGCCGTATTAAATGGGGTTCTGGGAATTCATGTCTCTGCCTTTCTTTCTAGTTCCACAAATTTAGTAAAGGCTTTTTTTAGCTTCCTAGTTTAAATTGCAGTTATGTGGTTTTTTCTTTATCTATTTTCCATAAGCTCTTCTGTGCTTGGAAAGAGTCTTGATTTATGGAGAGCTAATTATTACCCACGAATTTCACTGACTCTGGTAGAAAGTTATTTGTTTAAGGGATGTCTTTTTTCTGTTAGTTTTAATTAGCTACATGTCCTTGAAAAGAGCCTTGATTTATAGTGTGCTAATCGTCACACTCGAGTAACTCTGACTGACTAAAAAGTATTTGGATTAAAGAATATTCCTTTTTATTTAGCTGAGAGGAAACTCGGTGTGTTAAAAGAATAGATATTTTGCCTCAGCTGACTGAAAACAGCTGAAATTAGATGCTTGCATTTCTCACTGGTAAACGCTGCGTGTTGAAAGGTCACGCCCGCGTTCAGGAGAAACGAAATGGTTCTGACAGAAATTGTCTAACGAAAGCCTTTGAACATTCACCGAAGGTTTAGAGCGGAACTGAGGAAGCAGTTTTAAATACTTTTATTTAACCTCTATCCTCCCGGTGATATTTAGAATCTATGCTATTAGCTTTTCACAAAGTATTTTTTTTTTTTTTTACATGACAAGAACTAAACAGTTCACTGACCTTGACTCTGGAAATGTTACCAACCGTCGAATCTAAACCCAGTGTGCACACAAACTACCCTGACTGACTTCCACGATGCCCATGTAAATTCGTTGCTCTTCCTTGAGGTACTTTGGTGAAGTGCACAGTGGAATCTTGGAGAGTGCTTCACCAGAGTGTGATTAACCTAAATGACTAGACTGCTACACAGCGATATGCTGCAGCAGTGTTGGAATGTTGGCGGCCATGTTGGAATTTCTACGATGCCAACTTGCTCTCCAACTCCAGGGATCGAATGCTTTTTGATGGTTTTGTGAGGGGGAAATGGTGGCCAGAGTTAAATAAGGAGGAAACCTACCGTGAGTCCTGACAGTACCCCCTCCCAACGGGGTTTCCTCCAATCGGGGTTTGGCAGGGAATTTAGCATGGAAGGCTCTGATTAATCGAGGGGCATGGACATTAGTACTTTCTTCCAATGAACGCTCATCAGGCCCATAACCCTTCCAATCAATGAGGTAGAAAAGTTCGTTTTGAATCTTTTTTGAATCTAAGATTCGTTTCACCTCGTACTCCACCTCGCCAACAAGAATCAGAGGATCAGGAGGGGGAGTACTCCGCAAACCTGGTTGGACTGGTTTAAGGAGAGAGATGTGAAAGGCTGGATGAATCCTAGTTGTGTCAGGCAGTGATAGTCGGTAAGTTACTGGGTTAATGACCTTCTCAACTGGATAAGGGCCCATGAAACGGGGTTGGAATTTACGGGAGCCTTTGAGTCTGAGATTTTTTGTACAAAGCCAAACTAAGTCCCCGACCTGAAGATGAGGTTCTTTTTACGCTTCCGATCAGCAAAGAGTTTGTAACGATCTTTAGCGATCGACAAATTCTGAGTTGTAGATTGGTGGATTTTAGCTATCTGTCGGGCAATGTCCTGAACAGCAGGAACTTCTACATTCTCAAAATTAACATGGGAATTAGGATGTCTGCCTGAATTTACAAAGAAAGGGGAATGACCAGTGGACACATTTAAAGCGTTATTATGAGCATACTCAGCAGTCCACAGATGGTCAGGCCAATCACCCTCTTCATCTAACAAGTAAAGTCGAAGATGTTGTTCTAGTTCCTGATTAATGCGCTCAGTCTGACCATCAGTCTCCGGATGGAAACTGGTGGAGTAGCGATGGTCGATGTTAAGACCTTTGATGTAGTCTTTCCAAAATCGCGACAGAAACTGAGAGCCTCTATCTGAGATTAGGATTTTAGGAATACCATGGAGACGAATAACATGTTGATTGAAAAGTATGGACAGTTGTTTGGCAGTGGGTGTGCCCTTGAAGGGTACAAAATGTGCCATCTTACTAAAGGTGTCAACACAGACAAGGATGGTGTCGTACCCATGAGAGGAGGGCAAATCAACAATTAAATCTAGGGAGACAGTGTGCCAAGGATAGGGAGGGGTTGGCATGGGTTGTAAGAGACCTTTAGGGGCCTGCCTGTCCGGTTTTCCCCGTGCACAAAGTCCACATCCCAAAACATATTGACGAACATCTCGACACATGTGTGGCCACCAGAAACGCCGTTTGAGTAAGTCTTCAGTCTTTAGTATACCCTTATGGCCAGCCAGAGGGTTGTCATGACATTCTTGCATCGCCTTCAGTTGAAGTTCCTTTGTAGGTAGAAACAGGGTGGTTCCTTGATAGGGTAGACCATTCTGAATAGAACGATGTAGATCTTCAGTAGCCCATTTCTCTATGTCTAGATCAGTCATAACTTCCCGAATACGAGTCTCAAAAGGCTCCACAGAGATCACACCAACAATCTTATCTTCAGGAATGATTTGTAGATCCTCAATGACAGGAGCTTGATTTTCTGTGTCTAGCCTGGAAAGAACATCAGCTTTTCCATTCTTAGAACCTGGGCGAAAGGTAATTACAAAATCGAAGTCTGCGAAATAGAGCGACCAACGAAGCCGATGTGGAGTAAGGGTACGAGCAGATCGTAGAAATTTCAAATTGCGGTGATCAGTAAACACCGTGACCGTGTGTTTAGCTCCCATCAGATAATGCCTCCAATCTTTGAAGGCATCATTAATGGCCGGAAGTTCTTTCTCTGTAATTGTATAATTACATTCTGCAGGGTTGAGTTTGCGAGAACGATAAGCCACTGGATGTAACTGTCCTGTGTCCTTGTGCCGTTGTGAAAGTATTCCTCCGATGGCCAGATCTGAAGCGTCTGTTTCCAGGTAAAAGGGTTCGGAGGGACCCGCATGAAGCAACACTGGTGCGGTGGTGAAGCTTTCTTTCATCAAGTTAAAGGCCTCTTCCGCTTCGTCGGACCATTTGAATGGAACACCTTTTTTGAGTAGACGAGTAAGAGGAAGGATCTTTTGGGAAAATCCATGAATGAATCGCCTATAAAAGTTAGAGAATCCGATAAAACTTTGAACCTCTTTGATAGAGGTAGGAGATTTCCAGTCCGTAATCGCCTTCACTTTCTGTTCGTCCATTTTTACACCTGCGGGTGACAATACGAATCCTAAAAATTCGACTGTATCAGTGTTGAACAAGCATTTCTCTAACTTGACGTATAGGGAATTCTCTCGTAAACGTTGTAGAACAGCTCGTACTTGATTTTGATGTTCTTCTATAGAGTCGGAATAAATCAGAATGTCATCAATGTACACAATGGCACATTGGTCGATAAAGTCACTCAAAACATCGTTAATAAAGTACTGGAAGGCCGCTGGCGCATTACAAAGACCATACGGCATTACTAGGTACTCGTAAAGGCCGTATTTGGTCCTAAACGCCGTCTTCCATTCGTCGCCTTCTCGGAGTCTAATCAGATGATAAGCTCCTCGTAGATCTAAACGAGTGTAGATTTTTGCTTCTTTGACCTGATCAATTAAGACCGAAATGAGGGGCAATGGGTAGCAATTTTTAATTGTTATCCTGTTGATTGCCCGAAAGTCAATGCATGTTCTGAGATCTCCCCCTTTCTTCGGCACGAAAAAAAGGGGGGAAAAGACTGGAGATTGAGATGGTCTAATAAACCCGTTCTCCAAATTCTTGGCTAAATATTCTTTCAAATGGACGTTTTCTTTTCCGTTAAGGCATAGATCCGACTGCACGGCAAGTTTGCCCCAGGTTCAAGATCAATTTTGCAGTCGTAGGGCCTGTGAGGAGGTAGAGTTTCAGCCTTAACTTCGTCAAAAATGTCAGCAAAGTCTTGATATTCTTCTGGTATCATAGTGGTTTGGATCACACATACCGAACTACCATTTTCACACAGCTGAGCAGCTGCACTGGGTTCCGAAAATTCAGTCGAGTTATGAAAACAATTCCTGGTGCAGTAGGCAGAATTTAATTGAATAGTACGAGCTCCCCAATCAATCAACGGGTTGTGTTCAGTTAGCCACGGTAAACCTAAAATCAATTGAAATTGGGGAGCATCAATTAAATTAAATTGTAGGGTTTCTCGATGTCCTTGGGCGGTAGTCATTTGCACAACTTCTGTGTGACTGGTTATGGGTCCAGAGGTTAAATCAGTACCATCTACGGCTCTGACCTTCTCACTCTTCTCTTTTCTGATAGCTTGCAATCCAATTCGATTAGCAAATTTGTGGTCGCAAAAATTACCGGTTGCTCCAGAGTCAACCACGACCATAATATCTGTGAGAACTACCTCCCTGAATTTTAACTTTACCGACATAACCAAGTGGGGTGAGGAGACTTGTAGGGTGTTCGCCAGTTGGTGATTTATTGGAGTTGTTTCTTTGTTAGCATCCACCAATCCAACTCCGTTGACTGGTGGTGCTGCTAGTTTTCCTTCTCCTTGGCTGGAATTTTGGGTCGCTTCAAGCATGTTTTGACAAAATGTCCACTGCCTCCACAGTACATGCACAACTTATTTAGTCTTCTCTTTTCTTTTTCCTCTTTTGAGAGTGGTCCTCGGATAACACCAATTTGCATAGGTTCAACTCCCAAAGTCCCTTCTGTCGTCCGCGTGGATTCCGATTTGGCTCGATCAAAACGGGGAATACTGGGTCTAAAATCTCTTCTTCGTTCTCCCTTCCGCTCATTTTGCCGATAATCAATCTCCAAGGTTAGATCCACCAGTGCTGAAATATCAGTAGGACGATTTGGAATCTGTGACAACGCATCCTTTAGTTCGTCTCTCAACCCTCTGAAGAATTCTGCCGCTCTTTTATTCTCGGGCCAGTCTGTTTCTACCACCAGTTTATTGAATTGGGCTAGGTAGGCCACTAGTTCTCGGTTGCCCTGGTTCAATTCTAACAATTCGTTGTCTGAGGCCTGAGATGCAGTTCTTCTATCGAAAATTCGGAGAAATTCTTTTTTGAAGTCATCTAGATTATACAGGATAGGATCATCTTTAGTTACTAATGGCATGGACCATGAGGCGGCGTCACCACTTAGGTAAGATAAAATGAAGGCTACGCGGGACTGTGCATCGGGGAAAATCGCTGGTTGGCACATGAAATGTAGGGAGCATTGCGTTAAAAAAATTTGCGCCTTCTGCGGGTCTCCATTGAATCGTTCAGGAGGAGCGAGAGGGATTACAGGGGATAATGAATGAATGACTTGTGTTGGGGCAAAGGATAAGGTACTGGTGTTAGGCCTTTGAGTTTCAAAGGAGGAGGTTCCTTGACTAGCCCCCAAAACTGATTCTCCAGATTTTAAACTAATTAGTTCTTGTCTCAGAATTTTATTTTCCTCTCGGACTACCGTTAAGTCTCTTTGTATGTTACCTAAAATTTCTCCCAAGTCTTTTAACTCAAATCCTTCCGTCATTCTGCTCAGGTGCTAGTACCAACGTGGGCACTTCACTCTGTCAAGGCTAGCAACTAGGTTCTAATGGCACGGGAGCAGAACGACGCTAGTTTCCAATGCCCCTCTCGGAACCTTCCTGCTTAGTATCTCAATAAACCATTGCAGGTAAGTACCCAGGGGGGAAAGGGGAATGGGACAGAGAAGAGATAGCTCCCAACACTCTGCTTGTTCTGCCAATCTTCTATTCTTCTTCGTAGTGTTCTTGTAGTGGTAAAACACATATGTAATGTAACTTTACTTTTCCATTTATCTAATAATAACTTACTTTCCTTAACATTTAGGGTTGCTTGTCTTACCAGGATATGATTGGGAGCCTACTTCTCTCCTTACTTCTCTTTTTGCTTTCTTCTTTATTTATGAAGAGAAGTGCAGTTCAGTAATCTTCTTTCTTCTTTTTCAGGGATGACCTGCGCCTATCCTGCTTCAGCTTCCTTCACAAGAAATGATACAGGTAAGTCTAAGTTTATTTTATTTAATTCTGTAATGTTGTGCCTCTAATTTCTATTAGTGTACTTACAGTGTGTTGAACTGAACGGGCCGTATTAAATGGGGTTCTGGGAATTCATGTCTCTGCCTTTCTTTCTAGTTCCACAAATTTAGTAAAGGCTTTTTTTAGCTTCCTAGTTTAAATTGCAGTTATGTGGTTTTTTCTTTATCTATTTTCCATAAGCTCTTCTGTGCTTGGAAAGAGTCTTGATTTATGGAGAGCTAATTATTACCCACGAATTTCACTGACTCTGGTAGAAAGTTATTTGTTTAAGGGATGTCTTTTTTCTGTTAGTTTTAATTAGCTACATGTCCTTGAAAAGAGCCTTGATTTATAGTGTCCTAATCGTCACACTCGAGTAACTCTGACTCTGACTAAAAAGTATTTGGATTAAAGAATATTCCTTTTTATTTAGCTGAGAGGAAACTCAGTGTGTTAAAAGAATAGATATTTTGCCTCAGCTGACTGAAAACAGCTGAAATTAGATGCTTGCATTTCTCACTGGTAAACGCTGCGTGTTGAAAGGTCACGCCCGCGTTCAGGAGAAACGAAATGGTTCTGACAGAAATTGTCTAACGAAAGCCTTTGAAAATTCACCGAAGGTTTAGAGGGGAACTGAGGAAGCAGTTTTAAATACTTTTATTTAACCTCTATCCTCCCGGTGATATTTAGAATCTATGCTATTAGCTTTTCACAAAGTATTTTTTTTTTTTTTTTACATGACAAGAACTAAACAGTTCACTGACCTTGACTCTGGAAATGTTACCAACCGTCGAATCTAAACCCGGTGTGCACACAAACTACCCTGACTGACTTCCACGACGCCCATGTAAATTTGTTGCTCTTCCTTGAGGTACTTTGGTGAAGTGCACAGTGGAATCTTGGAGAGTGCTTCACCAGAGTGTGATTAACCTAAATGACTAGACTGCTACACAGCGATATGCTGCAGCAGTGTTGGAATGTTGGCGGCCATGTTGGAATTTCTACGATGCCAACTTGCTCTCCAACTCCAGGGATCGAATGCTTTTTGATGGTTTTGTGAGGGGGAAATGGTGGCCAGAGTTAAATAAGGAGGAAACCTACCGTGAGTGCTGACACCCCCAGCCTAAGAACAGGAGGGTCCATCTAGTCCCCGTAACGTCAAAACATGTGAGACACCAGAGAGGCGCGAAGCTCAGTTTTAAAAGCTTCTAAATGGCTTTGTGATCTGTTTCACTTTCAGTAAATCTCACCAACAGAAGCTGAAATGTCCTAATGACTGCAGGCAATTGGAATACAAAGAACGACTAAGGTACAGGTCGTGAGTTTTTTCTCCTGCTCTCTTTTTTAGACATGTTTATTCACGAATAACCACTAGTTAAGGGTACACTGACTGTACAATAATTTTTCACTGCACTAGAACAAGAAGATTCAAAGAGACTCAAAACGGTGTCAGCAAGAAAAGTGCCTATCAGCAGCTGAAATGAAGTAGGTTTAATCTACATATGCTCAGAGTGTAGTGGGGTTGTGTGAGGAGTACAAGGAAACTATATTAAAACACACAATTTTTTGGGTTTTAATTTTTTAGTTTATCAAGACCAAGTCCAAGCCCTGAGGAGAACCCTTGAGCAGGATAGGGTCCGAAACGCGTTGGCTTGCGCTCACGGGGGTAAGAGTTGGGTGTGCCAAGAGGGAACATATATATCTTTTTGTCCCCACAAAGACAACACCCTTGAGATAATCACCCCCTGAGCCTTTCATACAGGCAGGACAAGAGGCAGTAACCTCTGTGACTATTATATGTGTCCGCCAGGTGTATTTGTATATCAAGGACTGAGTGTTTGTACTTGCATTATATATGTATCTTTGTAATGTGAATTGTGTTAATTGTGTTCTACATGTTGTGATGTTGTTTTGTGAACTATTGTTTTGATTGCTTAATACTTTTTGAAAAAATATGTGTTGCCCGACAAGATGACATGCAAATAATGGTTTAATCTTGTTTGATAACTAAAGTAAAAGAGATGTGTAAATAAAAACACACGGGCTTTAGGACAGAGTACTGAAGTCACGGTTGATTAATTACAAAACAAAACACTATATAGGCATGACCACTAGACCGGTCAAAAAAAGCATTACTGAACACTGCAGTAATATTAGATGTTGGAAGGACACCAAAAAGATGAGTACACATTACAGAGAGAAGGACCATTGAGCAGACGATCTGGAATGGACAATCCTAGAAGCACACACACAGATCGATAAAGATGACTTGTTCTGCAGGGAACAACGCTGGATCTTCTGTCTATCAACGAATTTGACAGGCCTTAACGATGACATCCCCTGGAGTGAGGTGAGAGTGTGACCCACTAACATTAGGACTTTCTCTGAGATGGCCACACTTCGCCCCTTGGCACATTGGCCCTCTGTTAGATTACTATATCCTGTTTCATGTACCCGGAAGATGTGAGACGACACTGTTACACTGCCTAGGGCTTGACCAGCCCTTTTCTAACACAGTCATTAATTCATTCCTCCCCCGACATTAGACCCTTGCGGGATGATTCCATACAGCCATTCCTATTTTCACTCCCTTCTTTGGGAATCTTGGGTACCATCATATCTCCATTCAATCACCCCCCCCAGACCCTAACCAGGGCCACCTAGTTCTGTTTTTTTCCCCTTCCCCTTCCCTTTCACCCTCCCCACTACCCTAACCCCCTTTGTTGCCCCCTCCCAACATCCAACCCCCCCACCCTTTTCATTTCCCACTTCCCAAACAGCATGATGAATGTATCATGCCTGTTCAGCTCTCAGCTCCTCTCTTTCTAGGGACCCAATGTCACGCTGTCCAACTGTCACTTTTCCCCCCTCCCTACTCTCTCCCTCTATCTGCTATTACGCTAGTGAGCCCCTTGATTTTAGCCCGCAAGGGATCCACAGCCTTTGCTGATAGCCATCCTTTCCCCTCCTTTGGTGTGAGAGGTTCCCTTGGCACTCCTCTTAGGTCCCGCCCCTGAGCCCCCTTATTGTAGCAGATCCGTTTGTACATGCCCTTGTCCTATTGGGCGGGCCCCGTTTTGTAGATGCCCTCATTTTTCTGGGCATACACATAACCTTCCACGTTGGATTGTGCCTTCCTTTACCTTACAGCATGAAGCCCTGGTTACCCCCGGGCTGTTCCCTTCCCTTTTAAAATGTTGCTCGCTCTCCCTACCAGCCATCCTCTAGTCTCCTCAGCCGACTAGCGCGCTGGTACTCGCTGCCGCCAGAAGTTGCCGCCTTTGCCCTGGAAGTGACTATGGGCAATTCCTTAATGACTCCATATGCCGCCGGGCTTCCTCACCACTCCGAAATCATGGAGGGTAGGTTAGCCGTGCTGCTTGACCTCTTTACTGTAAGTATTACCCCACCTACCTCCCCTATCACCCGCTCCCGCCTCCCCTCTGCCAATGAGCTCCATCTCACCAGCCCCTTACTTTGAGCACTGGTTCTCCTTTCTTTTCCAGGAGTCAGCAGTGACGCTAGTGAGTGTCCTGTGACTCCTGAGCAGCACCCCCCCTTACTACCACTGTGGTAAGTACTCCTCCCCCCAGGAGGCACCCGTTTTTGGTTTCTCTATGCCCCCACGCTTTCAGCTACATCAAGGAGTCCTTTCTCCCCTAACCTTGCAGGGGACACCGCTTTCTGCCCTCTACCCCCTGATTCCACCGGTGCCCCCAGGAGGCACCCCTTCCAGTCTCCACCCCGGCCCCCTGCCTTAGCTATTTAGGGGAGCTTCCCCCTTCCCTCCCCTCCATCGCAGGGCACCCCGTATCCGTCCCCGGCTCACAAACCCCCCCTTTTGTCCTTCCTTTAACTTGTGCCCTGCTCCCCACTCGCTCTAGCATGTGCCGATTTTCGATCCCTACTTCATTGTATCATGAGAACCACATCCTTACCGGTTCCTTTTTACTCCTTGGGAGAAGTCCTTCCACACGTGATTTGTCCCCTTTCCCTTGTCTGTGCCCACACGCAATTTGTCCCTTTTCCCTTGTCTGCGTACACCCTCGCTCTCTACAGCACTACTATATTGTGTACCCTCTTCTTCTTCCGACCACCCACAGAGTTTAGGGGGGCCACTTTAATTAGCTGTACCTCTTCCCTTCCTCCACTCCTCCCTCCCATTCCCTCTCCTATCCCTCTCCCTCCCCCTTCTCCCACCCCTCTCCTCCCTCCCTTCCCCCTCCCATACCCTCCCCCCCTTCTTTTTTGTCCCTTTTCTCTAACTAGGTCCCTACTCTTGAGGAACCTGGTTGCAGATGGTGTATTCTGGTGAGGGAATGGTTATAAGTTTATACACATTTACACTTACCATCCCTCTTTGAGTAGAAAATAGGGTATTTTAGGTCCTGATGAAATGCCACAATTGATATGACAAACATGGCATGAAACATGTTGACCACTATCCTGATACACAACGCTTGACGAGACCATTGACAATCTCCCTAAACAAGCATCACAGGTTTTTAATCATAACATGGAACCCACCAAATAAAGTGAACTCGGCGAGTTGCTATAGTTATTTTTAACTCCACTCACCACCACTCTACTCACTTTTGTACATACACCACAGATACCACACACACCTACTTCATCTGCGGCAAAACCCGCAGGTAAAAGATCTCCGGCAAAGGGCTCCCGTGTGGGGCCTGTTGGACAGTGCAGTGCCGGCCCAACGAGGAGCTGCCCTATGATGAAGCATGACACCACCCGTGGTGTGTGAGGGCCCTTGCTCCTTATAGGAGCTATTCCCCCACACCCCTTTCTGCACTGACCCCGCTCCCTCTGCTAGGAACAGCACACCTTGTTATTGAGAAGTTCAAGTGTTGGGGCATGTGTGCCGGACCTTTATTTGCCCTTGGTCCCCCCCTATTTGTGTATTATTATTATTATTCTAAAAGTGGGGGGGCGTGGCTAGCCAGCCATGATGGCGGACGCACTCTAAAGAGGCTCCTTCTTATGGCCCGTTAATCTGGCATTTATCCTGTGCCTGCTGCAGCCATCGAGTCGCCGGAGTTGTCTGACCAAATACTATACAGCAGTGAGTGTGGGTGGTGTGAATTTCGTGACACCCGGATTGTAGCGAGGCCTCGTGCGCAGGAGCAACGGCCCTGGAGGATCGGGGGCCACCCTGAGGTGCAGAGTCGGACCTGCCGAAGCGAATTCAGTGTGAGTGGGTCCCACACGATTCCAAGAATAACCGCGGTGCTGCGGAGAACCGGCTGTGTGGCAACCGGGCAAAACGGTGGGAAGCGGCTGGAGGAAACCGTGGCAGCACACAGTGAAGCACCGCTGTCACAAACGAGGAGTGTCGTGCGTAGCCCCATGGTAACGATACTCGGCGCAGGGCCCGGGAGACGAGCTAGGCCTGGAGTCAGACAAGCGTGACCTGCGGTGGTACCCAGAACGGGTGCCCTACGCGAGGCCTTTGGAGCGAAGGAGGAGACAGCATACCTGGCAGCTGGCCCACATTAGCAGTGGATAGATACACGCTGCCACGACTGGCTACGAGCTGATGCAACGTAGGACCTATGGCTTGGGCCTTGGCGCGCCTCGGGTGGAGGCTGAAGTGTTCGGTGAGAGGCATTGACTCGGACCGAGTGGGCCGCCGCGGAGACAGTCAATAATCGTGCCGCCTTGGGCGATGCTGGGCCGGGGAGCTCGGCGCACGTGAAGAAAGCAGCCGAGGTAATAAGTTAATGCGGCCGCTTTGCACAGTACAGCTCATAGTATAGTTGTTGGACTGTGGAGTCCCCCGTGCAGGGCAGCTGAGGCCCGAGCAGACCCTGGACCTGCAGGTGAGCGGCCGCGCAAGCCCTACAGTGCACCCGCTGACAATCCGGGTGACGTGCAGTTTGGTGGAACAAAACTGGCGTGGATCACCCAGTGGCGTGGATCGAACCCCTGCCGGGGAAAAGCTTGTTGGCGAAGGGTGACATGCAGTAGCAGACGGCAGCGCCGTTGGGAAGTACAGTAAAACTACAGTGGGCATGCCCTAGACTGGGAGTACTCACTTGTTCCGAAACTCTGCGTGGGAATCACGGAGGTTCCGGCCGCACGCAGCAACCAAGTGCATTGCACAGATAGACCAGCCGAGAGGAGAGAACTACGCCTCCTCGGACATTGAAATCCACCAAAACCACGCATAGCCTATATAGCACCAGCCCCCCAAGATGGGCAGACAACATGCAGGTGCGGGTGCAGCAGCCAAGCAGCCACACCCAACCCCAAAACAAACTGGCCAGACACCTGAGGAACCGGAGGCCTCGCAGCCTTCCACACTGGAATCTAAAATAGACATGGTGCTTCAGGCGGTGGGGCAAATTGGTGTGATGCTGGCACAAACTTGTACATCTCTGGAAGGTCAAATAGACAAAATCACGACAGACTTTACGCTTCTACATGCGGACCACAGGAAGTTAGCTGGGAAAGTCAGTGAGCTTGTGACAGAAGTCGAGGAAGTCGCTCCAGTTGCCAAGGCTATGTCCACTGAAATACCAGCACTTACGACAAGGCTGAGTTTGCTGGAACGTAGGGTGGATGATGCGGAGGGCCGCTCCCGCAGAAACAACGTCCGAGTGGTAGGATTGCCGGAGGGCACGGAAGGCGGTGATGCGGTGTCATACACGGAGGCCTGGCTGAAGTCCCTGATGCCAACAGACTCACTATCCTCTTTTTTTGCAGTGGAAAGAGCGCACAGGGTGCCAACGGGTCACCCATTACCAGGTGCAGGGCCCTGGACCTTCCTATTCCGACAACTAAATTTCAAAGACAGAGATGCAATGCTCAGGGAAGTCAGGATAATGGAAGCGGTTAAGGTGGAGTACTCTCAGGTCCTCTTTTTCCCAGATTACGCCCGCGGTGTACAAAGACAGCGGAGCACATTCCTAGCGGTCAAGAGGCGAATGCGGGACTTAAACATAAAATACTCCCTCATATTCCCGGCCCGCCTGCGCGTGGTCGCGGATGGGTCTACTCACTTTTTCAACGAAGCAGAGGAAGCATGGTAATGGCTCGAAAACATGGGGCATCACACCTCGCCAAGCCAGAGATGCAGCGGCAATGAAGCAAAAACAGGAGCCCGCAGGAGCCGCCACCGGAGAAATAAGCCACGGGCTCAGGCACCACCGAGACAACTTAAGACTGTGCCCCAATTGGAGCAGGTACTACGGGAACGACAAGACGCTTTGCAAACGGCGGCGGCCATGAGGAGGAGGCAGGCTAGCAGACACACAGACACGTCCTCGGAGCGATCCCTGAGTGCAGACATGCCTCTAGCCATGTGGCCAACCACCAAAGACTCGCAGAAGCTTCCAGATGTAACACCCCGGACTGCAGATGACTTAATGTGATAACTTGCAGAAAATCCAAGGCACGCAAGTATACATACATGCATGGACACATAAGGCGATCTGCACAACATGCGCAAACTCCCCATGGGTTGCCGTGTGTGGCGAGATGGGAAGCCATGGGCGGAGTCAGCTCCATTTCTCTCTCTCCCCGTGGGTGGAGGGCTACACAATACATAGACGCTGGCGCAGAGCATGCACAGAAACATACAATACGGGCCCACCACCCAGACCCACCTTTCACAAGTTCTATTCCACCCCTCCCCCCCTAGTTCAACCAGCACGACACACGTAGTCGCTAGCTGCCACATGGCATTGTTTGTTGTTTGGGCAGACACCAGTTGTTTCTCTGCTATACCCCAGTTAAACCACACATGGTTCCCTTCCTCAGTGTCTCTCCAAGGAGACACAATTATAAGTTTACAAGTACTGCACCCCAAGTCTATTACGCCGCTGACACACTGTCACCTGACCTCTGCCGCACCAAATCGCCTACACCCTTCATTAGCTTATGACTGGGACACATGCCACCCACCAACATAGTTATCTGGAGTGTTAGGGGGCTACACACACTGGCCCGTAGATACCAAATATATGCATACCTCAAGAGGCAAGCAGCAAATGTGGTGCTACTGCAGGAGACACATATAGCGCAGCCAGAGATCCGTAGGCTACAGCAGAGATGGAAAGGTCAAATACTAGCCACAGGCTATTCGTCCTATGCCAGGGGGGCCCTAATTTGGATTAGACCAGGGACACTCTTCACACCCGAGGAGACTGAAGTAGACAGATACAGCCGCTTCGTTCTGACAAGAGGCCGTCTTAATGGAGATGCGATAGTGTTGGGGTTCATATATGCCCCAAACACAGATCAGAACGCTTTCTGGCGCACACTGACAGAACTACTTTCATGCTGGTGCGACGTTCCCTGGTTGTTAGGTGGTGACTTTAACGCGGTGCTCGACACCAGCCTAGACAGATCCTTCCCCCCACTGACACAAACATCTGCAACATCTAATGCCTGAGGCCTGGGGGAGTGGCTACGTCATTGGGGCCTGACAGATGCATGGAGATCCCTCCACCCGCAAGCACGCTTATACTCCCACTACTCCCATCCACATAGATTACATGTTTGCATTGACCGATTTGTAGTAAACTCACCAATACTGGCGAAATGTTGCAGCGCAGACTTCCTTGGCAGGACCCACTCAGACCACAATCCACATATATTACAATTACAAGGGGATGATGCAGAGCGCACCACTCACCTGTGCAGATTGCAGACCCTGGCACTAGAGGACCCCCCGTATAGGGAAGCAGTAGGCACAGCAATAGATACATACTTTGAAAAGAACACAGGTTCAGTCACTGACGTGGGCATGCTATGGGACGCAGGCAAGGCAGTGGTTAGAGGGCAGTGCTTGGGTCTGAGTTTGAGTGTCATAAGACAACTGGATCGCGAAGTAAAGGGCATTGAAGATGCCCTGACCAAGCTGGAAGCGGCCCTAATGCAGGGCGGTGTCACGCAACAGGCCCTGGATGCACAGAGGAAAAAGCACGCAGAGGTACTAGAAAGGCTACGCTGCTTGAATTATGCGTCACATGCAGCGTGCACCCATGCTGCGGCAGATAGGGTGGGCAGACTGCTGGCGCGGATGATTAGGCAGGAACACGCGCAAACACCTATATTGCAACTGCAGTCCAACACGGGGCAGGTATTCATCAAACAGTATGACATCCACTGTGAGTTCCCGTCGCACTACACCAGAATATACAAATCAATAATCTGTGCTACGCCGATAGAACTGGACCTCTTTCTGTCCCCTCTTGACTTGCATCAAGTGACAGTGGAGCAGAGAGACGACATGGACGCACCAGTCGCACTGCTGGAGGTTCAGGAGGCAATACGCGTGCTAGCCACGGGTAAAGTGCCGGGACCCGATGGGCTGCCGGTCGAATATTACAAAGCGTATCGGCAGGCGCTAGCCCCGCAACTTCTTTCGCGCAGGAATCAGGGGTGCTGCCAGGCACACTCCGAGAGTCCTTATTGGTGTCGCTACCTAAACCGAACAGAAACACGGAATTGATCGGCTCGTATCGCCTGTTAGCGCTATTAAACATGGACTACAAAGTGCTAGCTAAAATATTGGCAGGCAGTTGGCCCCGCTTGTGCCGCACCTGGTCCATACAGACTAAAATGGGTTTGTACCTGCCCGTTGCACGTCATTGAATTTACAGTGCTTTTTCAGGGTAGCATACTACTCAAGAGCGAGTTGGACGCACTCTGGGTGTTTAGTGCTCGACTTGGAAAAAGCGTTCTACACCCTGGAATGGGGATTTCTATTTGCTGCACTTCGAAAATATGGCCTGGGAGACAGTTTTCTAGGGCTCGTAAAATTACTTCATACGCAGCCCATGAATAGAATTAACACAGGCCCGTATTTGTCGGGGCAGATCCCAATCGAACGAGGCACACGACAGGGCTTCCCGCTCTCCCCGTTGCTGTTCGCGTTAGCCATTGAGCAACTAGCCGCGTCGCTGCATAGGACACAGGAGGAATGGGGTATCCCTCTGGGAGACGGGACCTCCTGATATATCTCAAAGATGTTAGGATACCATGCGTGGCAATAGAAAAAATATTGTTAGATTTTGCTTCTGTCTCAGGTCTCCGCGTGAATTGGGAGAAATCGTGCCTGTACCCTTTTTCGGACACCACACCGGATCCGCACCTGTTTATTAACAGCATACCGGTACACTGGCAACTAACAGTGTTCCGTTATCTCGGGATACTCATAAACAGGGAACCAGCGGACTTACTTGAAGGTAACCTGGTATGAGCTGTTACAGCAATACGTGCACAGATGGTTTTTGGGACACGCTACTTCTGGCAGTTATGGTACGTATTGCACTTCTGAAAATGGTAGTGCTTCCACGTCTCCTTTACCATTTCACGAACTTGCCAGTACATGTCAGGCCAGCGCTTTTCAGAGGGTTCGAACGCGATATGAGGCACTTCATCTGGCATGGGACACGCAGTAGAGTAGCACTAACCAAAATGTACCCCTCGACCAATCGAGGGGGCCTCGCGGTACCTAATATGGAGCAGTATTACTTAGCAGCGCAGCTCCAATAGGTGGCCAGATGGCTAAGTGCACGACAGCTAGAAGACACTGCCACGCTTGCGCCGGGGCTTACGCATTCCCAGATAGTACCGCTATTCCATCCAGGCAGAAAGGGCAAATCACATACCCAATTACTAGCACGGGTAGCTTACAACTGCTTCCGCCGCAGTTTACGACTCACAAAACTGGTCACCCCATATGCGCCATCACTCCCTATACTTGGTACGCCTAGGAGACGCCAAGCACTTATTGACGCAGAACTTTCCCATTGGGAAGAGGCGGAACTACACACTCTGGGGGACTTGTACAGTGATAGCCAACTGTTGCCATTCGAAGTACTCGCTGAAGAATCAGAATTACCACAGGGCCAGTTTTTATAACATGCAGCGGTGGTACGCACGCTGCGCATGTTATGGGGAGACCTGGCGCAAGAACCCTCCACCCACTTAACAATACAGTACCTGCACGAACTGGGCACGGGCCGACATCTTACCAGGTGGTTGGCGGACTCCTTGCGACTGAATACAACACCGCCACTGCTATCCCTCCGAGCCCACTGGGACACCGACTTGCAGAGATCTAGTACAGACCGGGAATGGGAGAATATTCTGGTGAGCCCCAAGCGTATCCCCCGAAATGCCAGATTCCGGCTCATTCAGTATTACATAACACACAGAGCTTACCTGACACCGGCCAAAATAAACCAGTATTTTGACCGAAACGATGCCAGATACCCAAGATGTGATATGGTAGGGGAGGACCTGCTACACATGCTGTGGGCCTGCACGGTCATCTGAGCATACTGGGATATAGTTACCAAACATCTGGCTCAATGCACGGAACGTACATTAGATTGGACATGGGAGACATGCGTATTGGGTTTATATCAAAGGCCCAAAAAATACAAAGTGACAACCCGCTATATAGACCTGGGACTTATAGTGGCCAAGCGTCTACTTACAAGACACTGGAAATCCCCTGAACCCCCGGCCGTGAAGGCCTGGTTTCAATCACTTCTCTGCTGGGCACAGGCAGAAAGTATAGCACTCCGCCGAGAGGAGGCGGTGGGTATACGGAAACAGCCAATGGCAGCAATGTGGGCTGCGATATTGTCAGACTTCCGTACATCATGGCAGAACTACTCTGAAATACCGGAGATTGCGTCCGAACGAGATGAGGAGTAAGAATTATTCAATAACACAGAGTACAGGGCACGCAGATGTGCAAATAATAGCCAGTGAGGGGGGCACATAAGGCTTTAGGTGTAGTATGTCCCTTACAACCATCCAGACGCAATATCAATCATTCCAGTACCAAGAACTTTGACATTGGTATGTGTGGATAATGGGCAATGGCAAAAGGGTGTGGGTGAAGGCAGGGCAAACGCAACAGGATAATGATACTGAAATGATGTGCTGATTTAATTGATTGGAAACATGAGGAGGGGTAACTGTACTGTTCTCTTGTTATATCAATGCTATGTTGCATAATGTTTAAGTTTGTAGGCAACAGACATCGCAATTATTGCAAACGTGTTAGACATGACTCTGTAACAATTAATCGAGATAAAACACAATGGGTACAAGCTCGGAAAAGTCTATATGTGGACCTTGGAACATATTGTTGATGTATGACCTAATATGTGAAAAATGTTAAATTCAATAAACAAATTTAAACAAAAAAAATCATTATTCTAAAAGTAAGGAATCTGTGGCTAGAAATAACGACCAGAAATTATAAAGCCTTATACTACAGCAGGGTCATAACATGAGTTTATCCAAGTGCATCTAGGAAATGGAAATTACTGGAGGAGGAGACAGAGGGAAACAGCTGAAATATTTGCACTGGAGCGCATGAAAACAGCTCCCCATTGCAGGGTATGAGTATCTATTTATATGATGCACACCCTTTCCCATGCAGAGTCGTACATAATACCACTAGTCTGCTAGTTATGTTAGCTCTAAACAATGGCACAAAGGAACCTAGCAATTTATTGCATATCTATTTGATAAAGGTAATATGAAATCCTTCATATAATTTCAAAATTATTTAGGATTAGGCACTTCGTAGCACCTGAGCTATTTCCAATAATGACACTGGCTTATAGTTATCCTCATCTCCAAACCAAACTCATAAGTTACATATGCTGATCCTTATGCCTTGTGATTATCAGAAGTCCAACAAGCAATACATACAAAGTGACAGGTAATTCTGAAAGCTCAGGGTGGTCGGGCTTACATGGACGCCTGGTATAAATATCTGGGTAGAGAACTGGCTGGTAAAATCAGGCAAGGAATTTGAGGGAAAGTGGGATTTTCCTCGTTATATCCAATACATGAAAAAGTTTGCAAATGGCACAACTTGTAGTAACTGGTAAGGGGAAAGTCAGCCATGCTGAAGATGTAGTTGGGGGGGCATCATTTTGTAAATTTGGTGCCCGTCCCCAAAATATGTGACATTTTAGAGTGATAGTGTGTGGGAAATGTGCATTATATTTGGTCACAATTTTCTTGGGGTCATGCTCATATTGCACCCAGGAGGATATTTTTTCACCTATTGCTCAGTGGGACAAGAGTGATAAATGGAGAGTTCGGCTGCTGCTTACAGTTGCAGCAAGAAAGTTGGTGGTTGCTTTTTGGAGATCAGTGCAAGTTCCCAATTGAAATTATTTGTTATTTACGGTGTGGAACAAAGCGTCACATGCCTTACAGGACAGACATGATCAGTCAATTGCCTTGGTGCTGGTCAAGAGGAAGATTCTGGTGCACTGGATTAGTCGAATGCTCTCTCTGCATAAGGGCTGGGTAAAAGACTTGATATTGTAATGCGATGCTGGACAATTATATATGGTATAAAGTACCATGTGCCATATACTATAAGGGTACTACAAGTCAGCGAGGAGTTTCATGATCATATGGAGGAGTAAGGTCGAAAGCGGAGTTCCTATAAAGTTATGAAACTCCGAAGTGGTCTGCAACATCCATATCATGTAGGACAGGGGGGACTTTATTCCTTAAAATACACAATCAACTTTCTTACAAACTACTTAAATCCTTGCAGTGTAGCTCATTCATGTGAAAGAGACACGTTTGCAAACATGAAGAATAAAAATAGAATCCCTAATGTAATAGTATACATTTTTATTCGGTTAAAATACAACCATAAAAGATGCACATGAGCCATAAAAACATTAACACATTTTTTAAAACATGTATACATTAAAACATCAATTAGTACACAGAATAATTTGACCGGATTCCAGAGCCACCATTATAATTCATTATAAACAGCTTAAATCCTAAGAGACGGGGTCACAGGCATAGCAAAGACAAATATCCAATACATTTTAAGTAATATCATAATCAATTAGTCATCTCCCCAGGGCATCAGACTAGCGATCATTGCTGTACGAAATACACCATAAAAGAAGATGTTCCAAGCATTTCAAGTGGTGCAAAAGGCCTTTTATTGCCCCCGATAAACAGAACAAAACATAATTAAGACCATTCCGCCCATAACTTAATTATACAGCTCAAAAAATTAGCTACACACTTGTGAACATCCCTGCAGCATGAGTTGTAAAATAGTAGGTCCCACTTTTGCAAATTTTTATTTTTTAAGAAGGGGTATTATGAAATGTTTTCTTGGCCATGTAAAGTGAGAACAAAAGAGAGCAAAATGATCAAGAGTTTGTGCAGACAAATTATCACACTCACAGGGGATCAGTGCACCCGGAGCAGACCAGCCTTTAGGGAAACTCATCAGTCATACAAAAATATTAAACCTAAAACTTGTTAACAACTGCAGATGATAAACATTAGTCACCCATGTCGGGTAAGGTTCTATAAAGGGTACTGATTTTATTAGACAAAAGACATAAGCAGCAGGTTTCTGCAGTTCATCACTTTCCCTAATGGCAGCAACACGAGTAATGAAAGTGCATTTGAATCATAGTCTGCTTTAGTGATTTTCTCCAGAATATGAATAAATCCGGGCGGCCCATGCTGATGACCCTCGACTTTATATAACCAAACCAAGGTATTGCTTTTATATTGTCGAGTGAAAGACAATCCCTAATATATGTTGGCTCACTTTTATACCAGACCAAGATCCATCACAACAAGGGCCTTAATGCAATGATGTCTAAGATATATTTAAGACCCAGTTCTTTGTGGACAAAAAGAAGTTGAGGTGCTCTGCGGGACCGCCAACAAGTGCCTGGCAAACCTATTTTCCTCAACCTGAATCATATGAAAATCCTTATACTCCCAGATATCACTCCCATAAGTTGTAGCAGACACACATTTAGCACTGTAAATTTGAAAAAGAGACTTGATCGGTTTCCTGCCCAACCTAGCACCAATATCCAATACAGCTTCCCATGTACGGGCAAGCATTAATCTTTTAGACCTGAGAAGGGGACCCCAGATGTTCCTGTTATCGAGCAAATTTCCCAGGTGATTAAAAGTGTACACCTGAACAATTTTAAGCCTATTACAATAAAAAGCTTTGGGTTTGGTAGGCTTGCGACCAATAACCATTACATATGATTTCATATGATTTATGGAAATGTCTAGATTATCCATAAAATCAAAAAAGGTAGAAGGGGTGGCCTGAGGCGTCAAGATGGCGGTCGCACTCTAAGAGTGCTCCGGACCCCTCCGTCATCCGCCTCGCATCCCGGTGTCCACGGCAGCCATCCGCACTTCCTGCCTGAC
The DNA here is from genome assembly GCA_963921515.1 of Calotriton arnoldi. Taxonomy (NCBI): domain Eukaryota; kingdom Metazoa; phylum Chordata; class Amphibia; order Caudata; family Salamandridae; genus Calotriton; species Calotriton arnoldi. Next base: position 867,972 of record CAWUFW010007126.1, read on the forward strand.
AAGGACCCCCGGAGCGGCAGCGCTGTCCCGATGTGTCTGGTGTGCTGATTCCGGGCTCCTGGCGCCATACCGGGCTCCCGCTCCAAAGAGGCCCCGAGACCGCAACATGGCGCCCCCCTCAGTGTGCCGGTGATAAACGCGGCGCCCTTCTTCTGGAGGCGCCGGCCGGCGCTGCCTCTCACCCCGACAGCGGAACCTACTTGACGTGTTTCCCCGGCCCTGGGGAACTGCACCGGTGGTCTGCCGGCGGGCACAACGAGTCGGCTTTCATGTGCCTTCAACTCATAAAATGGCAGCCCCCTGCGCCCGCGACTGGCGAGCCTGCTAAGGCTGACGTCCGCCTGGGGGCTCTACCCTTCGAGATCCGACCAGCGGGGTTCGGCTGGTGTGCGGAGGACGAGGTGCGGAAGGCCCACACTCTGGGACAGTGAGCAGCGTCCCGGGAGAGCGCGTTGCCATACCGCTCCCACCTTCCGAGGCCGACCTGGAATGGGCAGAGGCGGTGTCACCCGGTGAGTGGGGTTGGGGCCGGGGACCGGCTGTCGCATCGGCCAGCGGCGCGGGAGGTCGCACGCCTCCCCCTTCCCTCGCTGTGCCTGGTGCGGTGGGGCGCCTGGGCCCCTCCGGTCTGCGGCGCTGATGCAATCCTGGGACCCGGCTGCTCCAGGGGCAGTGTGGCTACAGCTCAGCTGAGTCCATTGGGCAGCGAGCCTCATCTGCCTCCATCCGCTCCCGACAGGGGCCCTCTTTGATTTTGGTGCTGAGTAAGCCGTAGGCCGGGCGGCCTATATCTAACACAGGGCAACCATGGCCCGGCTCCGCGGCCACCGGCTGGGCCGGAGATAGACCTTGTCCTCGGGCCCCCGTACCTGCCCTGCGGAGGCGGGGTGCTCCTTCGGCCGCCAGGTCGGGCGGCGGTGTGGCGCGGTGCTCAGCCGGTGCCCCCCTGGTGTAAACACACTCCCTGGAGCTGCTTCTCACGAGCGCACTATCCAAGCAGCCTGGCCCTCCTGAGACGTCTTCTCGCCGATGCGGACCTCCCCGCCATCATCGCGGCAAACGGGTGAGGTGGAGGCGGAGAGTCGTCACGACTCATAGCAGCAGCACCGGCGGTGTGACATTGATCGCATGTACTGAAGGTAGAACCAGCTGCATTGAACGTTCTGCCCGAGCTCCCGCGGCCGGTGAGCTCCCGCGGCCGGTCCCCTCCCTTCACCATGAGCCTGTGAGGTGTCACCCCCACGCAATATTGGCTCCTCAACTTCTTCCTCAGGAAGGCTCCACTGCACCTCTGCCCGGCGCGGGTACTCACCGTGGTAGTCACCTCTGCCCCCCTCTCCGTAGCCCTGATTCTTACTCTTTGCATTGTGGGGCGTCCCTGGGAACCGACGGGGCTGAACCTACCTTTGTCTGCCCTTCACATAGGGACTGCTCCCCTGCCTTGCGGCCCTTGCTCCGGGTGGGGCCACATAACCTCGACTGGGGTGTCTAACATTCCCTGGTCTCCTCCATCTGGCCCTTGGAGCCCCTGTGGAGGTGCGACATGACATCAAATATGGGGAGAGACAAGGCCTCTAAGTCCACACTGGCTCCTACGCAAACGAAGATGGACCGGTTCACCATCTCTGATCATGACCCCCCTGGGCAGGCTGCGGGGGCCCCCCCTCTTCAGGACAAGGACTTAACTACCATTCTACAGGCAATTAGCGCCTTGCAGGTGTCAGTTGAAGGGAAAATCGGGGAGGTCAAGGTGGACGTATCCCTCCTTCGACAGGACCTCCGCAACGCTACGGCACGAATTACAGAGGCTGAATCTCGCCTTTCTACAGCGGAGGATGATATCCTACAACTGAAAGAGCATGTGGCTCACCTCCGCTCACACACCAAGGAGCTGCATCGGCGCGCGGAGGATGCCGAAAATCGTGCACGCCGCAACAACTTCCGCCTGGTGGGGTTTCCCGAAGGGGTCGAGACGAACCAAGTATCCACTTTTGTCGAGGCCTGGTTTGCGTCATGACGCCCTCTCCGCATGGTTCGTGGTGGAGAGAGCGCACCGTTGTCTCGCGCCCAGACCGCCGCCTGGAGCCCCACCTCGCCCTATCATACTAAAAATCCTTAACTTTAAGGACCGGGACGCCATCCTGCATGAGGCGCGAGCTCAAGGACCCCTCAAATTCCAAAACCACAAGGTCATGGTATTCCCTGATTATACCAGAGAAGTGCAAGACCTCCGCCTATGCGGATGTTAAGAAGAAACTGCGGGCCATGGGTCTACAATATCAACTTCAGTTCCCCGCACGCCTTTGCGTCATTTTCCAGAACAAAAATCAATTCTTTGACTCGCCCCAGGCGGCATGGACATGGCTGACGGAGGAGCGTCCCCTCCGCCAGCGGCATGACCTGTCCCCAGGACCAACGGGCTCCCAGCCCATGAGGCCACGGTCGCCGAGGTACCAGCGCCGGAGGCGCGCGCAGTCTCGTAGGAGGCGCCAGTCCCAAGCTGCAACGTCTAAATCTTCGAGCACGGCTGCCCACAGACTCCGAGACTCCTCAAGCCCATCGGGCTCTCCTCCCCGCCTCAGACACCACTCAGCTGATGATTTACCTGGAGCTTCCTCGTCAATGGCCCGGGGGGGCTCACCGAGAATAGACTCAGACCTTTCCCGCACTCCAACTTTCTGAGGAACTAGCGGGCGAGGCCAGACGCGTACTCATTGTGGGGACGGGCTCCTGCCTCAGTGGGGTTTATGAGCCATGGCAGACTTTCTTGCTCTACTTCATTGTTTTCTGCCGAGACACTGCACATCCGCACATATGGAGGGGTCCTCCACGCAACCTAACCCGAGCGTTTTAGTTTGGTTCTTGTTACAATGAGGGGTCGACAGATGCTTCCGTTCTCGAAGTATAGGGTGGGGGGAAGGGGATGGGGGGGAGGGGGGGGTTTGGGACTGTTTTTCCCTAAGTTGTTGTTTTTGCTGTTTTGTTGTTTCAGTTACCACGGGACACCCTGCGGCCACTCCTCAGGGGACAGACACGGCTTCACTAGTTGCGCCCTCCTGCACAGACGCGGGTCCCCGCGCGTGCTCCCGACCTTCTGCAGGGCCTTGCACCTATGCTCCACATACCAACCGCCATGACTGACATACCCATTCCTAGGACATCCCTGCATATTCCGTCATGGAACGTTAATGGCCTCTTAGACCGGCTTAAACGCATGGCCATCCTGCGCTATGCACAACGCCTCGGTATAGATGTACTTCTACTTCAAGAAACGCACCTGCTGGGCAACCACTGCCCCTTCCTGGCACGCTATAGGTATGACAGAGTGTGGCACTCTGGCTTCACTCGGGGCTCCCGTGGGTGGCCATCCTTCTGAAACGCACCCTGCCTTTCGTGCTTACACAAGTTATTCATGACCCCCAGGGATTGTCCGTGACCCTCTGCGGCTCGATGGGTGAAACTCCCCTTAATCTTGTGTCCGTCTACTCTCCTCCTTCGATGCTCGCGACAACCCTACTGCCCTGCTGACTACCTTGCCCCTGGGCCCCACCATTGTCGGAGGTGACTTCAATGCGGTCTCCTCTCCGAACCTTGACACGACCGGCCCCCCCCTAGCACTAGAACTGCGCAGGCGAAACAATTAAAGAACTGGTCCGAGTCTCTGGGCCTCTGTGATGCTTGGCGCACCTGGTACCCTCACACCGCTCAATTCACCCACACCTCAGCAGCACACCACACACAGGCGCGCATAGATGCGATTTTTGTCCCCTCGACCGACTGCTCCATGATTCTGGACATCTGTATCCTCCCCAGGGGTATCTCCGACCACTCCCCGGTGCTTCTTAGCACAGGGGCTCCTCCCCCTTCGGCACGCCAGACGTGGAGACTGAACGCATGGTTCCTCCAAGATAAGGAATTCAAAAAGGTGGTGGGGACGGAGCTTCAGCAGTACTTTCTAACTAATGATGGATCGGTATCTTCCCCGAGTATCCTATGGGAGGCGGGTAAGGCCACCATCCGGGGCGTCGCAAAGGGCCAACTCAAAAGACAGCGACAGGCGCAACTGTAGCAGATCCCCTCGAGCAATCCCCCCCCTTTGGCCGATGACACTGTCCGCACTCGACAACTCACTCTTCTTCGGGCGGAGATCCGGCAGCTATCCCTAGATGCTGCCAAGCTCCTCTGGAGATCTTCTATAGCGAGAGTGTATGGCTGGGGCGACAAGAATGGCACGATTCTTCATAGATTGGCCACGTACCCTAGGGCGAACCGCATCATCCCTGAAATAGCGGATCGGGACGGAGTGGTGCACCGATCTCCGATGGCGATGGCTCGCACCTTTGCCTCTTACTATCAACAACTCTATGTGGTACGGACCCCAGATCTGTCGCTCTCTGCCTTACTCGAACAGGGAGGCGTTCGTCTCCCTCAGCTGAGCTCGGCCGCCCAGGAGGATCTGGACCGCCCCATCTCTCGAGAGGAAATTAACGAGGCAATAACCCTCACTTCATCGGGTAAGACCCCGGGCCCTGACGGCCTCCCCCAAGAATACTATGCGCTATACCGCGAGACTCTTGTGCCGCGTCTTGCCGACTTGTTCGGTGAGGCACTGGAAATGGGTTACTTCCCATCTGAGACAGATATAGCCACCATCGTGGTCCTACCGAAATCTCAGCCACCTTCCAGTCAATGCCCAGACTACCGTCCCATCTCTCTTATCAACACAGAGATCAAATTATACGCCACCATTCTCGCCTAGCAGCTGAAGTCCTACCTGTCTCTGCTGGTTCACCCAGACCAGTGTGGATTCATGCCCACGCGGGGTACTCGGCACTGTATACGGAGGCTGCATCTGGCCCTGGCCCACCAGCACTTGCTCACCCCCTATCTGGCGATACTCCTCGTAGACTTTGAGAAGGCCTTCGACTCGGTGGATTGGACGTATCTGGCCGACGTGCTGGTGGAGATGGGATTCGGGCCCCATTTTCGGGATCTGGTTCGCGTCCTATATGCCCAGCCGCGGGCGCGAGTCTTGGTCAACGGGCTTTTATCAGAGGCCTTCCCCATTCAGAGGGGAACGAGACAGGGCTGCCCCCTTTTGCCCCTGCTCTTTGCCCTGGCGATGGAGCCCCTGGCATCCCTGGTGCGGGCCGAGGGATGTATTCGAGGGTGGGAATGGCCTAACAAGGAGGCGGACAAGATCGCTCTATATGCTGACGATGTTCTAATCTTCTTGGCTGAACCCGCCCAGTCTGGCCCTCACTGTCTCCAGATCCTGCAGTCCTTTGGGCAGGCTTCCGGTCTCCGACTGAACCCGGATAAGTCGGTCCTGGTCCCTTTACACCTATCTAGAGACTGTTATGACTGGCAATCCAACATACCGATTCGGCGCCAATCGTTCAAATACTTAGGGATATGGGTCGCCCTCCTTCCTGAACTGGGCTGGTCCCTCGACGTCACCCCACTGGTGAGGAAAGCCAAGGCAGATCTTCAGAAGTGGAAGGCCTTACCTCTGAACCCCCTGGGGAGGGTCGCTCTGTTTAAAATGATGGTTCTCCCCAGGTTCCTATATGTCCTCCAGAACACCCCCTTCTGTTTTCCTAGGGCCTGGTTTCGTGAACTGGACAGTATGGCCACCAAATTTCTCGGGGGGGAGGGGGAGGGAGGGGGGGGGAGGGCACGTCTGGCCCTGAATCTATGTCGGATTCCCTCATTTGATGTGGGTTTGGGGATGACGCATTTATATCTGTACTTCCTGGCTACGCACCTCCTGATCATACACGACTGGTTTAACGGGGGCTGGTCAGACCCAGCTTACCGGCTCGAGCTGAGCGAACTGGGTTTGTCCAAAATCCAATCATTGATGTATGGGGGGCCCATTCCATCCCATTTACCAGATGTAACGAGCTCTGTGCTGTTGGCCTGGCGGGCTGCACAGCGTCATACTCACTGGACACGCAGGCTGACTCAGTGCACGCCTCTTTGGCAGGGTACTTGGCTCCGAGAGGTCAGTGGGTTGCAGGGCTTCAGACCATGGGATCTCATGGGAATCTCACAACTTGGGGATGTGTGGGCAAGCGGTCACATGCGCTCCTTTCAGGACCTCCGAACCCGTTACTCCCTGCACCCATCTCAATTTTATAAATACTTACAACTGCGACATGCCCTCCACATGCACATAACCGCTGACACCAGGATCCCTGAGTATAGCCCCCCCGAGGCACAGACTATGCTGGGAGATTTAGGCAAAGGGGGTATTTCTCGTATTTATCGAACATTGGTTAACAACACCCCCACTACACTGGATAAGCTGAGAAGCCAATGGGTGGGTCCGCTCGATGAGGAGGATTGGCGTGATGCCCTTATGGCGCCCAAGACGGTCACTGCGTCAGCCAAACTGAGACTGATCCAACTATACTACTTGCACGCCGCATACTTAACCACCCTGCACCTCCACCGGGCAGGCCTGTACCCGAGCGCATCTTGCACGAGGTGCGGCTATGCTCCGGCTGATTTTTTCCACATGGTCTGGGCGTGCCCCCACCTGGCGCGATTCTGGGGTGATATCGAGGAGGAGCTCACGGAAACCTTGGGGTGGGAAGTCCCTCACGACCCACGACACTCTCTGTTGGGGATTACAGATTGGCTGGACGGGTCCAGAAATGAAAAATTATTTTTCAACACGCCCATGGTAGTGGCCAAGCGAGACATAGCTGCGGCTTGGAAATGTCCAGATCCACCCTGCTCAGGGAAGTGGCGAAGGGGGGTAGACTGGTGCGCGACCCAAGAAAAAACCTTGTACGAGGCAACAGGGTGTCCCAAAAAGTACCGCAGGGTGTGGGGTAAATGGCTGGGTACCGTGGAGTAATCAAAGTATTGTATCTAACCGTTCTCTATATTTGTGCCTTAAGAAGTCGGGACCTATGAGATGTTATGCTCCTGTAATTGGCGGTGAATTGTCATCTTCATGGTCTAATGCTGATTTGCTGATGTTGTTTGTTTTCAAAACAATAAAATTGATCCAAAAAAAAAAAAAAAAGGTGTCAAGAGGGAGTTGCATCCTTACTGCCGTACTCGACATGAGGGCGGCATTGCCTGCGTACAGCAAAACTGGTATTGTTGACCTACCAGAGGGGCATCATATCTCTTCAGTTAACACCGCCTCTAGGTGATTAATGTAGATAGTAAACAGGAAAGGGGCCAGGATGCAGCTCTGCCTGACACCACATGTTATTGGGAAAGATCTTGAACAATGGTCATCCGTTCCAAACCTAACAGATACAGATATATCCTTATGTAGGTCCCCCAAAAAGGACACCAGTGCTGGATCTACCCCTTAAGACAACATCACAGCCAATAACTTAGCACGGTTTACACGACTGAATGCAGAGGTAAGATCGATAAAACTTAAAAATAAGGTGCCCCTTTTGGCCACAGTGTACGTTTGAGTTAGAAGGTATAGGTTCAGTGACTGGTTGATGGTACTACGACCAGGCCTGAACCCATACTTAAACTTAGAGATGATGCTGTTCTCTTTATGCCATTAAGATAGCCTTTCCAGGGTCACCTGGCCCAAAACCTTGACGGTTGTGTCCATCAAGGAAATGGGACTATAACAATTCGGGTCAGCTCGATCACCATTTGTAAACAAAGGGACATATTCTAACTGTGTCCATGAACTAGACGGGCTGTGTATCACAGCGGCATTTAAGACCTTCAATAGCACAGGTGCCCAGATAAGAGGATCAGTCCTTAAGAGATCAGCTGGGACTCCATCAGGACCTGGAGCCTTGTTTCCAGCCAATCTCATAATGGCCCCCGTTACCTCAGCAAAAGAAAGGCTCAAGTTTGTTAGAATAGACTGAGAAGGAGAATCTGATCCTGATTCTATGGAGTATATATGAGAAAAATGGTCAAACCATTTTTCTTCTTCAATCACAGAAATCAGGGAAGGTCTGACCTCTGCCCCTAGAAATGGGCTTTTGACAAAAAGCCAGAAGATGGCACTGTCGTGAATGTCACATGCACACAATAGTTGATCCCAAGCCTCGTCTTTTAGGGACTCTTTCCTTTCTTTAGTAGCCTTCTTGTACTGGCTACTCAGCAAACTCATCTCCACTCCATCCCTAGGGATACCTTTAAGGGCCTTCTTTAAATCACGTTGGGCTTTAGAGCATGCCTGATCAAACCATTGTTCTCCCCTAATAACAGTGTGAGCTCCACTAAGAACAGTAAAAGCATACCTGACAGTTGCACAAAGAAGAGTAAATGCCCTCAGAACATCTTTAGACTCAGAGACCGTGCTTAAACAACATTCCAGCTCATTACTCCTCTGACAAAACAAATTCCCAATAAGTTCCTCTGGGATTAATTTAGACCATTTCAGCCGCCTGCCTTGGTCCGTGGAGACAAGGTGTAAATAGGTGGGTGCTGGTAATGGCCGCTTCTGATATAAAAATCTAAGGGACAAGACCAATGGGTTCTGATCACTCCAACCAGACTCTAGTACCCTAAACTCAACTATGAAATATAACAAGGATGAAGACATTAAAATATAATTCACTATTGTTTCATGCCCCCTTCCAACATAAATAAGTAGGGGTCTCCAGGGAGCTTGGTATAATCAAATTCAAGGATTGCACTAGGAATTTTACCTGTTCACCTTGGGATGAGTGCTCAAAGTGGGCACCCAATACATTCTCCCCCAAGGATACATCCTGTAGTAACTGGCAAGCTTGTTTACCTAAATGAATATTAAAGTCACCCATAATTACTATTGGAATAAAAGAAATAGAGCTTAAACCAGGCTCTAGGGGAATGTCTTCAAATTCTTAATAACCAAACCCATGGAAGTAATGATGTCCAAACAAGGTAATTGGCCATTTGAGTTGTAAATATTTGCACTAGGGCTTCGGGAGCCCCAACAACGTTGTTTCCTGCCCAGGGGGGCCAAAGAGCAGCAACAGGGAGCCAGCTACATCGCTGGGGTGGGACTCGGTGACTCAGCGCCGATAAAACTTCACCGGCACTCCCGCAGCGCAGGACGCGCGCAGGACGCGCGCAGGCGTGCCAGTGTGCCCGCGACCGCAGCCGGTCGAGGCAGGGCAGGGCCACCCCCCTTGGCTCAGTGCTGAGGCTCGAACATAATAGAGAGAACACGGACGAATTTAAGGTGGAAGACATCCTTGAACTGAACTGATTAATAAAGGCGGTGAGAACCCACGCTCTACTAATCTCTTCCCTTTTATTGTGCCTGACCATTTAAATATTGTTGAGCTTTTTTCGCCTCACAGTAGGGAGGTTTTGTTTTATAGGTTTTTATCGGTTCAGCCAATTGCACTCAATCGCATCTATTTGTTTTAACATTGTATTATATATCCATTTGGAAGCTGTTGTGTATACCCAGTGGTGAATAGTGTTTTTAACCTGTTTCTTCTTTTAATTTCTGGGGTTTTTAAATTCGTATTTACCTAATTGGACCTAGCTCTCTGTATTGCACCCGGCACTTTGATCTCAATCCCTAGCCCTCAAGTAGTTGTATCGGGCACTCTTTGCACTTCGCACTTTTTTGCATTTTGCACTTTTTATACCCTGCACTTTATAGCTGAACGATGTCACGGTATTATGTTAAAGGAGGAACTAAAATGGCGAAGCGTAAATTGCAAAAAATAGTAGTCGATCCCCCTTGTGCTACTATTGATTCCTACTTAGTGCACGCAGTCAGTGCAATCAATGTCGAAATCGACAGAGCGGAACGCTTAGGATCAGGCATGACGTTAGAAGGGATGGTTGATGAGGATAGCCGAGCAGTCCAGTCAGAGATCGCTCAGCCAAGGGATGTTTCTTGTAACCAGCAACAGGGCACCTCAATGTCAAAAGAAAACACGGGGGACGCAGGTGCTGACACATACATGCAGACTGATATACTACAATTACATTCGGCCAATGGATCACCCACTCCAAAGAGAAAAAGAGGCTGCAAAAAAAGCCAGGTAAAGGCAGGGAGTAATAATAACAAAAATAAGAAAGGACCACCACAGAATACGACAGCTAAGGCGTATGATGATCCCCCGAACAAGGGCCCCTAACTAACACTCAAGCCTCACACATTGTAGCTCTTGTAGCACTGAAGATAGAAGAACTGCTAAAACCCCTCTATAATAAATTGGACAAACTGAATGGAGAAATAGCTAAGATCAGTGGCACACTAAGGGATATGGATGATAGTGCATGGGAAAAGATGACCGTAGCAACGGGGGGCTTTCTTGACCAGCCCCCACTAGTAACAGCTACCGTCAACAAGGCAATATGTATGCCAACAGATAGAAATACAGATCTGGGATTGTTAGACTTGGCATCTTTTGGCGTGTTTCCCCTGACTTTTTGCTTTCTGACCTCCCGTTTTTGACTCTGTTTTTGCTGGTGTAATGATTCTGCGCACTTCCCTCACTGCTGTCCAGTGGGAAAGTGCAGGTGCTCCTGTATAAAATGTGTATGGATTGGTATTTCCATGATTGGCCTATTTGATCTATGTGTCAGTCCCTAGTAAAGTGCACTGCGAGTGCCAGGGCCTATAGATCAAATGCTGTTGGTGGGCTGCAGCACTGGATTGTGCCACCCACACAAACAGCCCGTAAAGTGTAACTCTGGCCTGCCATTGCAGAGCTTGTGCGCAGCCTGGGGCTGTCATGTCGTCTTGGCAAGTGCACACACTTGCAAGTCCCTAAACCTTCCCTTTTCTACATGTTAGTCACCCCTAAGGTAGGCCCAAGGTACCCCTGTGGGCAGGGTGCATTGTATGTGAAAGGTAGGACATGCCCTGGTGTGTGTGGCATGTCCTGATAGTGAATTACAGCCTACTTCGTTTTTCACTATTGCAAGGCTACCTGTTCCCCATAGGCCAGAATGGGCAGTTCTGATTATTACATCCTATGATCCTAACTGACCCAGGGAACATGGTAGGAATTCGAGTTTAGTATGCCTGAACTCAGAATGATAAAATGCATCTTTCAGCGAAGTTGGTTTTAACATTCTGGGTTTGAAAATACCACTTTTAGAAAGTCGGTATTTTCTTGTCTAACCATCCAAGCCTGCCTTTGCTAGGTTGTGTATTCCTTGTCTGGAGCGTGAGTGACAGGGGCTGGGGGATTCCAGGAGACAGGGTGAGTCAGCACAGGGCTGAATAGCAAGATCTACATGTAGATGGGTGGGAGGAGTTGCACCTGGGACCTGAATAGGGCCGGGCCTTTCCTCCACAATGCTGGCTCCACCTCCTGCGGTGTGTCTGATGTCCCTAACCTGCACCCTGAAAGGAAAGACGGAGACTTGTCAACAAAGTGCTCCAGGACTGATCAGAACTAGTTTGGACCAGGCAAAGGCCTCTCTGCCGTCAGAGAACAAAGGAATTAGGGATATAAATATTGGGGCCCTGACCCCCTGAATTTAGATCTCGCTGGAATCAAGGAACCTGCCAAGAAGAAGAGCTGGAGAGCTGCTAGGAGGAGTACTGCCCCTTTGCTGAGTTATTGCCTTGTTGGGTTGGCCTGCAGTTGCTGCTTCTGCCTTGGGCAGTGAAAGGACTGGACTGAACTTTCTACTACTTGTGCTGAGAATCTCCAAGGGCCTGAAACCGAGCTGGCCTCCTGTTAAGAAGTCTCAGGGACTGCAAAGACTTCACCACCCTCTGGGTACCACTTCTGGAACCGCTGTTTCAGTTGCCACAGAGGAAGGGAACCGCAACCGACTCCGTCAACCGACTCCATCGCTGGCCCGGTGTCCTGTTTGCACCGCAGACCGCACCGTCCGCATCTCGCACCGCAACCCTGGTCTCACCGACGACGACGTCCGACGCCATCGCCACCGAGCCGCTGCTTGCACCGTGACCTGTGGGCACCGCAGTTCGCATCGCTTCACTGTACCGGCCGGACCAGACCGACGCCGTCGCTGCAACTGGCTCAACAATCGTGACCGCATCGCAGTTGGGGCACCGCTCGCACGCTTCGCGATGCACCGCTCCGACTCACACCGCTGTCCGACGCCAGCTCCCGCACTCCGGCTTGGTCGCCTGCATCGCAACCTGCCAGCACCGCATCGTGCACCATCTCACCCTGCCCCGCACGCCTTGGACTCACCGACTCCGTCTGCACGATTGTCACAGAGTCGCTGCCTGCACCGCATCGAGAGGAGACCGCGCCCTGCACCGCTTCCATCTTGCACTGCAACCGCGGCGTACGCCGACCGGCTCGCACACTCCGTGCCCGCCACAACGAGAAAAGGTACTGTGACCGAGTCTGTTCACGACTCTGCGGGCCCGTATCGACGCGGCCGGCTGGAACTGTTAGATTCTGTGGTTTTCAGCATCGCGGTAGACTCGGACGGAGCTACCGACTCGTACGAACTTTGTTTTTGAACTATCCCTACAAAGAAGAAGTTATCTTGCAACGTAATCGCTTTTAAAGTACTGTATTGTGGATTTTTATCGTATTTGGTCTTGTCTTGGGTATATAAAAATATTGGTTATTTTTCAAAACTGGTGTGGTGTCCTTTTGTAGTGCTTACATTATATTGCTGTTGGTTATGTGCAAATGCTTTACACACTGCCTCTAAGATAAGCCTGACTGCTCCTGCCAAGCTACCAAGGGGGTGAGCAGGGGTTAATTTAGGAGTGTAACTCCCTTATCCTGACTAGAGTGGTGGTTTCTGCCTGGCTTTGGCACATGCCCTAGCCTACCAAAAATCCCATTTCTAACAGGGATCTCGAGAAAAAATAATTCTAGGGAGTAATATTGGTCCCAATGGGTCTGTAACTCACTCCCAACCGAACCAGACCCTGAATAATCAATTAGGCCCTACCAGAGGGGACTGGACTGAGCGGATTCAGCCAACTATGACCCATATTAAGTCTGGAGAGATGATGGCCATCGAGGGAAGAACTGACACCCCCATAAACCTACCCCCAGAATGCTGTCCTTATGTGGCAGTTATGGTGAACATGCCCCAGTTACAGCCGGGCCAAAGGGAACCGGTCCATTCCCTAAAAAACAAAGTGGTCCACTGGCTTAATAAGAACTGTGGTTACCCAATCGGATGTGCAAACCAGATACTTCTAACAAGAAGAGTAAGCTGGATTGGCCCCTTGAAGAAGGGTTTTAAAGGTGACTGTATTATTATTAATTTTAGACACCCTAGTTGGGCAAGGACTACCCTAGAAAGAGCAGTTGTGTTAACATACCACGTCCCAAATGTGTCCCTATTACCACTTGGCTTCTTTTATAGACATTTAAGGCCTACTTCTAACTGGGGAGTCGATCGGGGGCCCCTCAGCATGAACCCTGCAGTGCCAATCTACCCTCAATATGCTTTACCAGTGTCCAATAGATATCAAGCCCTTAGCATATGACAAGAAAATGATTGACATAATATTGCTTGTTTACCCAATGTGGAGTTTGGCCACAATAGAGAAGGGTTAACGGGAGTCGGAGTACCAAGGGCTGTTAATCCATTAGTGACCATATTAAATGCCCCCTCAAATGTAATGAGCGCACCTAAAGTGACAACACATTCAAGCAGGGATGATGCAACAATATGTGAAAACCTTGACGACAATATAGGGAATTTGCCAGTAAATGGCTATACAATTGTCACGTGGAATATAGCCGGTTTGTCGAGTAAAAAGGACTCACTAGGATGGACAGACTTTATTAATAAACATGATATAATCTGTATGCAGGAGACATGGAACACTGATCAAGTCCATATGGAAGGGTTTACATCTTATGGTTTATTGGCATTACCTTCACCTGCAGGCAGAGCCAAAGGAGGACTCCTAATTCTTACGTCAAACAAACTCCCAGCAGTTGTTAAAAGAGTGGTTAAAATAGGAGAACACTCACAGATTTTGTGGTTGTGTTTAGGCCTGGGCGGTAAATTCCGTTCCGCTCGCGGAATTTGCGGAATTTGGGTAATTTCGCGTTCCGCGGAGAACGCGAAATTGCCAAAAATTCCGCGATCCGCGGCTTCGCGGAATTTTTTGCTTGTTCGCGCTTTCAAAATGCGTGTTCGCGAGATATTTCTCCCCGAGCACGCAAACAGCGTTCGCGAACAGGAAAAAAGCATCGCGAACGGGCGGAACAAGCAATTCCGCGTGTTCGCGGAACTTTTGCGTGCTCGCGGAGATTTTTTACCGTTTCGCGGAGCTTTGCGTAGCGCGACTACGCAAATTCCGCCCACCCATAGTTGTGTTGTTAAGATGGTAGGGACGTCCTCCTGGTTAATTTTTATAATAATGTTTTTGATTCGACCCGCTGCAATGCAGTCTTTGAACTGGAAAAAGGGCTTGACAATTTGATTGGAGTGATGAATACCAGTTTTGCAATCATATGGGTAGGGGATTTTAACACCCAAACATGCCCACTGTCTATTAGTAAAGTCTGTGGGTATATTAGTGACGAAGGGGACGACTATATACATTTCCCACACAATAATTATGGAGGAGCATTAAATACAATGATGGCGAAATATGACCTTGATTTGTTACAATGTGCATGTGACACTAATGGTAGGGTGATACCAACCTATATTGGAAGGAATGCAAATTCAGTGATTGATCATGTGTTAATCTCCACGAGTATTGTACATTTGTGTTCTACGCCAAGGACTGCACAGTTGTTACTTAGTGATTATAATTGTATCATAATGCCAATACTGATACGGGGCAAGAAATTTACACCCCAACAAACTGCTATCGGTAACATTGCCGCGCTTAGACCAAATGGAACACGAATTAAGTGGGAAGGGGTAGACCTGATTAAAGTTTTAAATGATATTGTTATAAAATGTGATACAGAGATGTCCTATTGTCTCAATATAGATATTAACCCAGCTATGATGATAATAAATTTTTGTAAAATCAATGGAGTCATTGAAGAGATATTTACCGCCCCACATAGGGACATAATCATGCAAAGTAGGGGATGATTCAACCATAGATGTACCCAGGCTTCTAAACAACTGAAACAGGCCCTTAGTAACAGACCTAGGAATATCGAATTAATCCAAAACCTAAGATTCAATTATAAATCAGCCCTTAAAAAAAGGAAAAGAGAGCTCCAGGAGCAAGCGTGGGACAAATTATCCGTGGCAGCAGACACATCCAATAACAAGCTTTTCTGTGAAACTGTTAATTCACCATTTTTAAAAAACGATTCATTCCCGGAATTATTGTCCCATGTTAGTTGCGAAGAATGGGTGTTACATTTTACCCGCATTTTTAATCCACCTGATCATGATGTTTTTATGACCTGTAAGTGGCCAGCAATACCCCTAAACATTACACTTGACGAGGTCAAGGCTGGAATAAATGGTAGTAAGGGAAGAAAAGCCCCGGGCCCAGACGGGGTCCCAATAGACGTTTACAAAGCAGTACCGGATCTATGGGGACCCATACTTACCAGAGTTTTTAACCATGCAGTGACCGAGGGCACACCATCGACATGGGGTCAATCGATTATTATCCCCATATACAAAAAAAAGAATAAATCGGAAGCTAAAAACTACCGCCCCATCTCGCTTCTAGACTCATCAGTAAAAGTAATGAGTAGAGGCCTATTAGCAAGATTGGAGGAGTGGGCCACTGAGAATGAGATTTTATCATCAGCACAATATGGTTTTAGAAGAGGGCTAGGTACGATAGAACAATGTATTAATTTAGAGCTTTTAATAGGTAAATATACGTGCGCAAAAAAAGGGAGTCTGTATTTATGCTTTGCAGACCTCAGTAGAGCTTTTGATCTTGTTGACCATGCTATTCTTTGGTCAGTTTTGCTAAACTTTAGAGCTCCAGAACACAATGTTTATTTTCTCGCAAGGTTGTACGAGAGATTGATATCCAGAGTTCGGTATGGCCAACGCGGTGAGTGTACCCCAAATTTTGAGGTCAAACGAGGCATCCGCCAAGGCTGTGTCTTAGCACCATTACTTTTTACTTTATTTATAAATGAGGTTGACACAGTTCTTAAGTCAGTACAGGCGGATGCCCCTCAAGTCGCAGGCCATGCTATACCAGTTCTTTATGCAGATGATGCTGTGCTCTTGTCCAGAACCCCGGTTGGCCTACAGCGACTAATAGATAAGTTTGAAGCTTTTATTATTAGTAGGAAGCTGTTAATTAACAAAGCAAAAACATTTACTATGGTATGTGGTCCAAAACCCCAAAAATTAAAAACCTTTTTTATAGATAGTACTAGAGTGGAAACTGTTAATAACTTCTGCTATTTGGGAATTACTTTTTCAGGCAAGGGCAATTGGTCGCACGAATTAACTAATGTCCGCTCTAAGATGCTAAAGTGTGCACATGGGGTCTTCCGATTTGCATCCAAACTGGGAGACCGCCGTATCAAGGACATGATAGACATTTATAAAGCCAGATGCGCTTCCATTGCATTATATGGTGCTGGGTTGTGGGGCCATAATACCAGCCAGGCATTACAACTTGAGGAACACTCTTTCCTAAAACATCTTTTATGTCTGCCCCTGTCCGCATCCTCAGAGATAGCACATCAAGAAGTAGGTATGAGATATCTATCGGATTTGACCGCTTTCCAACCCCATATGCTCTGGAGATCTATTTGGGCCAAGGAGGAGACAAAATTTACCCAAATAATCATTCAGGATTGCTTGCAACTAGACAATAGTTTATCTATTCCTTGGATAAAATATATCACGGATCTAAATAATGAACTATTTAAGATCAATATCCATGAAAACCCAGCATATGTGATAGGTCTATCTAAGCAGGAGCTAAAGGATACGTTTCTGGCCTATAAAAATGAGATTCGTATGAGAACAATAGGGAAGCAATCTACATACCTGTTTCATAAAATTATTGTTAATAGTGGTGGCCCCCAAAACTACTTATCTTTAGTTACTAAACCCTCACACCGTTTTGTTTTAATAAGGCTGAGATTAGGAATTGCTCATCACCTAGTCGCCTTCCCTGAAATGAAAACACGGCCTATAACTTCATGTCCATGTGATGACCATTCCAAACAGAGCACTATGCACTTTCTACTTTTTTGTGATTTTTATCTGTATTTTAGACGTATTTATTTAAAACCATTGTTTAAAAAACACAATGTAAGAACAACTAACGCTGCTATGAACTTATTAATTGCGCTAAAAGATCCTGGGACATGTTTTTTCGTTGCGACATTTATTTTAAAATCAATTTATGTGAGAAAAAGTATTACGACTCCTAACTGATCTTATTGTACTTAATTAACTGGATCGTTTTTGTGTAATTAATAGTTCTGCTTGTATATATACATTTGTTGCTTTTCTGGTTGTTGTACATACCTAATAAAGCTTGCTGAACCGAACCGAGTTGTAAATATTTAGAATGAGAAGATTTGATTTATCAGGGAAGGTGAGCAAAACAGCTCCTAAATTTAGTCTTCAACTCAACCATTAAACAATTCAAACACAATGATATTAATATATCCCCCCCCCCTTTGGTACGGCCCAAAAGCGAGGGAGTAGCAGGACAAAAGAAAATATGTGAAAGCATCTAAAAAGGGAGTGTTTCTACCTGACCAGGTTCCTTGGGAGGCCAAAATACCATATTGATTAATAAAGTCTAACCAATTCTGGTCGTTAACCTTCTCCTCAAGGCCAGCTATATTCCAAGACAAAAAAGGGTGTTCCCTTCAAGGTTAAGAACCCTCTCCCCATCTCCTGTGAATCATTACTTTCAAGGCAACCAGGAAAGGGTAGTCAATTCACTTCTTCAAGTGTAGTAATTACATCAAATCTATTCGATGAAGGGACAGATGAATTTTTGCAGTAACAACCCAGGGCGAACCCCATGAGGACTTTGGCCCCTCAAAGGTGGAAAGGGTCTTGGTGTACTCTGATTAAGGGCAGAGCCTGGTCTATAGAAAAACCTGAGTGGCCGAACCCCAATACTCTCATTTGAATTGACCTTTTTTTAATATGAGACAAGGATTCTACCTGCAACCTGGCTGTTACAGAAACTAATCACTATACAATCCCTTAGGAAGTTTTTAGACCCTGCCCCACCCAACCTATTCTGTGGGCCATGTTGATTTGATCATGAATATTTGCATCAAACCCTTCCCTAGTAGTCAACAGTGTGCCACTTTATTTCTCAGCTGATCGATATTTCCTCTCACATTTACTTTAAGCGGGGGCTCATTTACCAGGACTACCACACAAGGGGCCAGATGTACGACCATTGGAAATTGCAGTCGCAAAACATTCTTACATGGCTTGTGGGGTTGCAATTAGGAAGGGAAGGCCCCTTCTTAATTGCGAGTAGCAAAACACCATTTTGCGAGTCGCAATTTTTTGCTACTCGCAAAATAGTGTTGATACATGGCCCACAGGGATTTTGCATGCGCAAACGGGTCGCAAACCCGTTTGCGCATGCAAAATCCCGTCGTACATCTGGCCCAAGGAGTACAGTCACGGGGGAGGTCCAGTTGATCAGTGTTAGACAGAAGTACAAATGGAAGCTCCCTATGGGCAGGGACCAAGCGACCGATACTACCACTTTCGGGACAGGGCTTAGGGATGGGTCATCATTAATGGCTCCCTGGGCATTAGCAACAGAATCAAACTTCTCTAACCTTGCTGGCCCTGGCCTGTAAGGTTATAATCAGTGTTATCTCTAGTTGTAAATGGGGCATGAGTAGAAGCCACAGGTATAAACTCTGTATAATAATTACCCTGGGATCTGCTGTTCAGACACCTAGGCTGATTTGTTTTACATGTCGAATGGTTACAGATCTGGTGCGAAAAAAGTTTCTCAATTAAGCCATTATTAAAATCTAAAAAGTTTGACACCTTCATATATATATATTTTAAATACCGACACCTTCCTATTTAAAGCAGAGATAGCATCCTTTATAATATTAAGTTCAGATCTCAGGCTACCCACAATAGCTTTAATGGTGTCCAAACAAGAGGTGTCAAGTCATGAGTGGTTGGCTGTTCCTTTTCCCTGTGCAGACCAATTTAAAGTGTGGGGCAATTGGTGATGGCTGCCACAGTCAAAATGTTGGGCAAAACAGTCAATCTGGGTTCCAAAGGAATCTGCCTGTTAATAGAAGCCAGCTGAACTGCCTGATCATCGCGGGAGACAGTGAAGGTTAAGACCCTTCCCCCCTCTGTATGCTGTGTATGCGCTGATAAAAGCAGTGGGGCAGGCATGGCTTGCGGGTGGCGGGGCGGACGAGGGGGTGGGCACGGTGGGGAGGGTCGTGGCATTGCGGGGTGGGCGGGGGCCCGCAGGGGGGTGGGATCGAGCATTTAAAAAAAAAAATAAGCTTACCTTGCCGCCGTGTCCCGCGTCTCTGCTCCTGCTCTCCTGGTGGAACTTGAGGAACAGGAAGCAGGCCCAACTGACCAATCACAACGCTGCAAAGCAGCGTTGTGATTAGTAAGCACCCAGGCACCCCTGACCAATCACAACGCTGCAGTGCAGCATTGTGATTGGTCTGAGCCTCCTGTTTGGACGCTCAGCCAGGGAATGGGGGCCTGGACATGTTATCCACGGAGGCTGTAATGCAGTCTACATGGAGAACAGGGAAAGTGTGCATGACTGTTTTGGGCGGCCGGAGAGGGCCAACCAAACAGTCATTGTGCACTAGGAGTGGGCAAACCACTCCTCCCCTGCCCTGCCCTGAGAGTAGAGCAGCCCCGGCCACCCTCCTGCCCGCCCGCAAAGCAGCATGAAGCATAAAATGATAATAACTCAAAGTTTTTATTATTTTATGTTTCTTCCTCGCACTGCCGAAAAGCAGTGGGGCGACGCTCCTCCGCCATAGCGGAGGAGCCGCCACTGGATAAAAGAGTGGAGGAGCCAGGGCCAGCATCATTTGATTTCCCCTTGTAAAATTGAATTATCTTTGTTTTGGGGCCCTTTGAAGCCTGCATATTGGTCAGACGGCTCCCTTTACTAAGGATGTCCTCCACTTCCACAATTAGATTATCAATTTCTTGCAAACTACAATTATCAGCCGCATGTCTACGAGCGACCTTGGGCTCTTTCCCAGCACCTAAAGAACCATCAGTAGCCTTCCTTTTGCCCATGATGAAGGAAAAAACAAAATCCAAGGCACCAGAGGGTTAGGGCAGGAGTTATCAGCCACAACAAAAAGGCTCAGCACACAGAGAAAAAGACAAATGAAAAGGCTCCATTTTAAGCCCACTAAATATTAAAAAACAGTCTTACCCTAAATAGACTGACAGTGCCTGAACACGAAACCAAGGGGGGTGGGCCAGCCCTGCCTCTTCCTGGAGCAGGACAGGCCCACGAAGCGGTGCTGCGTCTGTGCTTTATAGCACAGCGGGAGGGGGTGGCAATTTTCTCCCACTTCTTCTGCTGCTAAGGGTGATGGGACTTGAAGTCCACTGCGGCTCACAACGGCACCAAAGCGATAATGTTTGCTTTAGTGCAAATTTTAACACATCAAAAAAAGCTGTTAGATATTTGTTGCAAAAAAATATTAAAATCAGCTTATTACAAGTCAGTTTTTTTTTTAAATGCGCAGTAGCTCGCAATGTGAAGAAACATGCAGAAAGATGCCAACTTTTATATAATTACATAAGGAGTGCAAAAATAAATGTGTCATAAACAGCTCCTTTCTGCTTGTCACTGTACAGCTAGCAAAAATAGAACAGAAGAAAGAAAAGCCATCTTTTGTTTTCGTTCTGAAAATTACGCCCTGTGACCTGACCTGCCAGTAGGCTTTGTGATGTCAGAACTCAACTGTAATACGTTATTACATTTGACTATGGCATTTCTTTATAATAGGTAACTGGCAGGGATCACAATTTGGCCCGGGCACTGCCGAAAAAAGTGGCTCACATTCGCGGGCGTGCCCTTTCATGAAACACCATTTGGTTACTCTTAGGGGTCTCATTTGTTCAGAAATGTTTGCTAAATTTAGACTTTTAAAGCTTATAGAGCAGTAACATTGGTAAAGACTAGGAGCATTGCAGTTCTGAAAACTGAATACTTACATACAATTTTAACGCCCTGCACAATGTAGTTATATACTCTTTCCCAACCAGCTATGTCCTTGACTCTGATCATCACAATCAATCAATCAATCAGGGGTTTGTTAAAGCGCGACTACTCACCCGTAAGGGTCTCAAGGCGCTAGGGGTGGGGGGGGGGGTTGCAGGTTCCATTCCATCAAGGAGGGGGTCTGTCAAAGAGCCAGGTTTTGAGGTTTCTTGCGAAGATGGGGAGCGATGTTGCCTGTCTGAGGTGGAGCGGAAGGGCGTTCCATGCTTTGGCCGCGAGGAAGGAGAAGGAGCGGCCTCCCGATCTGGTCTTTCTGGTGTGGGGGACCACGGCGTAGGAGAGCTGGGCTGATTGTAGGGTCCTTTGGGGTGCGTGGAATTTGAGTCGGCTGTTCAGGTATGCTGGTCCGGTGCCATGGAGGGCCTTGTGTGCGTGGGTGAACATCTTGAAGGTGATTTTCGCCTCGACGGGGAGCCAGTGGAGTGTGCGCAGGTGCTGGGAGATGTGGCAGTGCTTTGGCAGGTTGAGGACCAGTCTTGCGGCGGCGTTCTGGATGTTCTGTAGCTTGCGGGTGAGGTTTTTGTTTATTCCGGCGTAGAGTGCGTTGCCGTAGTCTAGTCTGCTGGTGACCAGGGCGTGAGTGACGGTCTTTCGGTGTTCGAGGGGATCCATTTGAAGGTCTTACGAAGGAGAAATCAGAAATCTAGTACAAAGTCAAGGGGAAAGGGTCAGACTGGAATCTCTGGGAATAGAACCTGTAATAACAAAAGTAAGAGGAAAAGCAGCTCTGAACCTCTGCCTTAGAGAATAGAACCTCTACGACTAACAGTAAAGAAATACATTTTACATATCAACCATAAATACATTTTGCAAAACACTCAAAAGAAATTAAATCTAGCTTCCTCACAAAATGTTGTACTTTTCCCTGAACGTAAGTACCTTTTGCTCATAGACTTGACTGTGCTAGCTCTTCTATGATCCACTTGTTTGGGCCTCTGAGAATCAAACCTGTAAGAACACCGAGAGAGAAAAAGCATGCATAAGTCACCTATGGAAAGCAGAATCTAAAGCTCCCCAAACTTAATAAAATCTAGTGCCCTCACAAGTCTGGCTTGAACCCGAATTTATGTAGATTTTGACATAAGTATTCTCTGCAACATCTCCATAACTGGAACTGAACATGTAATACCTTTGTGTATACTTACTTGAAGACTAAACATCTTGCAGAAGGTGGAAAGATACCCATTCCCAACTAACTTTGTGATGGACATTGATCATTAAACAAATCAGAAATCTCACACACAGTCAAGTGGGAAAGGGTTAGGTCAGGCTATCTGGGAACAGAATCTACAATGGCCAAGAAAGAAAAGGTCTTAAACTCTTGTGGGTTCTTCTCTAGCCCATTCACAATGAACTGACTTTGCGGAACAGAACCTACAACAACAACAAAAAAAGAGAGTAAGTTTACTTTTTACCCATACATAAAATAGATCTTACAGATTGTAAAAAAAACAGATAGAATCTATCATTTTACCTGCAGGTATAGTTTGTGTCTTCGTTGCAACACCTGTTTAATTCCAGTAAGTTAATCCTTCCTCCTGATTTACTGGAAGAGAACCTGTAATATAAACAGAAGGAAAAATGAGACCTACACGATTTTACGATTGTGAGATTAATTCATGTGTAATCTAATCCCCACCCATTTATTGCAGATAATTGGAGTATCTGACTCTGCATTGTGTTTACTTTATTGAATGGAGGTATTGATTATTGAAAACTCTGGTCAATGGGGTTGGTAAAATAATCTGCACGCTTAACTTTTTGCCAGATTTTAATGTTTGTTTGGGAAACATCTTAATATATGTATGCTCTTTTATGATCTACGTTTTTTAAATAGATCAAATAAAGCTATTTGATTTTTGAGACTTACACCACATAAGTGTACCAAATTCACAGATATATACAATTATGCCAGCTCACAATGATTGGTCTTTTACCTAAAAGTATGCAAATTTTGCCCTACATATTTGCTGGATAATTTACATTGGGCTAAAATGGATTTGAAATTTCTGGGCATCCTTTTCTTTCCCTGGTCAATAGAGGAGACACTGTGGAAAACAGAGTCTGCAAGGACACAAATAATAAATATTTGATTAGGGACAACAAACATACTGTAGAAATCCCAAAGCTAGAAATCTAGATCTATCACAATGTGTAGTCTTTTACCTGGATGTACAAATGCTTGTCCAAGGTTTTTACTGCTGGCCTTCTCTGTAAGGCTAGATTGTCTCAAAACCAAGGGCTCTGGCATTCATATCAATAATGCCCTTGTCCATCTTCACTGTGAAGGACTACAGAAAACAGAACTGCTACAATATAGAAAGACAAAAATTAATATCTAAATGTCGCCTGCTTAAAGTACCCTCACAAAACCTCCAAAACATAAAGTAGCTCAATCACAACACCTGATCTTTTCCTGAAAGCATGCCTCTTTTCTCCTAAGTATTTCACAGGATCATCCCTGAAGGGTTAGAGTGCATTTGAATTTTCTGTGGATCTTTGTCAGCTTCAGATTCACATGGGATAGAGGAGTGGGCAAACAGAGAAAAAAACCTGCAGAAAGAAAATAACACTTGATTAGGACCTACCAAAGAATACTCCCACAAAAACAAAAAAGTTATCTCAAGCCAGCATAATTTGCTATCATTTACCTGAATGTATGTACCTGTTGCCTAAAGTCCTCACTAGGCTCAGGGGCAGCTGGTGTTAAAGGGCAAAAGGGGCATTGCCCAGCCATCATGTGGGAGGGGGGGGGAAACCTTTGAGCAGCTCTAGTCAAAAATATAATGGTTGCTTTTGAGTAGAGCTGCTTGTAGGTTTTTCTCCCTTCCCCCGTGATGGCAGAGCAACGTGTTCTTTTACAAAGGATTTTTTTGTTTTGTTTGGTAGATGTACCAAACTGCGCATGTGCAGAGTGACCGTGAATGATTCACGCCCTAAAGGCACAAACCAGGACAGTGACATCACTGTGGAGGGTGTGGCGAGTTTTAGCAGCAATGCATAGGCTTTATTTTGGGCATATACTGCTCTGGCCCAGGACGAGGTCTGATGAGCTTCATTTATTTAATGGAAAACGTTGGGGCAGACTCAGGGGGTTGATGTTGGAACAGGTGTCAGAACAGGTGTCGACCATGGAACGTAGCCTTTGCGTCCTCCAATGCTCGTTTGTCTTGTATTGGCTGAGGAGTCCTGAGGGGTGGAGTCCAGTAGTTTTCGATCCGAAGTCAAGGAGTGCTGCAGTGCATGTGCTCTGTCGCTGTAGCAGAGCTACTCCTCGTCCTCCGTTAGCTGAGCTGGCTCTCAAGTAAGTTTTAGATTTAAATTAAACTCTTTCTAATGCCTTGCCTAACTGCACACATGCCTTCAGTGTGCTCTGTACTTTAGCGATTGCAGCAGCAGTCCCAGCAAGAAACCAGTCAATGGCCAACTTACGGGGCACCCTTTCACCACTGATGTAGGCTTTGTGGATACCTTTCCACTGTCCACACCACCAGGTCCTGGTCTGTAAATACCAGGAATGGGTTAGCACAAATGAAGTGGTTGGGTCAGGGCACCAGGCTGGAGGGAGACCTTTTCTTTACTTCTTTCTTCCCAGTAGGCTTCAAAGCCTCTCCACCTCCCGCCGCTTCACTCCCCTCCTTCCAGAATTTTAATAGCTGTGCTTTTCCCGTCTCCTTCAGTATAATTTGATGTTTGACATAATTAGCACATATTAAGAAACGTGCCAACACCAGGCGCTCTGCTCTGATGAGCATCTGGGAAACAGTGCCCAATGCGCATGGAAGGTGAGAAGCATGCGAGTGAAACACTGTTAGTTCCACACTCAGAACCGGACAGGAAAGGCACGGCTCACAGAGCACCATGATGCCTGTAAACTTGCTCTTCTCAGGCCTACCCGGACAGTGAGGCCACTTCCTGTCTCCACATTGCGATTTTGTAAACAATGAAGTTGCGGCCCCTGGTATCGGGCATGTACTGTGCGAACTTAGTGGAAATCTTACAGCTGCTCTGTGAGAGCTCTGTGTAAGTCCTTCAAACACACCAACGAAGGGTGCAAGGAAGGGAACATGGAGGTGTATTACAGAGTGCCCTGGAAAAGCATCAAGGTTGTTTTGGTTAGAAAAAAAAACAGGAGCAAGAGCCACAGAAAAGATCAGAGAGCAAAAAGCAAATGAGAGAGGGGGGAAAGAAGATGAGAAAAAGGCCACAAGGTTAAAAAGAACAAGTTACTTACCTTCGGTAACGATATATCTGTAAGAAACATTAGTTAGTTATAGATTCCTTACCTTAGAATTACCTCCAGGCGTCAGACTGGATCCAGAAAGTTTTTTCGTCAGCAGTACCTCTGCGCATCAGAAGGTGGCGTCGGTCGGCTCCGCGTCCGTCGTCGTGGTCGCCGGGATGACGTCCCGGCAGCTACTTAGACGCCGCCCTCGCGCGCTGACGTCAGTTCTGTACACGACTTTCCGTGCCAGAAACGCAGAGCCATGCAAGACACTGACCACTGGTGCACAAAACTAGGGCCCTGAAAGGATATCCTTAACCCTAGAAATCAGTTTGCAGAACGGGGAGGATTGGCGGGGCGGTAAGGAACCTATAACTAATGTTTCTTACAGATATATCATTACCGAAGGTAAATAACTTGTTCATCTGAAAGAAACACGTTAGTTATAGATTCCTTACCTTAGAATAGATACCCCAGCAATACCAACCCCGGAGGTGGGTCTGCGAACCAAGATCACACCAGAAAGTCCTGGAGAACAGAACGGCCAAAGAAGCCGTCTCTCCGGACTTGATTGTCAAGGCAGTATTGTTTGGTAAAGGTGTGCAACGAAGCCCACGTAGCTGCCTGACAAATGTCATTCAGAGGAACTCCACGTCCCAAAGCAGTAGTTGCTGCCGTCGCCCTGGTGGAATGGGCGCACAGCCCTACTGGAGGATCCTTCTTTTCCCAAAGAATAACAGGCTTTGATACACAAAACGACCCATCAGAAGATAGTCCGCTTGTGTACGGCCC
Organism: Calotriton arnoldi; assembly: GCA_963921515.1. NCBI lineage: Eukaryota > Metazoa > Chordata > Amphibia > Caudata > Salamandridae > Calotriton > Calotriton arnoldi. The sequence continues at coordinate 894,098 of CAWUFW010007126.1, forward strand.
GACCTTTCTTGGCGCCCACGTAGCCAACAAAGAACTGGTCATCCACCCGGAACTGTTTGGTGCGATCCAGATAAAAGGAAAGCGCACGTTTTGGGTCCAGAGGGTGGAGCCTCTCTTCCTCTTTCGAAGGATGCGGAGGCGGAAAGAAGGTGGGCAAAGTGATGGTCTGCCCGATGTGAAAGGCAGTGACAACCTTGGGCAGGAAGGATGGACGAGTCCTGAGAATTACCTTGTCCGGATGGACAGACAGGAAAGGAGGCTTGGATGAAAGGGCCTGGAGCTCACTCACTCTTCTGGCAGATGTGATGGCTACCAGGAATGCAGTTTTAAGCGTCAGAAGCCTCAAAGGACAGTTGTGTAGCGGCTCAAAGGGAGCACACATTAAATAGGTTAAAACTAGATTCAAGTCCCACGGAGGCATAACGAAGGGAATAGGAAGAAAGAGATGAGTTATGCCTTTCAAGAAACGAGTAACAACCGGGGACTTGAAAAGAGAAGGCTGATCTGGAAGCCGAAGAAAGGCAGAGATGGCCGAGAGATAGCCCTTGTTAGTGCCCAGAGCAGAGCCCTGCTGGGCCAAAGAAAGGAGAAACAAGATAACCTCAGAAAGAGGGGCAGAGAGGGGATCCACAGCCTTTGCTGTGCACCATGCCACAAATTTGTTCCACCGGCAGGCGTATACCGTCTTAGTGGAGGGACGCCTGGCTGCCAAGATTACGTCACAAACTTCGAGAGGCAGGTCAAAAGACGTCAGCTGCTGCCGCTCAATCACCACGCAAGGAGGTGGAGGCTGGACAGGTTCGGGTGGAGGACCGTCCCCTGTTGCTGCGACAGCAGATCCTCCCGAAGAGGCAGACGGGTTGGAGGATCGTTGGCCATGATGAGCAGCTCGGGATACCAGACTCTTCGTGCCCAATCCGGAGCCACAAGAATGACTTGGGCCCGGTTGCGCCTGATCTTCTTCAGCACTCTGGGCAGAAGTGGTATAGGCGGAAAGGCGTACAACAGACTGCAACTCCACTCGCGACGAAAAGCGTTGCCTAACAAGTGCCACCTTGAAAATTCCAACGCGCAGAATTGCTGACATTGCGCGTTCTCTTCGGTGGCGAATAGATCTAACCAAGGCTCTCCCCACTGTTGAAAGAGACCTCTCACCACCTCCAAGTGAAGACGCCATTCGTGATCCATCATGCACCTGCGGCTGAGTTCGTCCGCCCTGGCGTTAAGGGAACCTGCCAGGTGTTGAACCACCAGGGATATGCCCTGATGTTCCAGCCATGCCCAGAGGTGGAGGGCCTCCTGACATAGGGTCCACGACCCCACCCCGCCCTGTTTGTTGCAGTACCACATGGCGGTGGTGTTGTCCATGAACACCTGCACTACTCTTCCCCGGACAGAGGGAAGGAATGCCTTGAGTGCAAGACGAATCGCCCGGAGCTCCAGAAGGTTGATGTGGAGCCCGGACTCCGCCGGAGACCAGAGTCCTCTGATCTCCGCCTCTCCCATGTGGCCGCCCCATCCCAGAAGGGATGCGTCTGTCACCACCATGTGCTCTGGTTGGGGAAGGGAGAGTGATCTACCGTTGACCCAATCCTGGTTCGTGAGCCACCACTGCAACTGTCGAGCAGTGCCCTCCGAGATCTGGACGCAATCGGACAGATTCCCTTGATGCTGTGCCCACTGGAACTTCAGGTCCCACTGCAAAGCCCGCATATGCCACCTGGCATGATCGACCAGCAGGATACAGGAGGCCATGAGGCCCAGCAGCCTCAGGGTCATCCAGACCGAAACCCGGGATAGAGGCTGAAAGATCGGAATCATAGCCCGAATATCCCGGACTTGCTGTTCGGGAGGATAAACCCGAAACCGCGTCGCGTCCACAACCGCTCCGATGAAGAGGAGCTTCTGAGAGGGAATCAGGTGTGACTTCGGCACATTGATGGAAAACCCCAGCGAATGCAGGAGGTCGGCCGTAGTCTGGAGGTGGGAGATGACTGCCTGGGACGAGCCCGTCTTCAACAGCCAGTCATCGAGATAGGGGGAAGACTGAAACCCCTGATCTGCGCAGATGAGCTGCGATCACCGCCATCACTTTCGTGAACACCCGACGGGCGCTGGTAAGGCCAAAGGGGAGCACGGTAAACGAAAATGCTCGTGGCCTACCGTGAACCGCAGGCATCGCCGGTGGGCCGGCAGGACGGGGATGTGAAAATAAGCGTCCTGCAAGTGCAACGCTACCATCCAGTCTCCAGGGTCGAGGGTAGACAAGACCTGAGCGAGCGTCAACATTTTGAACTTCTACTTCCGGAGGAAGCGGTTGACGTCCCTGAGATCCAAGATAGGACGCAGGCCCTTGTCCTTCTTGGGTACCAGAAAGTAGTGGGAATAGCAACCACGACCTACTTCTGGGACAGGAACGCGTTCGATGGCTCCCTTGGCCAAGAGTGCCAAAACTTCCTGTTGGAGAAGTGCCAGGTGATCCTCCGACATGCGGTGGTATTGAGGTGGCATGTCTGGAGGGTTAGCCGAAGGGGAGGGAGTAGCCCCTTCGGACTATTTGCAAAACCCACCTGTCCGACGTGATGGTGCGCCAGTGGGGCAGGTGATGGCGTATCCTGCCACCCACTGGCGTGTGATGGGCCTGAAAAGTCGGACTAGGAAGGTTTGGAGGCTGCTGCAGAGGGGGGGTTGGTGGACTGGCCCGCCCGCTGGCCCCCTGAACCACAGCGTTGGTTCCCACGTCCCCGGCCGCGCGAAGGTTGGGTAACTTGCTGCGGCCTGTGGCTCTGAGCGGAATGTAGCGGGGCACCCCTTCCGTAGCCACGAAAGGGGCGAAAAGCAGACTGCGCTGGGCGGCTGGAGAGGCCCAAGGACTTGGCCGTAGCCCGCGAGTCTTTGAAACGCTCTAGAGCATTGTCCGGCCATCAAAGGGCATGTCCATCAAGGTGTTCTGGACATCCCCCGAAAAGTCAGTCGATCTCCAGGCGTAGCGACGAAGGGCTAACAACGTTGAAATTGTCCTGCCCAGAGAGTCGGCGGTATCCAGCCCACAACGGATGGTAAACTTCGCCGCATCCCTCCCGGCAGCAAAAGCCTGGGAGAGCACTGTCCGGGCCTCCTCCGGACACTGAGGCAGCACTTGCGCATCTGAGTCCCACACAGAGTGGGAATAACGGCCCAAGAGACATGCAGTGTTTACCGACGGCAGTCCTAAGCTGGCGGAAGAGAAAATCTTCTTCCCAAGATAGTCCAGCTTCTTGGATTCCCTTTCCGGGGGAGCAGTAGGGAATGCGCTCTTGGAAGTGGAGGCTTGGACCACCAAGCTCTCCGGGGTGGGGTGTTGGGAGAGGAAAGTGGGGTCACCCTGAGCCGGGCGGTGGCATCGGGCAATCATCCTATCCACGGGAGCCCCCGTGTTGGGCCTGGACCACGTGCCCAAAAGGACGTCAGTAAGGGCCTCATTAAACAGCAGCAGTGGCTCCGAAGAGCTCGCAGCCGGTTGAAGCACCTCTGTCAGGAGGTTAGGCCTGAACGCCACCGTAGGAAGCTCGAGGTTGAGGGCCTCGGCCGCCCTACGCAACACCACTGCGTATGATGCTCCCTCCTCCGTAGCCACGGTAGGAGGAGACAACATGCCAAGGTCAGGGGGAAGTATCAAGACCACTGACATCCCCCAGTTCCTCTCTCCAGTCCTGTTCAGATCCTAGCTGATCAGTTAAAGGGTCACCTGACCCCTCCCAGGCCTCCTCCTCATCCTCAGGTTGCCAATCTGGCCGAAAAGGGACCCCAGGAGTGAACAGGGGCACAAAAACCCCACTCGGAGCCGGCGTCAGGCGACGCCGGTCCGGCTCCGGGTCCAACTCGGGATGGAGGACGGGGTCGACGCCGGCCGGGGACACGACCGGCGTCGGTTGCGGTGCCGGAGGAAACGGCGCCGGTGGAGGTGTAATAAGGTCAACCGGCGCCGATCCGGATCCAGGCCTGGATCCACTGGGGGCCTGCGGCACCGTGGCCGGAGCCGACGGCGGAGTAGGCCTAGGCCCCCCAACCGAGTCCGCGGAGCCCGAAGGCGCGCCGGCAGGTTCGGGTCGCCCGAAGATGGCATGCATCGCTTCGTAAAATTTACGAAGTTGGGCCGGAGTCGCTCTGAGTCCCGGGAAGGGGGGAAACTCTGAGTCGACTCCTCGGGCTCCGCGCGCGGAGCCGCGGGACGGGCACCGCCCGCATCCCTCATCGCGTCAGCCGACTGACGGGGAGAAGTCAAAGAGCGACGATGCTTCTTCGACTTCATCTTGTGCTTCAACTTACCCTACCTCGAGTGCGAAGACTTCGATGACTTGGACGAGTGGTGATGGCTCCGCGACCGGTCCCTCGCAACCGGGACCTCAAACTGCGCGGAGCCGACTGCTGGTGCTCAGGCAGCTTTCGGCACCGCTCCCGCAAAGCCTTCGGCGCCATCGACCGGCAGTCGGAGCCCGACTTGGGGTCGGGGTCGTGTTCCAGGCAAAAGAGGCACACGCGATGCGGATCCGTAACCGACATCAGCCGGTTACAGGAACTACAGGCCTTGAAGCTGGGCATCCCTCGTGCACCAGGAGTCGTAGACTCAAAAAAGACGTAGACAAAAGTCGCTCCAAAAAGTCAGTCAAAAAGTGACTGGAGGTACCGCTCTCTCCGGATCTGCGCTGGCTGGTGCGGAAAAAGAAAGAACTGACGTCAGCGCGCGAGGGCAGCGTCTAAGTAGCTGCTGCAACGTCATCCCGGCGACCACGACGCCGACGACGGACGCGGAGCCGACCGACACCACCTTCCGACGCGCAGAGGTACTGCTGACGAAAAAACTTTCCGGATCCAGTCTGACGCCTGGGGGTAATTCTAAGGTAAGGAATCTATAACTAACGTGTTTCTTTCAGATATGTATTATTTATCATGCATTAGTTGATAGAACTCTTCCAAGCTCTCCTCGAAGTTGTGTTTCTTCGTATCACATGAATATGTCACTATTCTGATCCCGCTCACTCCTCACATTATTGTGGATGATATGGGAAAATGTGCCAGAGTTGCCTTGGGTCTGACCGTGATCCCATCACCAAGTGCAGTTCAGGATCGGTTGAACAATGTGCACAAGCCTAGTTACTTTCCCTTTCTGTGCTTTGTATCACACATGTGCCCTAGGATGGTACAGACAGGCCTGCTTCACATCATGGGAGTGCGGGTGATGTGCTGTCCGATCTGTCTGGTTTGCATGTATAGCTGTTCCTAAGAATGCTGGCCTGCAGAAGCTGTGAATGGCACTGATGTTTAAAGACTAAAGTTGTTCTTCTAAATTAATTACATTCGAGGTGATTGGAGAGCTCTATCTTCTAATTGCTCTAATCCAAACCTGCTCTGTACATCTGTAAAGCACTGGTACCTTTCATTGATCTGTGCAGGTATCCAGATGTACAATAAAGGTGTAAGTGCAGGATGTTTCATTATATGTGTGCCTTACTCATGTAAAAGTTGCTTTCATGCAGCTATCCCCATTTTATTGACCCCTAGTGAGTTTTAAAAATGCTGTGCTATTAAGATCTTTGGGTGAGGACGGCTGATGACATAAGGAGGCTGGGCCAGAGTGTGTCAATATACGTCACTATCACGCAAGCTTTGATTTTTTCTATTAGTTTAACTTTTTTGGAGAAATTTCTACCCAGTTTAATGATAAGATGCATTTGTGACGTTACTTGTCCTGGACCCTGGTGCTATTGAAGTTTAGTGTGTCCCCTTCAGGCAACAGGGGAGCATCCCATGCCCTGGCATATTGAGCCCATACTATTGATTTATAAGCCCTATTGCTTTCCCACAAAATCCTTTACCAGCATTAGCTTTAAAATTAATTATTTGCCTTCCTTTTTTCAAAATTTTCTCTGGGAGAAATCCCCCCTTTACATCAGTTTGGCTCGCTCGTTTTGCTCAATCGCTAAATTCAACTCACCTCCAACTTTCACGCCTCACCACTTTGAAAATTCACCAGCCGTCACTGACTACACCACTTTGAAAACTCACTAGCCATCACTGACTAGGCTATCTGCTGAAGACTGGAGTGAATCTCATTATTGTCTTCGACATTCATGTAGATACTTCTCTTGTTCAAATTCATTACTGAGGCTCTAGAGAATATAACCTGCCAACAGAAAAAAGAAATAATAAAAACAAAATCATGCAAAATCGAGCAACATACATAAAATCCGATTCTTGTAATATATGAGGTCTTCTACCTAAACATTTGCAGCTTCTAGTCAAACTCTTCACTGGGTTTTCTCCAGAGGATTGAGTGATGTTTGGTAAAAGGAGCAACTTTGAAATCAATGTGGCATCTCTTATCAGTTATCCTTGTAATTCTTCTTTTGAATTCACAAATGAGGAAAAGGCAGTTTGGGGTGTAAAGAATGCTGAAAAAATGTATCCGTACAATCTAGTAGTAAATTTGTTCCACAGCCAGCAGTTGATGTTCATATACAGAAAAACACAGTTTTGTTCATATCTGTTGCTGCCTTTAATTCTGGGCCGTGGGGACACTGAGGATTATGGATGAATGGGGCTTCCTTGTGCCCCAAACCGACTGCACAGCTGCGTAGCGCCACTATGGCAGAACGTTTCATTGTTTCTGATTTTTAATCCTTATTCAACTATATGTTCCATGCATTTTACACCATTTTTTTGCGTAAAACAGCTTGAATCCACACGCGGAAAGTATAATGCCTTTTTTCAAGTTTCTCATGTAAAAGATGTGCCCATCCGGACCTCTTTCTCAAACACGACAGATGCAGGAGTTCGTCCAAAGCAGCATTTATTTAAAAACCCAATGCATTTCGGGCAACCAGTGCCCTTCGTCAGGGAACACTATGAATGACAATAAAACAAATATCCATTACTGTAATGTCCATTAATCAACATCTTGCATCATCACTATAATGCTATATTAAATATAACCTTTATTACATTTCAACCCCTCCTCATTACCTACAATAGGCCCCTTCTTAAGTGATGTCTATGATGCGACTCTATTCTCATGGCGAACCTATCTTCTTAAAAAACAAACACGCCATAAATCCCTCAGTTGCGCAGTACAAAAAACTACCCCTTCTTTCTAACACTACAATTTTTCAATTCACTTCATTCTACATTTCCCCTTTGCATTCACACTGCACTCACCTACTACATTAAATTTACATAAATCCCCATAGATCCCTTATCTCACTCCACGACTCACTACATACTCGTTGTCAATCCCCAATCATTCATCGCACTCCTTCATTATCCCCTTGCATCTCCAATCCGCATTCACGCTGCTGAATCTGCTCCCTTTCCACTCTGGTGTTTTACACGTTGTTATACATGCCCATAGCCTGACTCCAAGCAGTTCCCCTATTAATATTTAATTCTTGTACCCCCAGTCCTCATCATGATATCCTTCCACTTAAGCATTCAACATTTACGCGCTCCAAAAGCAAACGCACACACTTCACTTTCATCCCTCAGCCAAAAATAAACACACAAACAATTTCACATTGCTGCCTCCGTTTTCACTCTGTTATTTTACGCGTTATTATTCTTGCCCATAGCCTGACTCCAAGCAGTTCCCCTATTTTTGTGTGATTCTTGAACACCCCAGCCCTCATCATAACATTCTTCCCCACAATCATTCACCCTTTACGAGCTCAAAAAGCTAAAGCAAACACTCCACTTTCATTCCTTAACCACAATCACCACTCGAACAATTTCACATACCTGCTTCAGACTCTCAAATCCGTAGCCATCTCTATTTCAGTAAATGTTTGTGGCCCCCTTTGGTTCCACCCTTATTTAACTACAACCTAAACTCCCTGACCCAATCCTTCTGATTGGCTCACTAATTAACTTGTTCCCGCCATGAGAACGGTGGCAGAGTTGCTTTCAAATTGAATAAACTACATTGTCCATAATGCAATGTGTTTGAAATCTAAAACATGATCCGTATTTTTAGAGTCCTCCTGCCCCATTTAAAAGCAATTGGTATTATGACACACAGCAATAGCTCATGTTGATTATTAAATGAATATAAAATATTATAAAGTCCTTTCCATCTCGTATAAACGCCATGTTCTAGTCAAACCCCGATGTTGCTCCATTCATGTGGATCATTGCAATGTTACGTATTTCTCGATATTCTTCTTCTGTACTTGGCGGGTGCTACCCCAAAGTAGGGCAATTTTATATGATGTTCAATAAAGGTAGTAGGGTGCACACCAATTTACTAATTTTTCAAAACTTGTCCATGATAATCCAAGAATGCGTGCACGACGGTATGGCGCCTTGCCCAAATGACACCTGATTTAATACGACCATGGATGAATGAGGATTACTCAATCAAGAGTTCCTGCAGCAATACACTTTTTTTGCAACTAAGTCAATAATGTCACCGGTTTCCAACTGAGACGGCACATTCCATTCAACTGACATGAGCATAAAGGCTTCAAGGTTTTCCTGACCAATTTGGTTTCTTAGGCAGGTTTTGATGCACTTCAGTTTCGAAAAACTTCTCTCACAGGCTACTTGTGTACAGGATAAGGTCAAGACATATTTGTATGTCAAATAAAAATGCTGGTAGGCACTGCTGAAAAGAAGGTACTTTTTCAAGATAGAGTAACAACAGACAGCACAGTCACGGCAAGTATTACACTGTTAGCCCAGCCTCAGGTTCTTGGTCAAATTCTTCTACTGGCAGTGACTTGTCTTCATTAGTCTGGTCTTCTCTGTCATACTCTTTAGGTAGTGCCCTTTTAAAATTTGCCCATTTAGCAGCAAAATCTTGAAGTTTTGGGGGTGTGGCCTAGCGATCCACTATGGTGGACGCGTTCTAGGCGAGCTCCGCTCAGCCCATCTTAAATATCCTCCATATATCCTGTTTCGTCGGACACCTTTTCCCCCAAAATCTTCCGTGGCAGTCAGGAGTTGAGGTGTGGGCGGTAGGACCCGGAGGCTGGCTGTGACCAAGGTGATCGCGGCGGTGGCGGCGCCAAACGTTCTCGGAGGCCTAGTGCGTGGCGGTGAGGCGAAGCTCCTTTGGTGCTAGCGGGAAAGGACAGCGGGCGCAGGCGGCGCCAAACCACCCCGAAGAAGGCACACCAAACAGGGCGGAGAATCGGCCATCCGGGACTGGTGGGAAGCCCGAGCCGCGCCAGAAGAAGTGTCCGTGTAGCGGTTGGACCCCCGGTGGAGCTCCGGTGAGTGTGTGTGGCCTCCTCCTCCCCTCACCATTTGTTTCAGGCTCGGCGGCTGGATCGGGCCGCAGGGGGAGAGGACGTGCAGCGGGTTCGCCGGGGGCTGGCCTTACCTGAGGGACCGGTGGTGATCCGGAGGCTTGGAAGCGGGACCCCTGGGGCTACGCGGCAGTCAGCACTGAGGCCTGGGAGCCGGGTCGTGCGGCCCTGTCCTTCGGTGGAGGCGGAGCTGGGCTCTGCGGCTCGGGGGTTGCTGCGGGTGCCGCGGGCTTTCATATGCCTTGGCAGTCTACTGATCCGAGAGACACTGTGGACACACTGGTGCGGGAGAACGTAACGGACCGGGTGATGGCTCACCCCTGAGTGTGGGAAGAGCCGCTTAATGGGGTTGCCGGTGAGCAGGGTCGACCGTAGGCCCGTGGAGGCGGCGAGTGCAGCACTTTCAGCTCTGCGTGGCTGTGGGTGATTCAGTGCGGCTTCGGGTGGCGCTGCTGCTGGCATCACAGTGCGAGGGAGTCTAGACTGGCACAATTGGACTCCGTCCTCATCATAGTCCTCCCCCGGGGGTGAAGTTGGGCCCTGGCACTATAGGCGACGTGGGACCCAGTGTGGCTGGTGAATTGTGCTTACCAGGTGATCGAGACAGGGTGGCCGTGAGGTCTAGGAGGCACCCACTAGGGGGGTGGTGGCGCGACGGTCCACGGAAGCGGCCAGGCTAGCGCTTGGTGCGGCTTGTGGGCAAGAGGGCCCCACCCGGGTCTCCTACCCTAAGAACCCACTGCCAAAGGACGATATTGCCAACAGAATCGGTTGAGGGGAGGGGCAGCATACCACGGGCCGAGCAAACGCTGCTTGTGCCGTAGGCCGGTCTGAGGGGCCTTTGATCCACCTTCTTGAGAGCTTAGTGATCCGAACCGCACAATGACGAGGGATAAGGTCGTCGGGGATCTGCCAAGCAGAGTACGTTAGATCGTTATACTGGACCTGGAGCCCCGTCGACGGATCAGGGAGGTGCGCAGGGTGGCCTCCCGGACAATGCCGCCCTTATGGCGGCCATCACTCAGTCAAGAGCCGCTCTGGAAGCGAAGATTGGAGAAGTAGGGTCTGACGTTATGCTCCTACGACAGGATCTTAGGAATGCAGTTGAGCGCATTACCGAGGCTGAAACCCGGGTCTCGGGAGTGGAGGACTCAGTCACTACCTTGCAAAAAAGGGTTGCGTCCTTGGAAACAATCACCAGGGGCCTGGCTTCGCGAGTGGAAGACGCGGAAGGCAGGGCCAGGAGGAACAACCTCCGCTTTGTTGGATTCCCTGAAGGATGTGAAGGGGGGGGGGGGCATGGAACGGTTCTTGACTGGGTGGCTTGTGAGCTGGCTCCCTCCAGATTCGTTGTCCAGCTGCTTTGTAGTGGAAAGGGCGCACAGGGCCCTGATGCAGAAGCCGCCCCCTGGAGCCAGACCGCGACCCGTTATTGCGAAGATATTGAATTACCACGACAGGGACGCGATCCTAAAGCAAGCCAGAGTTAAGGAGCCCCTGCTGTTCGAGAATACTCGCATCCTCATCTTCCCGGACTACACAAGACTGGTCCAGCAGAAGAGACAGTCGTTTCTGGCGGCCAAGGCCCACCTACGAGAGTTGAAACTCCCATACACACTGCTGTATCCAGCCAGGTTGAGAGTCGTGTACCAATCCCGGACACTTTTCTTCGAATCGCCAGAGGATGTCTTTCAGTGGACAGATGAAACCTTGAAGATTCGACAACGTACGCCGCCTAGGTTGGAATCGGACTCCTCATCCAGTGAGGCCGCACGCAGGCCGTCCAAGATCAAAACTAAAGGAACTAGGAGGTTGAGATCCCGCCGCCGCTCCAAATCCTGCAGTGATCCCAGCAGATCTACCTCGGCTCCCCGGCAGGGGTCTTCGGCGTAATAGTTGCATCAAATTTCTCCGCGATGGGGGACTGCTGGAGACATGGAGCTGAACCGACGAAACGTGAGCAGGGGCTAGTACCTCTGTTTGACTTTTAATAGTTCAGGGGCACGCATGTTAAAAAAGGGCAGGTTGATGGGGAATCATTGGGGGGAGAGGGCCGGGGGCTCCCGTTGGGGCCTCCTAGCCACCCTCACCGCGACAGATACTTCAGTTGTTTTGAGGTATAGGGTTGGGGGAGGGGGGAAGTTGGGTTACATATGTTATTTGTTTGCACTGCGTCACTGCCACACACAGACACGTCTTGTACACTGGTCCATAGCTGTTCCGCATGTTGCCACCCGGAGACCTTTAGAATGCAGTCCCCACAGATAGGGCGCGGCCCCAGGCCAGGGATCTTCGGATAGTAAGCTGGAATGTCAGGGGAGCCTTCGACAAAATCAAACGAGGGGCCCTACTCCAACAGGCCAAACGGTACCGGGCGGACGTCCTGCTCTTACAGGAGACCCATTTAATGGGCACTAAGGCCCTGTGTCTCCTCCGCTATGGTTATATTCAAGTGTTCCACTCAGGCTTCACTAGGGGATCCCGAGGGGTTGCGATCTTGCTCCACCGCAGAGTCCCCTACAAACATATCAAGACATGGACCGATACTCAGGGGAGATATGTTTTTATTCAAGGCACCATATATGAGGAACGGGTGGTCTTGGGATGCGTGTATGCTCCCCCGCCGCTGCAATGGGCATTGGTGGAGCACCTTACGTCCTTGTGGGCCGATATCCCTGAGGGACTAGCAATCGTAGGGGGCGACTGGAATGATGTAATGAATCTGACCATGGATAGATGGAGGGCGGGAGGTTACCCTGCTGTTTCACACGGTACCAGATTGAACGCCTTGGTGACGGGATTGGGATGGGTGGATACATGGAGGCGACTGCATCGCGAGGAACTAGGTTATACGTACCTCTTGACAACCCATGATTCATATTCCCGCCTTGACTATATATTCGTACCGATGGGTGCTGCAGGACGGGTGAGGGCGGTAGAGATTCTCCCAAGGGGTTTGTCTGATCACTCCCCAGTGCTCTCGACGGTGCAGCTGAGCCCTGAGAAGCATTTACAGGATGAACAGTATCGGGAGCACATGGAGCAGGCAATTGAGCAATACCTTGATATGAATCTGGGGACCGTAGCCGAGGCAGCAACTTTATGGGAGGCCATGAAGCCCACCCTGCGGGGAGTGGATATCTCATACTGCGCAGCGGCTCGCCGAGCCCAGAGGGAATCGCTCTTACGGTTGGAGGCCCGCTTACTGGACTTGGAACAGAGAAGCAGAGGGGAGGGGGGAGGCTTAGTGCGCCAACAGCTTGCGTTAGAGTGACAATCCCATGCCGATACCCTGATGGATGAGGCCCGACTCGCGTGGCTAGCATCCCGCAGCAGAATCTATCAATGGGGCGACAAGTCCGGTAAATTACTACATAGATTGTGTCAAGGGGCCCTGCAACCACAGGTTCTCCCAAACATACTGGGGCCTGATGGTCGGATCATGAGTGACCCATCTCTCATTGCAGAGAGTTTTGCGCATTACTATGCAGAGCTATATACCCCTAGGGAGCTTCTGCAGGACACTGTGGTGCAGCGCTTTCTTTCCGACTTACCGCCACGCGCTCTCTCAGACGAGGCGCGTGCGGACCTCGACCTTCCACTTACAGACGAGGAGATAAGTGCTGCACTGGGAGACCTAAACTCCGGCAAGGCGCCGGGTCCAAATGGGTTCCCATGTGAATTCTTTAAGAAATATTCCTCCAAATTGGGGCCCCATTATCTTCAAGTCGTTGAGGAGGCCAGGGACCAGGGGTGCCTACCACAGGACTGGAGACATGCGGAGGTGGTGGTGTTCCATAAGCCAGGCCGACCCCCTGACCAGCATGCATCGTATCGCCCCATATCCTTGCTAAACGTTGAGGCCAAAATTCTGGGAAAAGCGTTGGCTAATCGCCTCCAACCTCTTATAACTACTTTGATCCACCCCGACCAGGCAGGATTCATGCCTCAGAGGGCTACAAGTCACAACATCAGACGGGCGCACACGGCCATAGCCCCGCTGTCCAGGGCAGGGGGGTGCGGGCTGCCCTCATGTTGGCGGATATGGATAGGGCATTCGATTCCCTTAAGCTGGGCCTATTTGTTTGCTTTAGTGGACCGCTTGAACATAGGTCCTCGCTTTTTGTCATATTTGACACTGCTGTATACGGACCTTACGGCGTCAGTACGGGTTGCTGGGTCCACCTCCTTTACGTTCCCAATTGGCAGGGGCACACACCAGGGGTGTCCGTTGTCGCCATACCTTTTTGTCTTCGCTATGGAGCCCCTGGCGGCATGGGTACAAATGGATGTGCAAGTGGCGGGCTTCGAATGGGACCGGGGGCTCTCTGACCGCATCGCTTTATATGCGGACGATGTCCTATTCTTCCTGACGGACATAAATAGGACGGGACCGAGGCTGCTGCGCATCATGCAAATTTTTGGGGAGACGTCTGGGCTATTTATGAACCCGCGTAAATCCACGTTGTGGAAGCTGGGAGGAGCTGCAGAATTGGGGCCTTGGGCCTTGGCAGTCCAGGTTACGTCGGAGTGGGTGAAGTACCTGGGAGTCTTCTTATCAGAATCACTGAATTGGCGTGGGACAACAACGTAGCATCAGTGTGGATACGGGTGCGCGAGGAGATGAACAATTGGTCACACATGCCCCTTTCCATATATGGTAGATCGACTATCTTCAAGATGGTTTCGCTACCGCGTCTGCTCTATCAGCTGCAGAACCATCCACATCCAGTATCTCCCATGTGGTTCCGCCAAGTTAACGCGGCATTGTGGCAGTTCCTGTGGGCAGGGGGGGGGGGGTCCAGGGTGGCGTTGCGGACCTGTTTCCAGTCTACGTACTGTGGGGGACTCGCTACGTCTGATGTTCAATCATACTACCTGGCTTCGCATCTCCTGGTGCTGAATGAGTGGTGGTGTGGGGATAGGAAGGACCCCGCAGTGGAACGACGGTGTATGGGGGAGTCCACTCTGCATACCATTTTGTATTCGGCAAAACTGCGTAACTCTCTCCCGCCGGCTACCAGAGTGGTCTTCCAGGTATGGAAACAACCTCTTCGCAGAATGGGGTGGTGGAATAAGCTGACCAGGGAAACCCTGCTGTGGCATAATGGTCGTTTTCCGCAGCTGGCTGCGCTATCCGGGTTCCGGGGGTGGGATAATATCGGCATTTCGACCTTAGGGGATGTAATGCGAGGTGTGACACTGAAGTAGTTTCAAGATCTGCAACATGAGTACCAGATGCCGAGAACCCAGTTTTATAAATAAATTCCAATTTCGGCATGCCCTCCACCCTAGTGTCTTGGGACTGGAAGCGCTTCCTGAATTCAGCCCAGTAGAGGCCAAGGTCTTCATGGGCGATTTGCAGGACCGCAAAATCTCAAAGATCTATCAGTCCTTGGTGACGCATAGCTCCAATACTTTAGATAAACTCAGAGAAGCATGGGCTGGAGACGTTGGCCAACTTGATGGGGATGACTGGACGGAAGCACTGGCTTTCTCCTAGAGAGGCAGCAATAGCGATGCGATTGCGTCTCATTCAATTCAAATACCTTCACCAGGTTTATTATACCCGGCTCAGGCTTTGGAGGGCGGGTCTTGTAACATCCCCGATATGTCAGCGTTGTGGCCGGGAGGAGGGGGTCCCTGATGCACATTATCTGGCACTGTACAGCACTCACGAAATTTTGGAGAGGGGTTATGGCCTGTTTAGCAGAAGTGTTGGGGTGGGAGCTCCCTTTCTCCCCTAGACTGGTTCTCTTGCACATTATGGAGGGCATAGGAGGCAATATCTACAAGAGACACCTGTTGCTACTGGGGCTGACTTTGGCAAAAAGGGATATAGCGAGGAGGTGGAAGGCGACAATCCCGCCCTCTCTCTCGGCTTGGAAGAATGGGTTAGACTTCTGCATGGAGCTAGAGATCCCAATATTTAAGGCCAGGGGTTGCCCATAAAAGCATCCCAAAATCTGGAAGAGATGGGCGGATTATCGAGGCTTAGACTTGGACCCGGGTGCCCCCAGTAGCCTCATCGGCTTCGATTGTGTTACGCGGGCCCTTGGGGTAGATGATTTGGGGGGCAGCGAGGGACTGCATGGGTGGGATTGGGGGATACAGTGGCAAATAGGACGCAGTGGCGAGTTAATGCAACGGAGGGGGTTGTTGTGTTACTGTTCCTTTGTTTTACAACAGTGATGTTTAAGAAAATGTGTGCATCAAACGCCAATGGCAATGCTTCGCAATGTCTACTATGGCGGATGTCTCCTGGGTTAAGGAGCTCTGCGATGTATGTGACTTTTGACACAATAAAATTTGTTTTAAAAAACAAAATCTTGAAGTTCTTCCAGCACAGTCTGCACAGTTATGGAGCTTTCTATGTTTTGCAACAAGGAGCAAAGTCTTACAAGAGCATTTCCTGGGAGTCTCTGAAGTTCTTTGGGTCCAGGCATGCTATATCTCAAATGTTGTGGCAGCAAAGTACACAGTATCAAAATTGCGGGAATCTGTGGCAAGGAGTTTTATAGTGTCTGACACCATTCTCTGCGCTTGCAGGATATCCATTCCACTGGTTTGGAGATACGTAGACAGTGGTGTGGATATAATTGGGCTGTTAGGACTGTTTGAAATTTGCATAGCCTCACTGACAATTGTAAGATTTGGCACCAGACGTTTGGAATAAATCTAAGATTGTCAGATGAAATATTATGAAGGACTTTGACCAAATCAATAAACATAGCACTGGCAGGGTTATTGAAAGAGCCAAAAACTTTCTTGAGAGCAGCATCTTTTCCCACCACCTTGTTTCACCAATGATTTGGACTGTCCAACCATCCTTTGTCAGCTCACGCCACACATCCATCCTTTTATATGACTCCCGGAGAAAGACTGCACAAGAGTGTAGCCGTACAAAGAGAGAGGTGGCCGCTGTAGATGCTTGGGCCACATCAATAAGTAAAAGGTTTAACACATGTGCATAACACCAGACATGTATGTGACTTGGACATTCTTTGCTTAGCCAAGTACTGAGCCCATTGTACTGGCCTTGCATTGTTGGAAGCACCATCAGTCAAATTTCCAATGCACTTAGCTATGCCAAGACCATTTTGTTGAATTGCAGTTTGTACCAACTTGAAGTGCAATTTCTGACTGCTATTAGGCGTTCATGTACAGGGTCTGTGACATATCGGATGATAACTGAACACTGGTCAGTAATACTTATATCTTGAGTTGAGTCTATCTGGATTGAGTACATACCTGCTTTGTTTATTTCTTTAGTAATGTGTCTTTATCAGTTTGGAAATTGTTTCTATTACATAGCCAATAGTGGTCTTTGACATGAATGTCACAGACACACAACAGCCACCTTTTTGTTTTGCTTTGGAAGTGAGAGACCCAATGTGTTGTTTAAGAGGTTGGTCATATTTTGACAGAAGGATGAGATCAAGAAAGTTCCCATGATCCATCAAATCATTATCCAACTCAAAAACAGACTCTGATTTCTCCTGATAGCTGAGCCCTTTTTTACCAATCACTTTAATAACTTCAACCACACGCTCCAATATTTCTCTCCTCTTTCTGACTTGTACTGTGCGAGTTGTTGTCTGCTGAGAGAAGAGGAGTGGTTATGTCAACTCCAGAGATGGTCATCATATACAAATCTGTGCATCTTTTGTAGAATTGGGATGCCTCATGCTCTGTAATACGCATGTACAAGTGCCTAAAGTTTTTCAGCCCTCGAATAAAAGGAACACTTTCTTCACATTTGGTAAATTGCAAGCAAACTGTGCAAAAGAAAGCTTTTTGGATTTCTGAAAAGCTTAACTAGTGTCGCGTACTCCCATCTTTCCTCATGAATGCCAGTTGCCCATTAAACTGTTGACTTTTGGAAGGTTGGATCGGGTGATAGTAAAAGAATGCAGAAAGCTGGTCATGCTTTGGCTGTTGAAAGTAAAGGTCAACTATCTGTGCCTGGTCCACTCCTTTTGTCTCCATCATATTTTGGATCCCAGCTTCTAGCAAATTGATTAAGATGGATGCAGATCTCCCTGACAAAGTGGATTAAGTTACTGCATCTACTGGAGTGACCTTTGCACTGGATTCTGTTGCTTCCTCTACATTTGTTCCAAATGTTGCAAAAGTACTGATGTGCAAGTCCTTCTCATTAGTGGCACCTTTTCTTTTTTTCTTTTAACATTTTATTTATTTGCATTTTTCTCAAAACATAGCGGTTACAGGATTACACATTTTTGCTTTATATAAATAGCCTTCAATTGCTTACTCCAAACTTAACAGTTACATAACCCTTAGGACAGTCAAGCGGTATATTTGATCGGAACAATGTTTTACATTGTAGAATCAGTTATTGCTAAGCCAACGTAGCAACAGTACCCAACATATAGCTGACCACAAATCTAAGTCTGTTTATTACAGTTTCAAACTTCAGCAATTTATTTATACAATTGGGGGGCATTCGCAAATAGCTCCTGCAGCAGGTGATGCTGCGTCCATATGGTCGGATTGATTTATACGCAACCACTCTAATATAGGGGTCCAGATATCTTTAGGCCTAGACGCTGTAGGCTTAAGTTCCCAAAATAGCGAGAGCTGAGTTTGACAATATGTAACATCCCGTAACCATGTCTTAGCGGATGGGGCACTTCAGTGTATGGCTACCCTGCGTTTAGCCAATAATAATAACATTGCATGTAGTATTCGAGAGTTTGCAGGTGTTTCCTTCACGTACCCCAATAATCCTATCAACCGAGAAGGTGTTGTTGGTACATTCAGAACTTCCCCGATAATGTTAAATATGTCTATCCAATACTTTGCTATGGGGGGGGGGGCATTCCCAAGCGACGTGCAAAAAAGTTGCTGAATGCGCCCTACATCTTCAGCAGTGAGCAGATGGCCATAGGCCCATGCCGTGCACTGGGAAGGGGTTCTATAAAATCTATGCAGATATTCAAAATGAATCAAACGCAATTTATAATTGGGGGGGGATAGAATCCTTAGTTGGCCATAGCAGAATTTCCATTGCTCCTCTGAGAGTGGTGGATTTAATTCGGTGTTCCAGACCTGTAATGCTTTGGGCTCTATCACTGGACATGTGTTTTGCATTAAGCTATATCGCTTAGTGACAAGTCTACGTGGTGACGGACCAATTAGTATTTGCTCCAGGGCCTGCAGTGTGGGTGGCGGGTTGGGGAAAGTGGTGTGAAGTTGGCGTCAAGTTGCTCTTATATGGTAATACAGAAACAATTCAGAGAAGGTGGGTACCACATCCTGTTCTACCTCGGGAGGCAGGCGGAAAGTGTCAGCTGGGTACAGGCCTGCATATGTATTCATGCCGAGCCTGTTGGCCAGAGCTACATTCCCCTTGTCCTCTAACACTGGCAGCTGGGGGTTGTATGCCAGTGAAGCCAAGGGAGCATACAGGAACTCCAAATTGGCTCTTTTCCGCAGGCCGTCCCAGCTCCACCTCAGCATCTCAACCGTGTCTATTTCGTCCCGTGGTCTTTTGTACAGCTGGAATAGCGCAACCGAGAGTGGGATCGGCGCAGCTCTGTCTGCCTAGACCGCCACGTGTGGCTGAAATGGTGTGGGGTGAACCCAATGGTGTAGAAATTGTGCCTGTGCACAGTATGCATATAGCGGGATGTCTGGCGCGCCTAATCCACCCTGAGCCAAGGGAAGGGTCAGGAGTTCCCATGACACTCTGGCTTGTTCACCTGCCCACACCAAGGATATCATCAAAGAACGCATTGTCTTGATGAAAGCCTGTGTGAGGGGGAGATTTATGAACAAATATAAAAATGTAGGGAGGACAATCATTTTGGCAATAGCTATACGTCCTGCCAGGGAGAGCGGCAGCCTGGACCAGATCTTTATTTTGCTCTCTAGCCATGTCACTGCCGTACCATAGTTCTCATCCCTAAGTTCTTGGATATTCTGGCTGAGCCAAATTCCTAAATAACGTACCGGGCCTACCGCCCATTGAAGAGGATAGTCTAGTTGATGGGGCAAGGTGCATGTAGTTAATGGAAACAGAACAGCTTTTGCCCAAATTAATCTGTATGTCCGATAGCCCTCCAAATCTTAGGATCTCACGCAGCACTGAATTTAGGTTGTCTGCGGGGTTATTAATGTATAGGGTGATGTCGTCTGCATATAGCGAGCCAATGATGCCGCGGGTAGTAAATCCAAGACCCCTTGCCGCATGGTGTTGACGGAGCACCGCGGCCAGTGGCTCCATGGCAATGGCAAAAAGTAAAGGGGACAGGGGACAGCCCTGTCTCGTACCCCGGGTGATAGAGGAGGGAGGGGGGGGAGACCAAGCCATTTAGTCTAAGCCTTGCGGTGGGTGAAGAATAGAGTAATTTTATCTGACTTATGTACATTGGGCTAAATCCCAGTCTTGCAAGTATAGTGAACAAATACTCCCATTCGAGTGAGTCAAACGCTTTGGTGGCATCGAGAAGCGCCGCCAAAGCTGGGTATTGAGGGTTTAGCTAGTGAAGTACTGTAAAGAAGGTGCGGCGATTATGTGAGGTGGACCTGCCCGGAATAAAGCCAGATTGGTTTGGCCTGGTAATCAGGGGCAACAATGGTTGTAGTCTGATGGTCAAGAGCTTAGCGTAAATTTTTGTGTCAATATTTAGTAATGAGAGAGGTCTATATGAGTCTCTATTATTGGGAGCCTTTCCGGGTTTTAACAATTATAATATTATAGCATCTCTCATTGTGGGAGGGAAGATCCCAAGCTCCTGTGCCTTCTCGTATAATGCCAGGAGCTGGGGTGCCAGCAAGTCGGCATAGGTCTTATAGAATGCCGCTGTTAGTCCATCCAAGCCAGGGGCTTTGCCAGAGGGGAGACTATTTATTACCTGTGTTACATCTTCCACCATAAAGGGCTCGTCGAAGTAGGCCCTGTGACCTCTGCCCAACCACAACAGTTCAAGGGAGTCTAAATATGACTGAAATTCCTCAGGCGCCGTATGGGAGGAGGAAGTGTAAAGTGTGGAATAGTGTTTTGTGAATTGTTCACAAATTTCCCTGAGGGCCCCTGACCAATTCTCGGTTGTCATCTAGGATTTCAGAGATGAACAATCCAGTGTTGGGTGCGCGTAGGGCATTAGCCAAAGTTCTGCCTGGCCTATCGCCCTCACCGTATCTACCTGCTTAGGCATATTTCCCTAAGAATTCCACCTCCCTATCGGCGGCTTCTTCGTATTCTGATATTTTGGCCCTTATGTCGCCCAGTCTTTTTGTGTCTCCGCTACTGTAATATTGTGACTCAAGATCTTTGATGTTTGTTTGTAGTGTACTCAAAGTATGTCTAATGGATCTTAGTACCCCTGCCTGCCTCGTGATACATTTCCCTCGGATTAAGGCTTTAAATGCTTCCCATAGCGTGGCCTGCGTTTGTACCGAGCCCGCATTGATGGAAAAATATTCTGCTATGTCACACCTGATCTCTTTCCTAAATAGCGTGTCTGTGAAAGCATGCCGATATTGGCGGGCTGTCTGGTATAGACTATTTTAAAAGGACAGGAGCGTAGTCTGACAGTGTTCTGGGCAAGTGTTTTATAGTTGTGGTCCAGGCTGCTACATCTGGGGAGATCAGCAAAAAGTCCAATCACGACCAGGAGTTATACTGAGCAGTGATGCACGTTCCTTCGGACAGCGAAGGGTGCCTTTGTCTCCATATATCTATCAACCCTCCTTCCGCAATAATGTCATTGATGGCTGCGCTGGATCTTGGATGTAGCCTATGGGACCTTCCCTTCCTGTCCATGGCATCGTCCACCAAAGCATTAAAATCACCTCCCCATATTATTGTATCATATACTACCGTTTGTACTTTGGCCCAAATATCATGGAAGAATTCCGGTCTGTCCACATTGGGACCGTAGATCGCCACCAGGGTAACATATACTGCCCCTAATTTCCCTCCCAGGATCACATAACGTCCTTCAGGGTCGACATGCGATGTGGTCATCTTCCAGTCCAAGCCACGCCTAAACAGTATGGACACCCCTCTAGGATAGTTAGAGTAGATGAAGGAGCATATAGCCCCCCAGCGCCAGTTGCGTAGCTTGGTGTGTGAGGAGCTGTTCAAATGTGTTTCTTGAATGAAACAAATATCGATGCCGTGTCTGGCTAGATATGATTGGACAAGACAGGATTTGCCAAAATTGTTTAACCCCCTGATGTTCCATGTGAGGAGATTATAAGCAGTCATCTCTAGTTGACTGAAATTCCCTCATATTAGATAAGTGGCATCGTCTAGCTATATCTCTGAGGATATACAGGGTATTGGTGCTTGCTACCCGCAAATGTGTGCATGAACTAAAAATATAGGAAAGGCTTTGCCTGAAACGCAGTGTGTTGCTCCTGGTGTTTGGATAACATACAATAGATCTGTCCTGTCTAACCCCTTGAACATCCCTGTCCCTCCCCCCACCCACTCCAACCCCCCAATTAGGTTGAGTATAAGTCCTCACCCCTACAAACAAACTGTGTATCAAGTCCTGGACTTGTGCCAAGGGACTAGTACTGGGAGTTCTCCCTGGGGGCATGGTTTAACCGGCGTACAGCCCCACCTAGAGGCAGGGTGGCCGCACTAACATGTGGGAGCGTCTCAATTGCCCAACGAAGGTATTGTGATAGAGGCGGAATTAATCTGCAACATCTGCGGTACACTGAAAGCTTACTTAGCACAACTTCCCACTGTACAGTTAGTTTATGATAATACCTGGCAGTGCTTTACACTGAGTATCAGTCATTATCGCTGAGTCTCTATTTTTGGGTGTCTTTAGAGGGCGATTTTGCTGCTTTTTTCGAGCTTCCAATGTGTTTAGCGAATTTCATTGCAGATTTGGCGTCTGTGAAGTGATGTACAGACCCCTCGTGGTTGATCTTTAATTTGGCTGGGTATAACAGAGCATATGGTATTTCTGCTTGTCGTAGCATCTTTTTGACTTGCACAAATTTATGCCTGGCTGCTTGCATAGCTGGGGTGAAGTCCGGGTATATGGATATGTTATTGCCTTTGTGATTGATATTACCTTTTTCTCTTGCCAGCCTAAGAATAGTGTCCCGGTCGCGATAATTTAATACACGTGCAAGTATTGGTCTCGCGTGGATCCCACCGGGGGTTTGGGACCCAGGGTTCGGTGGGCCCTTTCAACAATAAAGAGTTCCGGGTCAAATAGTTCGTGCATCAGTTCCTCCACAAATGATTCTATCTTCACGATCGCTGTTGTTTCTGGGATGCCCGTAATAGGTAAATTGTTTCGTCGCGATCGGGCCTCTAAATCCTCATTTTTGACCTTGATGATGTTAAGCACTCTGTCCATATTGAGCAGTTGTTCCTTGGTCTCTATCTGGAATTCATGATTCTCAGTGGTGCGGTTGTCTAGTAGGTCCAGACGTTGTTCATGCGTGTCTACCTGCTTCTTTACCTGGTCAAGCCTCCCGTTGAGCATGTCCAATTTGTTATCAATGGTCTTTAAACTAGATTTCATGTCAAGTAGCAAGGTGCGGAGATCATCATCGCCGCCCTCAGCACCTTCTTTTACACTAGAGCCGTTATCTGTGTCCGCCTCATCATCTTTGTGCCGGGTGAGTCTTATGTTCAAAGACGAGTTTAGCTTGTTTAGTATCATGTTTCCCCATGATACCGCAATCAGTCTCGTCAGAGTCCAACAGACACAGTGGGGCGCACCAGGCGTAACCAGGGCTTAATCGAAGCAGATCGTGATCCTGTATAGGGATAGCGTCCAATGCTCCCTCCGAAGCGCAGTAGGATCACAGGACAGACAAGTAGAGGCCTAAGAGTGCACCTTGCTGGGACCGGCTAAAATAAACTGGACGTGCAGAATGTATCCTTTAATAGCATTCCACCCCACACCTCCTGTGCACGTGGGTCACGTGTAGACTGTCCAAGGCGCCCTCGAGACACGTGGAACACAGCTCAGCGGGGGTCCGAGACCCTCAGGCCGTAGAAGCAATGAAGATGTGGCTCAACGGCTGGTCAGACAAGCAGTATTTCCTTAGAGTACACACCGGATTCACAACGGTATGCCGCTGATGTTCTTGCCGCGGCGTCAGAATCTCCCACTGAGGTTAGAAGGCTCCTCAGGGATCCTACCGCAATCGCACTTAGCACCGCTGGTTCTAGCATTGGTCTGCACGGCAATAGGACGCGGGCACTCACAGTAGCTGTTTAGGGTGTGTCCATAGCTCCAGGTTTCGCCATCTCACACGTGGATTAGGCCCAGTATTCATCAAATGCACAGCTCCTCGGTGTGTCACCCTGGGTGCCTCCTCACGCGTGGGCTGCAACACACAAGGCCAGGGGCAGCCCCCCACACGGCCACGCAGCTTGAGCCAGCCGAGTGCGGCAGTGCCTCACGCCCCACTCTTCACACACCGGCCACTCGGCTTAGCCGCTCACCTCATGATCTCGCCTGCTCTCTCCCACTCCCTGAACGCAGCCGCAGTACTGTCACGGCGGTCTTGCTGGGACTTCACATTGAACCCGGCCGGGCCTAGCTTCCCACGCCGGGAGTCGCCCGGGGTCCGCTACTGCCCGCAGCCGCAGGAATCAGTCTTGCAGGGTCCAATCATTTCCTCAGATTCAGGAAACAGCGGTAAGCGGTCTCTGCTGCGGGCATGAACCTCCTCCTCATATGTCGCTGCGTACATCTTGGCCACATCCGTAGACCGCGTGGCCAGGCCTACGGCATCGCAGCTAATTACTGCCCAATCCTCTGGCTCCGGAGGCTTTTCGGCGTATACTCGCTCAGCTGCCAATGTCTGCTGCCTCTACCCTCTGACTTCTTGCTATTCGCAGGCGATTACAATCATTCTTGAGGCAGGATAATGAAGGATTATGTTGCGGCCGGCGGAGCTCTCTCAATGAGCGGCCATTGTGCTGCTCGGCAAGCCACACCCCCCTCACTAGTGACACATTTAGTTGCATCAATAGACAGGACTCCTGCTTCCTCTGACTTTATATCTGCCATTCTTTTAGAATCATGTTGTTCTATCATTTGCTTGCAAGTGAAGTCTTCTGTCAAAGTAATGGCCAAAACATTTGCACCTGAAGATAGAGGACCCGCTGCTGTAGTACAGGCATTGTGATACAGCTTTTTGGACTGCGCTGTAAACATGTCGAAAATGTTCTTGTTTTCTCTCTTTTCTTCAAGCCGTCTTCTCTTCTTCTCTCGTAATTTTTCGGCACCTCCTTTTCTTTTGTTCCATTTCTTTCCCTAGACAACATAAAACATCCTGTTGTTTGTGTCATTCATTCAGGCTTAGTGAGAACAACCAGAAACGAGGAAAACTACTAACTAATACATCTTACTGGACTTCTACTACTGTGTGGTTCTTTGCTAAACATAATTTGTCATTTTATTTTTACAGCTTTACATTTTTTTTAGTAAGAACACTGTGCAAAGAAAGCACTTTAGGCCGGTGATACTAAAAGAACGGACATTCTAGCCCAGTGATAGTCAAAATACGGCGCAGGGGCCACATGTGGCCCTCCTCACCTTAACCTGCTGACCCCTTGTCAAGAGCAGCATTGGGCTGAGGTTTCCTTGACTCAGGATTATCATTAAAAGATGCTAAATAAACAAGCAAACGTTTATTTAAAGGCTAATTGAAGTTAAAGAAAGGAATCCTACACCACTCAACTTTAGATACACCTTATATAACATCTTGCAGCAAAAGATTAAAAGTATGATAATGTCTTTTCAAAATTCAAGTAGTGTATTTCATTAACATGCAGAACCGTTTCACCTTAGTACATCAAATTACATCAGTGCATTGAAAAGTATTTTTTTAGAAGTGATAGTTTTAAAATATGAATTCAGAAACATTCATTCTTCCCCTGCTTTGACAACGCCAGTAGTGTACTAAAAGGCATGTCAGCTGTTATGCGTACTCTTTGACTGACCTGTGTGTCTATTATACATGAACAACACTATAGTTTATTAAATCAAACACAGGAGAAGGTTTTGTACAGCATCCATCCGGAGTATTTCGAGATCTTCATATGTGATAATGAAGAAAAAGGTTGGAAAGTGAAATAAAACAATCGCCTGGGATCACACAATCTGAGTAAGTTGCGAAGCCGGTATTAACCAACGTTTTTGGTTTCACAATGTGCAATTCAGACACTAGGGGCCTTATTTACAATAAAGTAACACAGCCCGGTGCCGCAAGCCATTTGGCTGTGCCGCGCTGCGTTACTTTGGAACCAAAGGGATGCGTTATATCTACAATGATATGACGGATCCCTTTGCTCTCCTCTGCGCTCACGCACAATTGGCTGCCATGAGCTGACACAGGCACCCGTGCACCATGGTGCAAGGGTGCCTGCGTTGTGGGATGATTGTTTTTGTGCGGGTGTTTTCCTCTTTCTATGCGTGCTGCAAAATGCAGCACGCATAGAACAAGGAAAAAATGAGGAGAAATGAAAGCATTTCTCCTCGTTGCGCCTCCCCTGGGGAGGTGTAGCATTCTGACGCATTTCCAGATTTACGATTTCTCGTAAATCTAGAAATGCGGCAGAATCCATGGGTGTTGCATGGGAACACCCACAGCAACACCCATGGCATGCCCCTTTCACGCAAAGTGATGCGTGATAAGGGGTATTTACAAGGCCACGAAAAGCCACCCACAGTGACTTTACGTGGCCTTGTCAATAAGAGGCAGCACACTGGGCCGCCGGTGCGTCACAAAAAGTGACACACCGGCGGCGCAAGGGGCTTGTAAATATGCCCCTAGATGTATATGCCTCACTTACCATACCCCCAACTGCCACGCTGCTGGTATCAATGCGGCCCTTGGTCACAACACAGACCAAACGCTGTCGCTCCTGGGAAAATGTTTGTGAGCACCCATGTTTAAGCCTATATCATAACATAATACAATCTGGAACAATACTCCCAAAACATTCCTTGGGTGAACTGTGTACATTAAATTGGAACAACATTTTATTCGGTGTGTAACCAGACTATTTCTCACATTTTTAGTGGTAAGGTAAGGGTGATTTGGTTGATGTTTAGAGAGCTAGCACACAGTGGCGGCCCGCATGACTCGCGGGTGGCGGGGCTGGCGCGGGGGGGGTGCGGGGGTGTGCGCGCGGGGGGAGGGCAATGGAGAAAAATATATATTTATTCACTTACCTTGCAGAAGGCCCCGCATCTTTCTCTGCTCCTGCTCTCCTTGTGGGACAGGAAGCTGAGAAGAACAGCCAGGCTCCCCTGACCAATCACTACGCTGCATGCAGCGTTGTGGCTGGTAGGCACCCAGGCTCCTCTGACCAATCACAACGCTGCAATGCAGCATTGTGATTGGGTTTGAGCGTCCTGGTTCGACGCTCAACCAGGGAATAGGAGCCTGGGCATGTTCTCCATGCAGGCTGTAATGCAGCCTGCATGGAGAACAGGGAAAGTGCGCATGACTGACTTGGGCGCCCGAGAGGGCCGACCAAACCGTCATTGGGCACTTAGGAGTGGGTAAACCACTCCTACCCTGCCCTGCTCCGAGAGCAGACCAGCCCCCCACCCGCAAAGGAAATATAAAATGATAATAAACTTATTATCATTTTATATTTCCTTTGCTTTGCACTGCACAAAAGCAGTGGGGCGACGCTCCTCCGTCATAGCGGGGGAGCCGCAACTGCTAGCACATAATATCACAGTAAACCACATGCGCAATGTGTATGCAATTGTAGCTTTAGTTATGTTTACTAATGCCATTCTTACAGCAACAATGAAAACCAATGCGCTGTTCTGAGGATTTTCACCATTCCATTGGATGAAATCTAAATTTCCTCCTTATTTCTCTTTCGCGCCTTGTCCCACCTCCCTCATTCTCTGTGTACACTGCTCTGGTTAGACAGTGATCCCCAGTTCTGCTGAGTAGTACCAACTGAAGGGCTGCGGGAAAAGAGGATGTGAACAGAGAGGTAAAGAGACAGTATAATGAGAGAGGTGAAGTAGAACTGGAAATGAGGTAGTGATAGGTGTGATGGGGAGAGACATAAGGTACAGACAGAAAGATCGGGTAGCCAGAAGAAAAGGTACATAGCTATAGAAAGAGGAAGAGGTAGGCAGATAATGTGTAAGAGATATAGGTAATACTTTATGGTCATAGAAAAACACATGAAAACCTGAAAAGTGAACCTTCTTCACTTTTCCAAAGAGAATATGTATCAAATGCCACTAAGAATTCTGAAAAAGTAATAAACACCCTCTGTTCTCAGAATCATGGTTCAAGTGACCTGCAGAGAACTAGTGATATTGGTTTAAATATTCCATCTGTGTAACAATCCCTTACAATTCTTCACATGCCCCTCCATGTGTAAGACACATGCTATAGAACCAAATCTGAAGCACGTTCTGGGGCCACATGCATGATAACAAAACACAGCCAACCAGAACAAGTTGTGCAATACCAAATGACCCTGCTCTCGCAGGCAGAATAGAGCCACGTGTTTGGGCATAGCAGGGCCTAAGCCCTTAACAAGACCTGAGGCAATTATCTTTCAGAAAAGCTCCTCTATGGATGGCAATAACCATGAAAATCATAGAAAACCAACAAAAAGGACATTTAACCTCAACAGTGCAGAAAAGGCAATTCTGTTGCACAAAGAAAGTAGTGTCAAGTTTGCAAATATTGCATAGGCCTTGAGCAGGGCTTAGCTTAGAATGAGGATCAAACAGTTCTCTTTTGAGAAAGCACATTACACAAAGAATTAAACATATCCTGCAATGAACACACACACGTTGGCACATTTCGGCCTAGGACCTAAAACACACTCCAGTCAGAATGACATACAAACTGCAGCCAAAAACTAACCAAAAGTTACTAATTAATATTCCTGGCATATAAAGAAATAAGTCCCTTGTCCGCAGTTTGGATGAGGCCTTAAAAATAGAGCTAAAATGTTGATTAGCACACAGGGTTAATTGTGCAAAAAATTGGTAAATAAATCCCTAAAAATGGTTCCTACCTGTTCCTTCTTGCTTCAGAGGAAGGGATCGGCTAGCAACACACAGCATTTCTGGGTGCTGAATGTGGTAAGTCAGTAAAGCTTTGGGGCAGACCTACTGCACTGAGCCTAGTGCAGGATTTTCAGGATGTGGTGGGAACGCTATTGAAGTGCACTAGATGTGGCTTTGAGTACTGCTTTACTCCGCCTACTTTGGTCAGCCCTGCGGAGTGTGGGGTGCCAAGGGGATTAGATGGCCCTTTTAAGTTGGAGCTTGGCCTTGTGGTGCATCTGGTTAGAAGAGTAACTGAATAGAAAAGGCTGGGTGAACATATGTAGTTCTGTATGGGAGAGTCAGGACTGTCTTCTGCCTAAGACTCAGGAGTTGGAGTGGGCCACTGAAGGCCTAAGCATGGATTCCTTCCTCCTGGGAAGGGAAGGAAAAGGCTGGGCCTAAAGAAATGAAGATGTAGGCTGAAGAAGCAGCCTGTGAAGGAGGTCTTCTGGGCACCGGAGGGCTGGGAAGGTCTTCACTTTGACCTCCTGCTGTGACTTCTGGATTAGATCCTCCTGGTGGTTGGCACTGTAGAGTCCAACTTGAAATTGTCTTATGCAAGCTGCTGGCCAGCTGCTTTTATGTCCCTCACCTGGCTGGCATGGTAATCAGGAGATGGATGGAAATCTATGAATTCTCACCCCCACTTCAATCCAGAAACTGTGTCTTACTGGCTGACTGAGAAAGGGGGTGTGGTCAGAGCAGTGAGACAGAAACCTATAGGCCTGCTGTTTTGCCACTCATGCAGGCAGTGAGTGAGGGGTGTGTGCATATGGAGGTGAGGCAGGAAATTTGAGTGTCCCTTTCTGCTGGGGAGTGAGAGGAAAGCCACAAACATCACCCAACAAGACCCCCCCCCCATTGCAGGCTGAGGAGGGAGTCACTGGATAATATGAATACAATGAAATGTTATCTTACTGCAAGCTTAGACTCTCCCAGAATAACAAAAAGAACATAGAAGTAGAATGGTGCACCCGACAAGAGGTACAGAATGACTTAAGTGCTAGAGCGCAAATGGTGCACCCGACACGAGGCACAGAATGACTTAAGTGCTAGAGCGCAAATGGTGCACCCGACACGAGGCACAGAATGACTTAAGTACTAGAGCGCAGCCTCCACAACTTAGGAAAACCAGACAGTGAGGCACTAAGGGGAATTAAATGGAGATTTCGCATCAGAAAAGCTGTGTTAAAAAATACAGACGTGTTTTTATAAAGCAGCCTCTCTAATTATCATGTTACAGAATCATAAAGCATGAACAAATGGTTATTTTTTATTGCTGTGCTTCCTTTTGCCAGTTTTATATAGTGTGAATTCAGCCCAAGGCAAAGGCTATTTCAGCGCTATTCATGAGCACCAATTACAGTACAAAAGATAAGATTTTTTATTTAAGGGCCTGGGAGATGAAGTGATTTGCCCAGAATCACAGGATGTTGAGCAGACGCTGGGACTCAAACCTGATTCCACATCTCTGCAACTCTGGTCTTCAGGCCACATATGCCTATTCACACGCAAGGCGTGAGAGGATATTGTTCTTGGGAAGGACACTGGAGTCAAGTTGACAATGGGTGACATCTTGGACGCGGAGTGGGGGAGGCTATTGGCATACCCTCACAAGCTGTCCTGTAATACTCATCTTAAATACATTCAGTACAATTATACTCACAGGACATATTTGACACCACACAGGATTAGGACGATTTATGGAGGCGAGCCCCGGCCGTGCCCCCGATGTGCGACACTGGATGTAAATTTTTTAAACATATGATGTGGGGTTGTACCCACATACAGGAATTCCCAGGGCAGTACTCGCGAAACTTACCGCCACCCTGATCCGCACCATAGAGATCACACTGGAGATTTGTCTTTTGGGAGCTTTCCCTAGGCCCAAGCCCAACAAGCGTTTGCAATGAAATAGGTCTCGCATTACTGACAGTTTGAGGTATTGGCGTTGCAAATAATAATGCAACACAAATAGCTCATACTTTCAGTAATGCGAGACTAGTGCATTGCAAATGCTTGCGTAGTGAACCAGGAACCAGCACTGCATGTCTCGGTGCAGTACCGCAAGCTGCTCCTAGAGGTCCCTAGTGAGCAAGACACCAGCACTGCATGTGTAGGTGCAGTACTGCAAGCTGCTCCTAGAGGTCCCTACTGAGCAAGGCACCAGCACTGCATGTCTAGGTGCAGTACCACAAGCTGCTCCTAGAGGTCCCTAGTGAGCAAGGCACCAGCACTGCATGTCTCAGGCAGTACCGCAAGCTGCTCCTAGAGGTCCCTCTGCATGTCTACAAAGTTGGAGTTATTGCCATTATAAATGGCAATGTTTTTTACCTAGCCATGTTGCAGGGTGCAGTACCATATGCGGCCAAAAGGGGACCTCTTGGGGGGGGGGCGTGGCCAGCAGCCGATGAGAACGGACGCGAGCTGAGGCGCTCCAACCGCCGTTCCCCCTGTATCCAGTTATCCTGTGCCCCAGACGCAGCTGGGGGTCCGGATTTGCCAGCCGAGAGCGGCCAGGGGCTAGGAGAGAGGGGGTACGGCCACCTCAGACCCTGGCATGACTGCAAAGGTGCAGAAATAAGAGCGGATCGGATGGGCGCAGGCAGGCTCAAGATGGCGGCCGTGCTGTGAGGGGAGCTGTAAGCCTGCTACGGACGGCTGCTGAATGAGCGGGAGTGGCAGTGTCGGCCCAATGGCGCTGCGGGCGACCCTGTGAAGCGGCGGACACGGTAGAGGGCTGAAAGAGGCACGGTGGAGCGCTTGGAGGTGCTGCCGTGAAGCGGAGAGAGCACCGTGTGGAAGACGGCAAAATGGCACCCGCGCCGCGAAGGTCCTGAAATGGCGGCCAGGACGCGGCAAAAAACTATAGCGGAGAGGCACCCCTGGTCTCGGGGACGGTTCCAGTGCGCCGGGACCATCGGTATGTAACCAGCTGAACAGCGGCGCTTGCAGAGGGTTTGGGCGGACTATGCGGGAGTCCTTTGTGAGGAGCGGCTGCGGCCGGGGAGGCCTCTACGCGGGAACTAGGAGGGCCGCCCGCGCTCTGTATAGTCTGCACACTGGTGCTCCAGGCCGGCGGAGGGAAATAGTCGCAACACTGCGCATACCTGCGGAGGCCTGTAGGGCGCAGGACTGACGAAGTAGGGCCTGACCTGCCCCAGAGGCACCCTTTACGTGCGCCACTCGGTCCCAGGGGGGACTCCGGTGGAGGAGTGGCAGGGAAGCACCAGGGCGGGAAATAGGCCCTGCACCACCTGACGGCTGACGGGGAGGAGGCATGACCCCCTGGAGCTGCATTATCTCAAATAAAGAATTTGCTTTTCTCAACAACCTACACCCCCGAACACCTGTGATCTACGTCTTACCTAAGGTCCACAAGGACAGCAATAATCCACCTGGACGCCCGATTGTATCCGGCTGTGGGTCCATTCTGGAGCCACAAGGAAAATATATTGATGCAGTCATCAAAGAATTTGTTCCGTTGACTGATACTTTCATACGTGATAGTATGGATCTTATCAGAACCATCGAAGATAGACCTTATGATATAGACACTGAACTTATGGCTGGACTGGACATAGAGTCCTTATACACAAACATTCCTCATGATGAGGGTCTCACAGTTATTAAAGAACTACTTGAAGACAGACCCAGACCCACCTTGATCCCCACTGACTTTGTCATGGATCTATTACGCATCGCCCTGGAAAACAATTACTTTCTCTACCAAGACTCATTCTACCTACAAATTAAGGGGGTCTCCATGGGAGCTTGTTTTGCCCCGAACTTCGCTATCCTGTTTGTACATAATCTAGAAAAATCGCACATACTTACCCCGACCAACCCATTCAGGACACAAATTTCCCTTTGGCGACGTTACATTGATGACGTTCTCCTTTTTTGGAAAGGCACTCCTGATACATTGAACGCTTTTGTTCTCTGGTTAATTCAATCTCAACCTCCCCTAAAGTTTACCTAAGACTACAAATCAAATGACTTACCATTTTTGGACATTACCATTCATGTGGAGGAAGGCAAAATTGGAACTATGCTCTACCGTAAACCTACAGAACGAAACACTCTATTGCATTACTCCAGTTACCACCCCCGTGGCCTGAGGGATGGTCTACCATACGGCCAATTTTTGCGCATTCGAAGGAATTGTAAATGGCGAAAGGATTACTTCAGGGAGTCTGATATCCTTCGCGAAAATTTGATCTCCAGGGGCTATCCACCACGATTGATCTCACGAGCCCGTAAAAGGGCATGGTACTGCCACCGAGACCTCCTTCTCACGCCGCAACCTAAAAAGATGAATTCTAGAATTCCATTTGTAACTAAATTCAGCCCCTGCAGCAACCATATTAAGAAGATCATCAAACGGAACTGGACTATATTGAGAACTCACAAGTCCTTTCAGGAACCACCACTCTTCTCGTTCCAACGAGGTGATAATCTGGCCAATCACCTTGTCCATGCCATTACTTGGCCTACCAAACCCATTCAGCAGAATTCCATCACCGCTGCATGGGGTTTACCTTCATTGATTGGCCACTACAGATGCCAAACATGTAGCGTCAGTGACCTCACCTCCAACACCAGGGAATTTAGGATCAATAACAAATCATACGCATTGAAGACTTTTACCAACTGTCGTTCCCAGAATGTGATTTACGCAATCCAATGCCCATGCAATCTCACATACATTGGCCAGACTACCCAGATGGTGAAGCAAAGAATTATACAACATAAGAGCAGAATTCACTGCAAAGTTCTGACAGCCCCGTTGGTGACACACTACCTTGAAGAAAACCATAGTGAGCTTGACATTTCTTGGCAGGTGATTGATCAACCTTTGCTTCCCCTCAGAGGAGGCAATCTCCAGACTTTATTGAACAGGAGTGAATGCAAATGGATCACACGCTGTAACTCAGTGAACCAGGGCCTGAACACGATTGATGAGTGGAATAGCACCATCCAAGTGTGATCCTCGTTCCACTTTGTACCAGTTGTTTTTTGCTAAATCTCCCTCTATACAACAAGTTCTCATGTACACTGTCCGCCTTGTTAACGCGTAACGCTGTAACCATTCACGCCATTATATGCGTGTGAATTGTATGCGTGTGAATTGTCTGCGCTGGATATAAATTGTTACCTACCTGCCCAACACTTGTCATAGTCCGGTGTACTCTGAATTCACCTCCCCCTTTTTTTGCTTCAATTCCATCAATGTTACATCCATGTCTTTTTCATTATTGTAATTTTCATTTATTTAATCTTATTTTGTAATTGTAGACCGTCGATACAACCATTAGTAATTATTGACGTTATTATATGCTATTGAACTGTTTATGCCGATCGTCAATTGTTACCAGTCTGTTTTTCTTACTGTCACTACCAGATTGACTCTAAATTCACCAATTTTGTCAGAATTATATTAATGTTATAATCATTCTTTCTTGTGACATCCCTTACTGTTATTATTGACTGATTATTACTTACCATACTCTCATGTGCGCCCCATTGGGCCTCCCGTAGAGTAACTCTTTATTTTCCTTTAGACGCACGTCAGTGGACAGACTAGCGTCCTTAACAACGCCCCTCCCACTCCTCTCCGTAACATATCCGGAGGTGGTCACGCGACTCTCTGACGCGCTCCACCGGATATGGTAGACATATTTAACTACTCCATCCATTTCCCTCCCATGAGACACCGGAGGACACCGCACACGTTCGTGGCGGCCCGGGGATACTCGTCAGCCTCACGGATTCGCTCAACATCGCCCCCTGAAACCTCTAGGTAAGCCGTGGTTACACCAGAGCCCCCGATACCTTAACTTCCTTTCCAATTGCCGGCACTCATGTTCAGATGCCCTCTACCTCCCTAGGAATCAACACCCGTCGTTGTTGCAGTGGATCGGGGCTCCGACCCTGCACCTCGCCTACTTTACCCTTGTCGAGTTACCAGTAGGTGAGTTAACCACTACAGCATTGCTGCCTCAGCCCCTACTACGCGTGCGCATGAGCACGGCAACTTGTTTTACCCCGGTTTGTTCTTTCCCTTTTCCTCAGAGTATTCATTCCGGTCCCGTGACCATTCGCAGACGTTTTTCCACGCTGCTTCACACAATAGGACCTCCTTTGTTTTGATCTATTTGTGGATCCCTACCCCCGTGTGCTTCAGGTAGGCAGCCTTGTCCCTACTTCCAATTTCCCCTCTCCCATTCTCCTTTTTCAATGTGCCCCCGGCCCCCAGCAGCCCTGACCCTCTCCTTTCCTTCTCTATACAGCACTTACAATCTGGGCTACCCGGTCCTGATGATGATCCTGATTGACTAGGATCGAAACGCCGTCGACCGATTTTACCAGTGCAATTTATGGCGCACACTCATCTTTGGTTCACAGAATTTTTCTAAACTTTGCTTAAATTTTCTTAAAATCATTGTGTTGAACCAATTATTTTGTATATATTCTAGATCACTTTATCACTTTGCGCTTATCGCTGTGTTCCTCACTTGTCACTTGTCACTTGCGCCGTCACTATCTTGTCACGAGCACAACGTGCACCAAGTTCCTTTGGGTTGCCTCTGCATTTATGCTAACAGTGCTGATATAACTGTCATGTATAAAATGTGTTTTAAATATATGATGCCATGAGCACATTCAACAAACTACTTGGAGTCTCCCCTCTTTCTTGTTTCCTTTTTGTAATGTTTTGTACATACATATATATTAATTTCCATTAAATCCGGTTGAGACTTTGTTGCTAGCTTTTCTTTCCCCCTGGAGCTGCAGCACTTATAACCTGTCCGGTACTGATACTTAGGATTGCAGTCTTCGAGGGGCCAAAGGCTGCCGGAGCTGGCCCTCACGGAGTGAGAAGGAGTTCTGCTGATGTAGTGTAGTTCCTATTTCCCTAATAGGCTCTGCGCATTGGAATAATATAACCTATAGGCTTGACATAGGACTAAGGTCGGTATGTCCCGATCGAGTATATTAAACCTAATTACTTGTGCCAGCTAGCTCAGAGGCCACTAGAAACTCCTTGAATAACCAGAAGGGAGTAGTTCTGGCAACCGAAAAACATGACAACTTTTGTTTCCCTTTAGAATCGGAACACGTCTCAGAATCGTGGAAACAATAGATAACAGTTTCACTCAGTCAATCGTGCATGCTTAGTTTCTACAGAGTTACACAGAAAGGAAAGACGGGCGTTTCAATAAAAGGGGTTTTATTGAAGTCTTGTTTCTCGTGTAAGAGAAATGTGCTGTTATGATCACAAGACAGTATGCAAGATAAATAATGTACAGCGTAAGCAGTAGAAATAAATAATACTGCGCTAGCATTATCTTTTAGCATATATTCACGTACATAAATAACATGAGCTAAAAATGCGAGTACTCATACGATGCGTCTCTAAGCTAGTTCTACCCCAATGTACCTAACCTAGTCTAGGTGTAGGGAAAGGTAGAAGTAGGTGGAGTATTCTCTAGTCTGGTATACTAAGAGTATGTTAAGTATAGTATGCCAAGTATGGTATGCCAAGAGTCCCTCTAGGTTCTAGTCAGCTCCATACCTTGAGAATGAGAGAGGTGGGAATCTCTTGCCGGATCTGGATCTCTAACACCCCACGAAGGGAGTCAGAACACTTTAAGCTGGATTCGTCTGCGTGCAGGAATGACAGCGTCTTCTCAGTGCGTCAGGCCGGGATACGGGCTCCTCTGAAGTCGAGGTCTCCTCTAACTTGCTTGGGCAAGGGAAGGTATATTTATACCTGGTAGGTGTCTTGGAATGTTAGCATTGACGTGAAGTCGGACAGAGGAAGACGTCAGGAATGAACCCTTAAGGTATAACGGTTCATACATAATAGATGAGTTCTTGGAGAAATCAATAGTCCTGTGCTAGGGAACTCCCGAAGCTTAAGGGTCTGGTTTCTAAGAACTCGTTGTGACGTTAGGGTGGACGGATGTCGGTGACCATGCCTGTATTTGGAGTGCATGGTTAATGCCTAAATAAGGACAGGGATTCTATGCCTATATAAGAGCAATGCGAATTGTGCCTATATAAGGACATGATTCAGGAAAACCTATATATGGACACCTAAAGCGGAATACAACACCCACTCCACTTTTGATTGAACGATAATACTAAATGCTAAACATTTAATTGCTAAACATAAAATTGAGTACAACATGTTGCTAAAAACATTTCTAAAAGCATTTTAAAAACTGTTGAAATGCAATAGGTACTGTACATTTAAAGCATCGTTTTCATTCTAAGCATATAATGGAAGTAAAATGCAACGTGAATGAAACAGAAATATATACATATGACGAAATGGTCGATAAGTTCTCAAAATCAAAGCCATTACATATCATGGAATTGAAAGAAATGTTAGACAAGTAAGGTGACAATGTGTCCCTGGAAGTTTTTAAAGAAGTCCATTTTATAAGACTAGTTCTACTGTAAGCAGATTGTTCATTTGCCATGTCTTTTCTATCGAGAAAAAAAAAAATTCTTAAAAGAAAAAGTTCAATTTCTGGGAATAGTTCCAAGTTTTGAAAATATGAAGGCCAAATTTCATTGTTGCCCTGGTACACTGTGAGCCGAATCAAAGTCAGTGTATGGGTCTGGCGTAAACATTAGATCATCTAATTCCGTAGCCAAAATATCGTCCACCGAAGTTGGTGACATTTTGAACACCTCGTTCAGAAGGTTAATTGCACAGAGATGAGAAACATCGCCTTCAGCAGAAGAAGCAATGTTCGCGTCCGTTGTTACCTGTGTGCCTGTTGATCCATCTCGTACCTCAGCAGCAGCCGGAAGCGTCTGTGAGATCTCAATGAATGCCGCCATCAGGATTGGAAGCCTCTGGGGACAACACACAGCATGGGCCTTTATCGGGTCCAGAAGAGTATCGATATCCGTTGGCATGACTGATGGGAGTGTTAGACAGGTGTCTAGCACGCATTCTTCACCGCAAAACAGGCAGCGTAGAACAGGTAAGATGCAATCTTGCCAGATTGGTCTGAATGACAGGAACCATGTTGTATTAAGTTCCCGTAGACGAGGCATGCCCAAAAGCTGTACTATTCGCTCACGGCATTTCCGTTCAAGGAGGGCTCTCTCCACATCGCTCGGAGTGATGTTGGCAAAGAGGCTTGCCATAGCGTAGTAAGAGGAATAGAAACAGAATTCCTGCAACAAGTGCTAGAATTAACGGCACACCACCAAACACCGAATGTGCGAAGTTTGGGATGATTCCGAGGACAGCCTGGAAAGGTGCTAATAGTCCGGAACAGATGGTCTTAAATACATGTACAATTCCGCTTGTATCAGACATGTTAAAGATATGTCCTATCATTTCTATGAAATGTATAGGGCAGTTTGTACGAATTAAAGCCTGTATCTCAGCCGAAGTCCTTGCAACTTGTAGATCATAGGTTTCTTTGGCCGAGGTCAAAGGCACTGATTGTTGAAGTATCAAATCGTATAAAAGAGACATTCAACGAAGGCCATAGAGGCGACTCCCTGACTGTGTCTATTGGGGCAAACAATACTTGCATACAGCAAGTGACCCTGGAGTTGACCGTTACTAGATCTGGGATGCCTGGCAACATGCCACAGCAACTCTGATCATTCAACATGAGGTAACTCCCATTAGAAAGTTGTCCAAACGTTGGATTAATCACAGCAGCTGGTGTACCCTGCTGGTGGCAGGACAAATTTGCCCAAGAACCATTACAAGCCCCGTGTAAAGATATGTCCTGACAAATCAGTGAACCGCTTAGTGCACTTTCACAGTGTGTACCGCTCAGAAACACTTCACGATCCCCACTCCAACATCTATATATGTAAGGTAGATTCCAGGATGTCTTAATGTATTCTTTACCCAACCTTTCATATTTGCCTGCTTGCATCTGTTTAAGGCAATACTGAAACTGAAAAGTAGTCACAGGTAGACTAATTTTGCCATGAATAAGCCATTCTGTAGCTGGTTTTTCTGCCACTGTGAATGGTAATTTTTCAAGTTTTTCAATGCTCAGTACTGTATACTTTGCGTCCTCTTTGTGCCAGTTCGATCTGTTTATCAGTTAGATTGTATTCTGCAAACAGAGCCGTCGTGTTGATAAAACACCAAGGCACATAGCCCGCACGCAAAGATTGCAGCGTCCAGCTTAATAACATAATAGAACGTAACTGAGACTGGCCTTGCTGTAACATGGCTAAATCTTGTTCCAGTATGTCGATAGCAGAGGATACAATACTGTCCAATGAATAAATTCTGGAGGACAAAGTTGTTAACCCATTGTCGACCACAGAGAGAGTTTTCTCTAAATTAATACGATCAATTTCACGTATTCGTTCTGCGGCCTCCATCTGTGACACCTTCCATGCTTCATTATAAGCAGCATAAATGCCGGCATATATGAAACGTTTTTGACGCGGTTTTCTTGGTCCAAGCAAGAATTCCCTAAGGTTTGCGTCTTCTTTAAGTAAAGATAAGTGTTGTTTCACATCCTTAAGTGTAGATTTTTGCAGCCAATCGAGGCATCATTTTCCTACACTGTATGTTGTTACTACCCCCGGATGATGTCTTTGGATGTATCGTGGGTCTGGCCTATGAATAGTAAACCCCTGTGTTTTATTCAGGAATCTCGCTTGACAGTTGTTTGTGTCTGTGGGCCAGATCAACCATTTTCTCCAATCAGGATTTGTTCTGTTGAGTTGTAGTATGGTGTCAACTGTAACCGCTGCCTGTGTATTGTTATCACTTGCAGGTGTTGGTACAGAAGGATTTTTCAGGTCTTTAATCTTGGCTAACCCAAGACAAGACGTTTGTTGGACAGTGTCATTCAAAAACATTATTTGCTGAGGGACGATACCGGCTCTAAACAAAGCTTCTATCCCCTGCACTTGCCAATCTTTAGTACCCCAGACAGATTTTGTGTCTATTGTGTCTTTCCATAAGTCGAAACCCTGTCTAGACAGTTGGGCAATAAATGCTGCAGAGTAAATCTGTTTTGTATTTGTTAACATAATTTTCAGTCCTGTTTTGTTTACATTTCTATAGTAAAATGTTTCTGGATCAGATGTATTGTATCCTGAAAAATATGGAAACTTTTTAGCAAATGTTTTTGAACTACCTTTTGGTGGTGTAGGACAATGCTCCCATTGGTTAAACAAACACGTTTCTAGGTGTTGCAGTTTTATGCAAAAAATGATGACCACAGTGGTTATAGCAATACAGCTGTTCATAGTCTGATGAACCCTCTAAATATTCATTATTAGAAAATGCAGCAGATTTTTCTAGGTCAAACATCATGTTATTTACAGTTTCAAAGTCCCAATCATCAGAATAGGTACTGGATGAAACAAAATCACTTAGTGAAATCTTAAATAAATGTGGAATGTTCAAATGTTCCGTCGGGCCAAAAATATCGAAATCTGTTTTGTCCCACACTATACGATCCTGTATAGGAACGGCTGTGATGTTCACTGCAGACAAGTCTCTTGTTTCACGATGGGAGGATTTGTGAGGTTTCAAAAGTAAGTTCACTTCTTTTCTTTCAGTGTCCAAATGGATGTATCTGCCATTTATTAGCAAGCTCATAGTCCTAACCAAAGCTAGCCAAAGCAGGAAGAAAAATATTCCAGAAATAACCCAAAGTTCAATCCACGGTGAAACCAGATAAGTCTTTTTCAAAAAATGTAAAAAGTCTTGTACTTGCTCTTTAAAAGTTTTTGATGCTGGCGACGTCTCGGGTTCACTCGGATCCTCAGAAAACATATCAAAGTTAATGAAATAGCCAGAAGCAGTTCTGTCAATTGTTGGAATTGCATCAGGATTTGTAGAAATCGCTGGAACCAGTTGATCACTTGTTACATTGGTGTAGACAGGTGTATTTGGACGAAGTGTTACTTGAGTTTCAAGAGGGATGAGTTCCATAGCGTTGTTGCTCAGTCCTTCATCTGTTACTGCTGAATTCTCGATGGTTATCAGTCTTTCAGTCTGAACCTCTTGGATAGTAGCGAGAGGAGTGTGTCTGCTACTAGGTCGGAGTCCACGAGGCCTACTA
The DNA here is from genome assembly GCA_963921515.1 of Calotriton arnoldi. NCBI lineage: Eukaryota > Metazoa > Chordata > Amphibia > Caudata > Salamandridae > Calotriton > Calotriton arnoldi. The sequence continues at coordinate 934,523 of CAWUFW010007126.1, forward strand.
TTTAGTATTGGCCACATACTGTGGTTTGATGAGGTCGATGGACACAAATCTTTTCTCCTTTTTCCAGCAAGGGGCGGCAGAAGTACTGTTCTTGTTCCGTGTATGGCTAGGACAGGTACTGGTTGTCTGTAAGAAGGTCCAAATTCCTTCTTGTCCGCAATTTTTTCTCTGACTAGATCCCCAACTTTTGGAATCCAGACAGGCCTTGCTGGGACCGCCGGTTTTTCCCCAGTGGTGGTTGGCTGCAGGAATACGTTGCTTTGTTTTGATCTTAGTTCATTTAGATCCTGTAAAACAGCCAAACGATCTTTGATATCAAAGGGATTATTTTCCACCACTGTGCCACAACATTCTAGATCAGGCACCCACATTCTTGTCCCAAATAGGACCTCATATGGAGTGACCCCCCCTAGAGAACTTCTTGGCAAATTGTTTAATGAGCGTTGGACCCCATAAAGATGTTTGACCCACCCATCACCCGAACCTAATACCCTAGCTGTTATAGACTGCTTTATGTCCCGGTTTTTCCTTTCCACAACAGAATTTCCCTCAGGATGAAACGGAGAGGAGTACCGCAATGCAACGCCCAGACTGGCCATGGCTTCTTTGTAAGCTCGAGAGCTAAACGCAGGGCCCTGGTCAGAATGTAGCGTGCCTATTGCGTATGTGCCGATAAAGACTCGCAAATCTTTTATAACAGTTCGAGCGTCAGCCGAGCGCTGAGGCCATATCCATAGGAACCTAGAGCAAGAATCCACTGCGACCATGATATATTTATAGTTACCGTCCCTTTGCAAGGGACCGCAGTGCTCCAGGTAAACACAAGCTAATGGTTTGTCTGAAATTAACAGGGGTGTCTGCGCAGGACGTTTTACTGTGGAGACTTTCATCTGTTGGCATATTTCACATTCCAGAACATAGTTCTTGGTCTGCTTCCTAATGCCAGGCCACCAATATCTTTGTTTCAGTAAAGATACTGTTGCAGAAATGCCTGCATGGGCAGAGGCTATCCCTTCGTGTGCTGCTAGGATTAGTCCTAATCTGCGTTCCTTGTTTGGAATTACCCTATCCCCCACTCCAGGGATTCGAGCAAAAGGAACGTTGTTCGCATCAATTACATGAGTACTTGAGTGGAAACTTTTTTGGTAACGCTGCACCACTGCCTTTGCTCGTAGCATTGACAGCCAACATTATCTCACTGTCTATTCTCGTTTTTGAACGAGTGATCGCAGCTACGGAAGCCGTCTGAACAGCCCCCTTTGCGGCTTCGTCAGCCAATGAATTCCCTGCAACGTGAACGCCATCACGTTGATGACTCAGTGTATGGATCACGTGAGCCTTTCGTAGTTCGCTTTTTAACTGAACTACTTGTTCCCAAAGCGTTTTATGCTTTATTGTGCCACCTTTTGCATCTTTGAACCCATTTTCAAGCCAAGTTTGTATATATTCATTATACGACTGCACACGTAGAAAGAATCGCACACTATTAGTGTGGGGAATTTTCGATCTGTACTTTCAAGTGCCAGTTTGAATGCTTGTAGTTCAGCTCGCTGAGCTGTACAATCTCCTAGGGATTGGGTTTTTGTGACCATAGGTCTGAAGTTGCCATCGCGCATGCGACCTTTAACGATTGCGCACGCTGCACTGTAAGCTTGCTTACTCCCTGTTGCGGGTTGTGCGGATCCGTCAGTGTAAATTATGAATTCGTACTGATCGAGAGGCAGAATCTCAGTGGGCAGAGGACATTCATGTTCATATTGCAGGAACGCTTGTGTTTTTAGATCAGGATCAAAAACATATTCAACATCTGTTGCAGCAAGAGAATTAACCCATTGTATCCATCTAGGATGTAGTGCTTTAGCATTTGGAATGCTCGCTTTAGTTATCGCCTCTAGAGCCGGTACTGGGGTTACGACAATAATGCGTTTCCCTTGGGCTAGAGCTCTTTCTTTTGCTACAGCGGTTTGAACTGCTGTCAGAATTTTTTCTGTTGAAGTGAAGCGCATTTCTGCTTGTGTATACAAATGTGATTTGTATGCTATTGGTACTTTTTCACCCTCGTTAAATGTTAAGTAGGTGAATCCACATTGACCCAAAATTATTCGGATGACTAAGTTGCGTTGACTTACGCGTGTTTGTAAGTGATTTGTTGCTAACATGTTAGCTTGGAGTGAACGCAAGATGTCTCTGTGTTCCTGTGTCCAATTTTTGATTGAAAAATCAGATTTGATTAATGCGTAGGGAGGTTTAACCCTTTCTGCGTAATTTAGAATGTAAGTTCTTCCAAAATTTAGGAAACCCAGGATGGATTGTAAATTTTTCAGCGTCTTTGGAGGTTGGAGCAGCGCACACCTTTCTAAAAAGTTGGCTGCTAAGCTCTTGCCATCACTTGAAAGCTCATATCCTAGGAAAAGGACATTGAGATGGGCAATTCTGGATTTTTTAAAGTTGAACTTATAGCCCTCAGAGGCGTAGCCCAGTATAATGGTGCTCACCCTGTTCAAGTGTTTGTCCAGGTCATCGTCTGTCAGATAGATGTCATCGACATATGACAATGCCTCATCATAAATTTGTAGTAACTCTGTTACCCTCGCTGAGAATAACCCCGGCTGTTCTTGAACCCTTGTGGGAGTCGACAAAATTGACGCTGGGTCCCCATTATTGAGAAAGCTGTTAAGTACCTGCTTCCAGGTGCTATGTTTTGACAAAAGAAACCATTTGAGATATCCAATGTGGTTTTATATTTTTTACGCACAATGTTATTCATTAATGCTGTACTATGTGCATTTTGCACTGCAAATGTTTTTGAACAAGTGTTTAAGTGTCTGTAATCCAAAACTAGACAATAGGTGTTGTCTGGTTTGGAGACAGGAAACAAAGGATTGTTCATTGAAGAGGTGCATGTTTCAATCACCCTTGCTATATAAGTTGATCTAAGATCTCCCTGACCTGTTTTTTAGCTTCTTGCTTTATTGGGTACTGCCTTTGTGCAGTAGGTTAATTTTTTAGATGCATTTTGTGGTGAGGTGAGTCCTCAACCCATCCTACATGATTTTTATATAATGCTGGGGCCTGGGCAACTGCCCATTTCCTGGCATAAGTATATTTTTGATGAATTGGAATATGGTTAGAGAAGGCAGGCATAATAATGTCCTCGCCATGTGGGCACTCCCTGACAAATTGTGGTGGCCAGTCTTTTTCTGCTAGAAGTATGTCATAGCCCCTTGAAAGTTTTTCCCCAAAAAGTGCTTTTACCTGTCTAGGTATGTCTCCCTCCATCCGGAGTGTTATTTCATATAACTTTTGTGGAGTACTAATCCTGGTGTCTACAGTCTCAACTGTAATGTACTCATTCAAGTCCACTATCTCCAGAAATTCCTTCAGGTTCTGGCGAGCTATTGTGACTTCTGCTGCACTGTCCAGCATTGTCTGAGCCCATTCTCCGTTCTTGAGTTGTGTTCTCAGTATCCTCGGCATGTCTGACCTTCAGACCTGCTACCTTCTTTTTTGAGAATTGAGGTTTCAATTTATTTTTCTGAACGTGTTTGTCGTCTTTCGATTTCACGCATTCTTCTCTATGTTCTGACCGTCCTCTTCTTTCCGATGTCTGTGACGAGATCTGAAAGGTACGAGAGGAACGTGTATCAGTATCTTGATACCTGTCAGGCTTTTTCAAATTATCCCTATTCCTGAGGTTATACCTCCTTTCAGAGGGCTCCTTTTGAGGAGACCTACCTCGGGATTGAGAACGTTTCTCGTTTGAAATTTGTTTATTAGTTTCCCACTTCTTTTTAGAAGATGTAGGAGTTTGTTTAATAGAGTCCTTCTCAGGACTTTCAGATAGTTTTGGCTTCAACGGTCTTCCACCCAAACTAGCTCTGCCTAATTCTGCATAAGATTGTTCTATTATTCTGGGTAGTTCTGTTTGATGTTCTGTAACATCGAATTCCCTTAATCGTTGGCGGATCGCCACTGCTGCTGCCTCCTTTTTAATATTAGATAATATTATTGTTGAGACCTGGTCGAAATTTTTCAGTAATTTCATACCCAAATTTAGAGCAGGCTCTGCCCCGTATTCGTTTTGAATTTGTTTCAGGACATCAGGTATTACTGCAATTGACGGAATACCATGTGTTTTAGTATAGATGGCAGCAAAGACTGCGCCCCAAGTGGTGCAGTCTTCCAGTTGTGGTGTGATCCCCATCGGTAAACAGATTGTTAGGATTCTGTGTTTATCATACGGGCTAGTATTTGGAAATACTGCTTCGATTTGAGTAATTTTTTGAGCTATCCAGAATGGAATTTGCTCACGTTTTGTGGGCATTTTTCCCATGACTGCGTACAGAGTCTGTGGTGTAATTTTTAGTGCATTCCCCTGTTGAGGAGTTTGATTTGAAAGTGTTAATGGTGGTTGGACTGTGAAAGTCCGCATGACATATTGGACTAATTGTCTGTAGATTTTTATTAACTCTTGTAGTTGAGTAAGTAGTTCCTCGTCTGACATTGTATCGAGGTCAGGATGAGGAGTGTAGCCGGCTAGAATCGGCCATGTTGCTCCTGGTCTACCTAGTGGACCGAGCCTGGTAATGTTTCTGTGATGTTTTAGGGCGCCTTTAAACCAGAGCTGATGCTCCTGGTATGTTAGTGGAATTTCAATATCCTCGAAAGGAATATATTCCTCTGGTGGTTCATCTTCTTTGTAGAAGTGAAACAGTCTTGTTACTGAATTTGATTCAGGAAATATCACCCATGAATAGAATACCTCTGTCTGAAAGGATTCGTGTGCCTCTATCACGAAAACTGCTCTACCGCCTCTTGGTGGTAGGCCATGTTTTATAAGTTTTAGAGTGATGGCTCTTCTTAAGTTTGGATTGATGTCTATAACACCCTCCTCAGGTTCATTTAAACCTGTAAAGTTAAAAACTGCTATGGCTGGGTCAGCCGCAGCTCCACCGGTTTCGGTCATTCTGTTTTTTGAAAAATGTAGAACAAGTTTCAAGGAAACAAAAAGATAAGGTGCACAATATTTTGGAACACTGTATCCTTCAACGTTGAACAAACCAAACAACTAATATTTAGGGTGCTTCCCTATTTAGTTATGGCGGATATTTAACCCTACCCACTCCAGACGTTTTATGGAGTATGTGAGTAGGGGTCTCTGAGAAAAGCACGACTGAGTTACTCAGTATCTAGCGTTAAATTACTGCCTTACCAAACCGGTGGGCGCCATGTAGTGTAGTTCCTATTTCCCTAATAGGCTCTGCGCATTTGAATAATATAACCTATAGGCTTGACATAGGACTAAGGTCGGTATGTCCCTATCGAGTATATTAAACTTAATTACTTGTGCCAGCTAGCTCAGAGGCCACTAGAAACTCCTTGAATAACAAGAAGGGAGAAGTTTCTGGCAACAGAAAAACATGACAACTGTTGTTTCCCTTTAGAATCGGAACACGTCTCAGAATCGTGGAAACAATAGATAACAGTTTCACTCAGTCAATCGTGCATGCTTAGTTTCTACAGAGTTACACAGAAAGGAAAGACGGGCGTTTCAATAAAAGGGGTTTTATTGAACAGTCTTGTTTCTCGTGTAAGAGATATGTGCTGTTATGATCACAAGACAGTATGCAAGATAAATAATGTACAGCGTAAGCAGTAGAAATAAATAATACTGCGCTAGCATTACCTTTTAGCATATATTCACGTACATAAATAACATGAGCTAAAAATGCGAGTACTCATACGATGCGTCTCTAAGCTAGTTCTACCCCAATGTACCTAACCTAGTCTAGGTGTAGGGAAAAGTAGAAGTAGGTGGAGTATTCTCTAGTCTGGTATACTAAGAGTATGTTAAGTATAGTATGCCAAGTATGGTATGCCAAGAGTCCCTCTAGGTTCTAGTCAGCTCCATACCTTGAGAATGAGAGAGGTGGGAATCTCTTGCCGGATCTGGAACTCTAACACCCCACGAAGGGAGTCAGAACACTGGAACCTGGATTCGTCTGCGTGCAGGAATGACAGCGTCTTCTCAGTGCGTCAGGCTGGGATACGGGCTCCTCTGAAGTCGAGGTCTCCTCTAACTTGCTTGGGCAAGGGAAGGTATATTTATACCTGGTAGGTGTCTTGGAATGTTAGCATTGACGTGAAGTCGGACAGAGGAAGACGTCAGGAATGAACCCTTAAGGTATAACGGTTCATACATAATAGATGAGTTCTTGGAGAAATCAATAGTCCTGTGCTAGGGGAACTCCCGAAGCTTAAGGGTCTGGTTTCTAAGAACTCGTTGTGACGTTAGGGTGGACGGATGTCGGTGACCATGCCTGTATTTGGAGTGCACGGTTAATGCCTAAATAAGGACAGGGATTCTATGCCTATATAAGGGCAATGCGAATTGTGCCTATATAAGGACATGATTCAGGAAAACCTATATATGGACACCTAAAGCGGAATACAACACTGAAGCGGCGGAGGGGCAGCATCGCGGGGAGGGCAGGTGGCCCACTGAGTAGTGCGGGCTCAGACATAAGCTACTACGGCTAGACCAGGAGAAGTGGGAGCGCACAGCTTGCCATAATACTGATATTTAGGGACACATCACGTAGCTGCACGGAGGCTGCACGGAAGCTTGCTGGAAGAGACGACAGGGGTCGTTAGCCCAAAAAGGTCCCTGTTGCAGGGATCGGCTGTAACTTATACCTCCTATCGGAGGCCGAGTGCGGGGCCCCTGCGCTGCCGCCAATCTTTGGAGCAATACCCGCTCAGGTGGCACGCTGCGGCTTCGGAGGGGGACCGTCTTCATTCAGTCATCCGGGAGGAACGCGCACCCCAGGCGGATTCCAGGAGGTGCAATTAGGGGTGCTCCGCTGGATCCATCACACTGCCAGTCACTCTGGAGGGGCGCTGGCCTTGCATACGAGCTGCACGCCCACAGGGGAGAGCAGAATTGGCCCTGAGGAGCAGACAGGGTACGGGCGAGCTCAGCGACACCACAGGAGGCCTGCGGCTCTGAACGGCTCGCGCTGCGCCACGGCTGGTGAGCAGCAGCGCTAGAGCGGAGCATCCTACTGAGTTCCAGACCCAGCCGTGCACAGAGGGAGAAGATCGGCGCTTCCTTGGGGCCATGGGGAGAACCCAGAAGAAAAGGGGATTTCATGTCCTCAGTGTCGACGCTACCGGAACCCAGACGGATGATGAGGAAGAAGTGCTGGAAATCATTAAAGATCTGCTTCCCAGGACACCGACGCTGGCGGACATTATGCAAGCGATTACGGCCTCCAGAGAGGCCCTGGAGGGGAAAATAGATGCAATAGGCACAGATCTGAACCTATTGAAAGATGACCATCGGAAGCTCAAGGAGCGGGTGACCGCTTCTGAGAAGGAAATGGGGGGCCTACCAACACAGATGGTTGAGGTGCAAAAGACGCTAGCAGAATTAGAAGTGAAAGTTAAAGTGCTAGAAGTTCGGGCCGAAGACAGTGAAGACGCTCCCGGAGAAACAACATCCGCCTGGTCGGTGTGCCTGAGAAGGTGGAGGGAGAGGACATGGTCCGATTTCTTGAGGACTGGCTGCGAGCAGAAGTGAGGGACTTTCCTCCTTCTATGCGCTGGAACGAGCCCACAGAGTTGCAGTGCGTCCGCCCAAGCCGGGGGCCCCGCCCAGACCGATAGTTGCACGGATGTTACACTTCAGGGATAGAGACCACATCCTACAGCAGGCCAGTCAAAAGCGAGGGTTCAAAATTGACAATAGCGCGGTTATGATCTTTCCAGATTTCACCAGGGAAGTCCAGCGCAATAGGGCATCCTTCATATCTGTTAAAAAGAAGCTTCGCCAACTACAACTGCCTTACGCCATGCTCTTTCCCGCCCGGCTCAGAGTGGCAGACCCGGCGGGGCCGCGTTTCTTCAACTCACCCCAAGAGGCCTGGGATTGGCTGGACATGAGAGGTCTCCCTGGCCGACGTGGTTCTGCGGCGGACTCGCCACAAAAAAGTCCCAGCAGCAACAAGACAGGGCCCAGAGCCCCATCTCAAAGAGAGTTTAGCTTGGAGCGGAGAAGAGTACTGCAGGAGGTAGCAAGGGACAGCCATGGCAGCTCCAGTCCTACCTCCAGTAAATGTGGTTTGGAGGCAGACCGATTGGAAGGATCACCAGCCCCTAGTGAAACTGACATCTCAGAGACGGAACTTCCAAAAATAACTCCTCAAACGGCCGACGACATTGTCTGAGAATAGGGACCTAACTGTTCGGGAGGTAGTCGCCTGGGGCGGGCTGTAACTCCCGTGTGACTGGGTGGGCAACGATCCCTGCTGACAGCGGCATTACAACCTGTAGTCTCAGATTGCTGGTCTGGATTGGATCGATACAGGTGTTGGGGGGGGGGCGGCGGAGCGGAGATTTGGAGCCGGAACTGTTAGCTGATCAACCCTCTATTCAATAGTGAATGTTTTCGCAGTTAAGTGCAGTTTGGATGGGGACTAGTTCACCAGTACCTGTTCTGGGGAGGGGGGAGTTGGGTGTTTGGTTCGGTTTGCAGTCTGGGACGTTGGGGCAGGCGTGTCACTAGGGCAGACTTTACTGGGGGGAAGATTTCATTGCTACAATGGGACCCACCTTAGATCTAAAATGTATTTCGTGGAATGTGAGAGGGATGCACACAATGACGAGACAGCATAAAATTCATGCATATTTGGTCCGCAGGGGGGTCCAGATTGCTTTACTCCAGGAGACCCACATCATGGCGAAAGAGGGAGTGGCAGTGCAACGGCGCTGGCGAGGGCAGGTGTACTATACCAACTTCTCGGCATTTCGCGAGGGGTCCTAATATGGGTGAGGGCGGGGGTACCCTTCCAGTGCACACAGCAAATCGTAGACCCTGAAGGCAGATATGTGGTAGTTTCTGGGAGGTTAGATGGCAGGGATATAGTACTGGGTAGTATCTATGCACCCAATACAGACCAATCCAGTTTCTTCTCACATCTCTCCCGGAAGCTGGCCCCTGTACTCACGGGATCGGTTCTACTAGGGGGTGACTTTAATAGCATACCGGATGTTGCCCTTGACCGCTCGCATCCCCCGCTTCCTGATGCACCCATACATAAAATAGCAGAAGTGAGGCGGAATTGGCAGCAGCAGTGGGGGTTAGTGGACTCTTGGAGAGCCCAGCATCCCAATACTCAGGACTATTCCTTCTTTTCGGAGCTCCATGAGCTACATGTGCGCTTGGATGCCATACTGTGCTCCCCTGATGTACATCAGGGAATATGCAGCAGTGAATACCTCACTCGGACGATTTCTGACCATAACCCAGAGTTGGTCTGTCTGCGTTGGTCCCAGGCGCAGTCCAAAATACCCACGTGGGGATTGAGGCCGGAGGCCCTCGAGGACCAGGTGTTTCAGGCCTTGATAGGCACGGCTATAGACCAGTATTTCCACGAAAATGCCAACACAGCCACAGACCCACTGGTAGAGTGGGATGCGTTTAAAACAGTGATCAGGGGGCGCTGTATATCAGAAACGATGGGTACCCGAAAAGTCCTACTCCAAGATGTACAGAGAGCAGATCAGTGTCTCAGGAAACTAGAGCAGGAGAGGCCGGGGAACGCAGACAAACAGGGAGAACTCTTAGAAGCTAGGGAAGCTCCGCTGCTTTGACTAGAAGAAATATTTGACGAGGGCGCATTCCGAGAGGGACAAATTGGGAGCCTTACTGGCCTGGCTGGCCAATCCGGCTAGGAGAGGCACGCCCATATTAGAGATCCGAGATCAGAACGCTGAAGCAAGATATGATCAACAAGGCATCAATGACTTGTTCCTCGAATACTATACCCAGTATAGGAGCAGGGTGATCCTAATGGACGATGACATGGTCAGAATCATGCGGGACCTGGAACTACCAGCCTTAGACGTAGAGGTAGCAGATACACTGGGGTGGGATGTGGAAATTGGGGAAGTGAGGGGGGCCATTAAAAACATGGCTAGAAACAAAACCCCAGGTACGGATGGCCTACCAATTGAATTTTACCTAAAATATACTGATCTATTAGCCCCCAAACTGGTACAGTTATATAACGCGGCGAAACAGTTGGGACACCTGCCCGTTTCCACCAGAGAGGCGATTATCATACCCCTGCTTAAACCGGGGAAACAGCCATGGGACAGGGCGGCATATCGGCCCCTTTCTATGCTCAATCTGGACTACAAAATCCTCAGCCGCATACTAGCTACTCGATTACTCCCATATATGACAACACTGATTCACAGGGACCAATCAGGGTTTATTCCCACCAGAAACACAGCGCTGAACGTTAGGCGATTACTGCGTGTGCTGGGGGCAGACACTTACGAGAAGGGCTTGGCGACGGTCTTCACGGTGGACATAGAAAAGGCATTTGATAGCATAGAATGGCCATATTTGTTCCATGTGATGCAGCGGTTTGGGTTGGGAGATAAGTTTGTGGACTGGACGGCGCTTCTGTACCCTGGCTCCACTGCTCGGGTAAAGACGGGGACCTTGATATCGGATGCCTGCGGAGTGGGGAGGGGGAAGAGACAAGGCTGTCCCCTCTCTCCCCTACTGTTCGCCCTGGCGATTGAGCCGCTTGCCGCCCGAGCCCGCACATGGCAGCATTTCCAAGGCCTTGTAGTCGACGGGTTGACGCATCACATTGCGCTGTATGCGGACGATTTACTGCTGTTTCTGGCAGATTCGGGAGAGGCACTTCGGGGAGCGAAGGACTTGCTGCAGGACCTGGGCGCAGTGGCGGGTTTAAAAGTGAACTGGGCGAAATCTTGTTTATTTCCGACGAAGGACGGCAGAGTGGGTCCACGGGAAAGTGAAGGAGTGAGATGGGAAGATAGTTGCCTCACGTATCTGGGTGCCCAAATATATCACAATCAGGGGGATCTCTTAGAGGGCAACATAGGGAGAGCTATACAGAGCACGAAAGGCAACTTTGATTTTTGGAGCACTTTGCCACTATCGGTAGCAGGCAGAGTAGCCTTACTTAAAATGGTGACCCTACCGAGACTGTTGTATCTCTTTGGAACCCTACCAGTTTGGATACCACCACACTACTTCGACAACTCAAATCAATGGTCACGGGGTTTTTATGGGGGGACAGGCAGACGGAGAGTGGCGCTTAGCGTACTAATGAGACCGAGAGCGGATGGGGGATGGGCGGTGCCTGACTTTGAGGCCTACTACTTGTCGGCGCAGCTCCAATGGCTTACGAAATGGGTAGCGGGACGGTTAAGGGGAGCGGAGGACGCGGGCGACGACCTGATGACTCTGAGGCTCCTAACCCGCCTTATTTTCAGACTCCCGATCCGGAGCCAGGCCCTCCCCATGGAGTTAGATACAGCTAGGCGGTGCTGGCGCAGATACCTGCAGCGAGCAAAGATTGGGTGCCCCTATGCCCCAGAAATCCCTTTACTTATGTGCGAGGCATTACCACACGGGGGAAGCTGGCAGAGTCTGTCGACTTGGGTGGACCAGGGACTGATTGCGATGGGGGACTTGTATGAGGAAGCGGCAATGATCCCATTCGATGACCTGCGGGACCGGTACGACTTACCCAGGGGAGATTTCCTATTACACGCTGCCCTCACTGCGGCCATACGAAAGCACTGGGGGAGGGGAATCACCGAACCAGCCACGTCGTTGGGGTGCCAATATGTGGTGATGGCGGCAGGCACATTCAAGGCGGTCACCTGTCTGTACAGGCGCATTACAAGGGAAGCTTTACCCCCCCCCCCCTACTGGAGTTGCACTTACAGTGGGAGGTCGACCTGGGAGAAGCTATCCCGGAGAAAACCTGGGGTGAGCTGGTGGAGAGGGCTTGGAAATGCACCAGAAATGCGAGATTCCAACTGGTCCACTTTTACATATTGCACAGGGCATATCTCACTCCGGAGAAAATGAATAAGTACTTTGCGATCCATACTGTGGCTTGTCCCCGGTGTAATATACACAATGCGGACTTCAAGCACATGTTCTGGGACTGCCCGCAACTGGGCACTTTCTGGGAAGAGGTAACTGAGATACTGGCTGAAGTCACTGACAGAGACACTGCGGCATCCCTCAAATATTGCTTGTTACACTGGTTCCCGCACACGTCCAAAAATAAAGTCACGAGTACATTTTTAGACATGGGTTTACTCCTAGCCAAACGGGACATTACTATGCACTGGAAAGCGAAACAAGGTCCAAGTGTAGTCAGGTGGAAGAAGGAACTCACTAAGTGGGCAGAATGTGAGGGAATAATCAGATTGCAAATTGCTCAAAGGACGGGGAACGAGAAAACTTTAGATGCAGCTAGGGCATTGGAAGCTTTAGTTGCGACACTCAAGGCCCTGGTGGTTGAGGAGGAGGAGGATCCACTAGAAGCGCCCCTAGAGGGAATAGGCTAGACCACAGTCACCTGCCTTACCTGCTGGGGGTTGCAAGAAGAGGGTCTCTGGAAGTAGCAGGACGCCGACGGCACTGTCTGGGGGGTTTGTTGGGAGTGCCTCGGGTCTACGGTGTGACCGCAAGTACATGAAACGAGAATTACAAGAAAGGGTTTCTCTGCTAGTGACACACCCTAAGGGGTGGGGGGGTTGTTGGGGGTTAAGGGACTTCAACTCGAAACGAGACCGCATATAAGAGCTCCAGTTGACTACAGCTAGAAGTATACTCAGGGAGTTGCCATGGGAGGGGGGGGGGGCAGTAATATGGGACTTGTTACGGTTATGGCTGCTTTTTCCCTACTTCTGTATACGTTGTGTAGGGACCTGGAGAACTATGATCCTGATCAAATGATACACAATGTATTGATGCCGCCTGGAACTTCATGTCAAATTCAATAAAGTTTGTTTAAAAAAAAAAGGGGGGGGGACCTTTTTTGGTCGCATATGGTACTGCACCCTGCAGAAGATATGGTAAATCCACCCTAACCATAATGCATTGCATGCAAGACAGTACTACGAGTACATTCAAATAGCTATGTCCATGTACACAATTAGTTGCTTTAAAATGTGACAAAAGAATTATTACATTAATTTCGGATTAGGTTGTACTCTGTGTGGAGCTGATGAAGGGAAATTTATAGACGTCCTCATATAAATATGAGATGTTCTAGTGAGTGAAGTAACCACTGCCAGCCTAGCTTAGGACCAAGTGTGTGTCCTGCTTGAAGCCTTTTAAGAAAATAGTGCCTTGAGGCTGTAATTAAAACCTAGGGAGTAACAACACATGTAACAGGGGGTGTCCTCATGGGAGGTTACAAGAAGAGACAAGGCGATACTAAGGAGGGACTACTAAGCCTATTGACCAATGAAAAGCCACCATTTACAAAGGACAGGAGCCAATTAAAAAGATGTGCGGAAAGGGGGCGGCTTTATGCGCTGCCTAGGCGAGACCTAAAAAAGTGAAGAATTGATTTATAAACCTGACACTGGCAAAGAGAAGAATAGCCATGGCCTGGAAATCGTCGGGGGCGGGGCCTAGTGTTGAGAACCAGCCCAGGGATGTGACGTTAATGGCATGTGCCGAGGAGAGGGCCCTAGAGGGAGGATCCCTGAGGGGTCTGCAGACGTCCAATAGCAGACCAGTGGCCCGAGGTTGTTGATGAATGGGAGCACCAGACGGACGCAGAGACACAGATAGAGGGACCCTGGGAGGAGGGTGAGGAAACGGGCTAGGAGGCTGCTGGAGTGGGCGAGGAATGGCCTGGGGCTGTTGGAGAAGGGGCTACATGGGGCAGCTTCCCTGGCCTGATAGGTGGGAGTCGAAAGATGCGGGAGGTGGAGGTACTAGGTTACACTGTGGACCCCTTCTTGTTTTCCCCCTTTTGCCGTGGCTTCCCTCCTTCCAGCCCATGACTTTGGGGCAGATAACTATGTCCCACCCATTAACCGTAGTACCTGCGGTTTCCTCCTCTGAGACGAAGTTAGATGGTTATAGTGAGGTCATGGGCATTCTTACATGGTAATTTGGGAGATTTCCACATAACATACACACACGAAGGGGACAGCCTACTGGCACAAAGATACAGAACCACTGACGTGGTCCTGGACAGTTTTTTCTGGAAGAGCAGAACTGGGGTATATTTCGCACATTTCCCAAACACCCACAACCTACTATTGAGGACCATGACATGTCAGCTGTATCTGTACTATGTATATAAGAGCTCAGAGAAAGTCAGTAGACTGTGTATGATGCTATTTGTTGGAGGAGAGGCAAGGAAACAATGTGAGATACTGTGTAAATGTTATACACTTATTTATTTTTTACCAAATGTCAATAAAAAATAAGTTAAAAAAAAGAAAGAAATCATATTGGCCCGCTAGCGGTGGGTAAACAGGATATCAGTGGAGTGAGGTAGTTCACACCCAGTGCACAAACATGATGGAATAAACTGAACTTTTAGCGCAATAAAATTATGCTGGCCAAATACTACCTACTGCCTACAGACTCACTTGTGACTGACAAATACATGACATTAAGTCTGCACTCAAACAGGTAAAAAAAAAACATTCAGTAACATTGGACAATGCATGTAAACTTTCTGCTTACATGCAATGTCCAATGGAACTGAATCGACAAATGACGACTCCCTTGTTGGTTCACTTTCAACATATTGGAGATAGTTCTCCTCCCTATACCACATTTTGCTTTTTTAGGTTTGGTGCTAACCAAAACCTTTTGTTTTTCAGAAAAATCCTTAAAAATACATACATATAAACATACATACAGGGGCTTTCAGTTAATTCTCTTTATCAGTTAGTTTGTTGTACAGTCATTCACACTTTGTTTCCGCGTACCACAGCATGGGACAACGGGTCAGCACACTTGATCCACTTGCTATGCCTACTGCTAGTGAGTGCATTTTTCATCCACACATGTGCAACCAATCAAAAAATAACACTTATATAATTTCACAAATACATTTTGGTTCAATGTACTTAAAATCCACTTCAGTCTGTGAACTTCTGCTCTGCCCCACATTTCTTGTCAATACTTCCTTGGGTTCACGGCTGTCCCTGCTCAGACAGCTTGTTTTGACACATCCCCTCAGGGAGGTCCTAAAATGTGCTTACAAGCCCCTCATAACATATTTCACATAAAGATAAAAGTGGTGCTAAAATAAATGAGTAGCTTTTATGAAAACATTGTTTTCTGCAATATTTTTCCTTAATTGCTAAACATGAAATGTTACCACGCCTTTGCTTCTGTATTTTGATAATTTGTAGCCCGCAAAGTGAAACTCTTCCCTACTAGAGTGGCTGCCATTCAAGTCTCTAAGACAAAGGGCTAAAATATGTAGTCCTTCCTCCATGTCACTGCTGCTTTCAGCCCTTGACCTCAGCTCCAAATATATGCTTGCCGGGCTGCTCATCAAATGAAGTAATAACGCAAATGTGATTTTTCTTTTAACGAAGGAGATGTTTTCTACAAAACTTTTATTTGTGGGATATTTGTGAAATGGCAGTACTATTTAATCTTCGTATTTTGGTAATAAGTTGTTGAACTCTATGTTAATGTTTGCTGTGTGGCCCCACACGAGAGCCTGTTAGAACTCGGGGATTTGCCTTGTGATACCGGATGCACTCTTATTAAACTTCCAAGTTCCTGCTAAATGGGAAATTACTACAGTATAAACCAAAACGACGAGAATACATTTTTTTCTAGCTATTGTGTCAAGAATTTTAAATTCTATTAAGGACACGGAGGCGAGGATTAGGTTTCTCTTTCTTTTACAACTGAAAAACAGCAGCCAATGAAACAACGTACAGAAATGTAAACTACATTTCCCATGAGCCCTTTAGCCCATCTTCCATACTGTTCCAATAATCAAGACCCCTTAGTCCATATATAACGCTGTAGTGTGGTGAGGTAGGCCCCGAGAGCCCAAAAGATCACACACTCAGCTTATGCTTTGGTGGTAGTTTCATTCTAAACTAAGCCCGTCTCCCCGGGCTATTACTTTCGTGCTGGCAGTACTCCAGACATCACCACTTCGCTTACGCGCGCAAGGGGGTCACCCAATATCCAGCAACACTACATTCTTCCTTTACCAGGAGATACAAAACATGTCAAACATTAAACAACAAACAATCAAAAATTACACTATAGTCCAGATCGTAGTGTACATCGCACATCACTCTCTTACTTGGTGCCGTGGAAAGGATACAACCAGTCACGAATGCAGCACCGCCATCAATCCCAGGTTAGCCGCACACAAAGTCATTATACTTCTGAGAAGGCTTGGGGAGGGGCCGCAACAGATTACGAATTTGGTCACCCCTGCCTAATGAGTCAGGTGAGGTTCTTCCTGGGCTCGCGGTGCTGGCGGCTCTAGGGTTCCTGCTGAGCGTCGCCGGGGGCGTGCCCACTGTGTCCAGAGAGGGCCGGGCGAAGGCGTTGAGAACCGTTCCTCTGTATGTGCGCCCTGCTCCCGGTCCTAACTGTTGTCGTCTTCGCTGTCAGGTAGGCTACCCAACGCAGCGTTTTCCTGCAGGTCAGCCAACATGGGTACAGTGGTGGGACTCCAAGGGACTTTCTTAAATTGGGATACATTTCGTGTGACACACTTGTGGCCTCTCTTGGCTGTCATTTTTGTGCCTTTGATGTCCATCACAACCCATGGATCAAGTTCGAAGGGTAGTCTGAACTTCCCCCCTGGGTGACTGTCTCTCAACAGCATGTGATCACCTAACTTGATGGGCCTCTCTTTAGCCCGTCGTTTTTGGGAGGCATACTCATTGGTGTGGGTTCTCCGGAAGTCCAACTGATTTGGAGGGTTAGGAACTTCCTCCCATGCAGGGTGATGGGGAATGGTATCCACTACTGATCTGCCAAAATCCAGTTTGTTTGGGGAGACACCTGTTGTGCAGTGGGGTGTGAGTCTCTATTCCTGTAGGAATTGGTACAAGGCATGTTCAGTGCTGGTAGCCTCAGCCACCGCAATTTGGATCACTTTGGTGAGGTTTCTCATCAGATGCTCCCCCTCCCAGCTGGCTTGGAGCCACGAGGGGTGCTGCAGCAGTGCTCGATGTTGTGAGAGCTGAAGTAATCGGTTAGCTCAGGAGCCTTTGAAGGGAGGCCCATTGTCCGTTCAGATTTCTACGAACAGGCCGTGAGTGGCCATGAGCTTCTCCAGCTTCGGGATGACTACTGAGGCGGAGGTCGTCGCCACAATTTCTACTTCGGGATAGCGGGAATAGTCATCCACTACGACCAGCATGTGTTGATCACCGGGAAGGCTGCCAAAATCTGCACTTACTCTCTGCGACGGGGCACCAGGGCCAGCTTCGGTGATGACAGGCGCAGGGTGGTCAGCTGGGCTTGTAGCAAGGCAGGCCGGACAGTTTTACATGACTTCTTCTACTCTCTGGTCCAGGCCCGGGAACCAGACCTTGCTCCCGAGCCGGTTCTTAGACTTCATGATGCCTTGGTGCACACCGTGTGCTAGGAGGGCAGCTTTCTGTGTGAGATTTTCTGTCAATACGAGTCATGGACCTCTCAACAGACACCCGTCGTTGGTGACCGACAGCTTCTGGCAGATGTGATATAATGCCTTGAGGATTGACTGGGCTGCATCTGTGCGGAAGGATGTCTGGTTTTGAAGTGGGCACCAATCACTGGTGGCGACTGCCTTGATAGCGATTTGTAAGCAGTCATCACGTTGGGTGGCTTCCACCACTTTCCCCAGGGACATCAGGGGTGGTTTGGAGCGATCCACAATCATTCGCACAGATTCTTCGGTTTCTGTGGCTTCAGCCGCCTCAGGGAGAGTGGCTGCTCGAACATGCCTGGACAAGAAATCAGCTGGGTTCCGGGTGCCAGGTCGGTATTCCACAGTTAACTGGAACTCTTGCAGCTGCAAGATCCACTTTTCCATCCTTGGAGGAGGCCGTGACAAGGACCCTCGGAAGAGCGGGATCAGTGGCTTGTGGTCCGTGATGACGGAGAAGGGATGACCATACAGGTAGATGTAGAAGTGCCTGCAGCACCCATAAGATGGCAATCGCTTCGCGCTCTATTTGAGAATAATGCTGCTCCATGGGCGTGAGTGTGCGGCTGGTGTACGCCACTGGGGCCCATTCTCTGCATTCTTGCGGTTGAGCCAGCACCACTCCTAGGCCTGTGGGACAAGCATCTACCACTAGTTGTGATTCTCTCTAGGGGTTGAAGTACACCAGAGTGGTATCAGCGGACAGGGTGGCCTTGGTCTGTGGGAACGCTTCTTCATGCTCTGGTCCCCACATCCAAGGGCTGGATGACTTGGTGAGGTCCCTGAGGGGGCCGGTGATGTCTGATAGGTTTTTCATGAAGTGTCCACAGTACGTCACCATGCCCAGGAAACTGTGGACACCTGACACTGATGATGGGAACAGAGCCTCCTGGATGTCTTTTACTTTGTTGGGGTCCGGGCTGAAGCCTTTGTCCAAGAAACAGTATCCGAAGAAGCTGATGTCCTTTCGTAGGAAGTCGCATTTCTCGGGGTTTAGCGTGAGCCCTCGTTCTTTGAGCTGTGTGAAGATGGCATGGAGGAGAGTCAGATGTTCTTCAAGCGTGGGTGAGAGAACGAGAATATCGTCACTCACATTGGGCACTCCGGGCAGGCCATGGAGGACGTTCTTCATGATGTCCTGGAAAACTTCGGCTGCGCTGAAGTACCTCCAGAGGCCTGCATGTGTCAAGAAAGTGGTAATTGGACGGGAGTTCCGGTGCAGTGGGATTTGGTGGTAGCCCGACCTGAGGTCCATTTTGGAGAACCATTTGGAGCCCAACAGCTCCTCAATGATGTCATCTATGATTGGTGTAAGATGATGTTCCCGCTTGATCGCTAGGTTTGGGTTCCTCATATCTACACAGATGCGGATTGTGAATGGCTGCTTGGGATTCTTTGCCACAATGGGGAATTACCCACAGTGTGGGGCCTCTGACCCGTTCAACGATACCTTCCGTCTCCAGGAGCTTCCGTTCGGCCTCCACCTTGCGCCGAAGGTGGAAGGCAATCCTTCAATTCCTGAGGGCCACAGGGGCGATTGGCTCATCAATGTGCAGTTGAATGGCTGGACCTAACAGGCAGCCGATTCCGTCATTCAAAGGTGCGAAATCCTGTAGTAGGCAGTTCAGATCGTGTACATGCACACCAAAGGCGAATTGTAGGAGGTTGAGATCCTGGGCCGTACGGTAACTAAGAAGGAATCCTGACCCTTCTTGTGATACATAAACTTTCGCTCTCCGGCGGGTGGAGTCATGAGACTGGTCTGCTTGGAATACGCCTTGAAGCTTCAGCAGTGAACGGTTGCTGAAGGCGTAACCTTGCACATTGGTGTTCCGGAGCACCAGTGGGTTAGGAAGGCTGGGGTAGACGTCCACGGCCATGAGATTGATTGAGGCCCCGGTATCTATGAGAGCGGAGACTGTGTGGTCCTGCACTTCAATTCGGCACATGAGGGTTGTCTGCTGAGTGGGTATCCAGCATCCTCACTACATGGACAACAGCCACACCTTCTTCATCCATGTTTCCATCCAACAGACTTTGGAGAAAGGGTTTGGCTTGCCACACGCACTGCAGGTTTTGCCACTGGTGGGGCAGGTTCCGGCGTGAGGGTAGGGGCCACCACACCATCCACAGGTGCAGGCCTGTGGTCCTTGCTTGGTGGAGCTTGGTGAAGGCTTGGCGGATTCGGGTTTACCTGTTTGCATCCCTTTCTGGATGGCATTAACAGGCTCTTGTTTGATAGGGGTAGACGAGTTAGGGTCCATGTGGGCCGCCCTAGCTTTGGAGAGTTCCTCAGAGCACTCTAACGTCAGGATGTCTCTCATGGACATATTGGGCTCCTGTGGGATACGTTCACGAAGTCTGGAGGAGGCACACCCTTGAATGAATTGGGCCCAGACTTCATCGTCTTCGTCTGGAAGGGTGCATGTGATGGCAAGCTCTCCTAGCCGCCCATGGAAAACGTCCTCCGGTTGCTGCCAAGCCTGGCACAAAAGAAACCTTTTGTAGTCTGGGTTAGCGTAAGGTTCGAAGTGCGCTGTGATTGCGTCCTTCAGGGTGGCGTAGTTTCGTGGGGGACTAGCCTCAACAAGGGACTGAGACGCTGTAGTGCTGGCTGTTGAGTAGGGACTGCACAGGCTTCGCTTTCTGGTGTGTTCAGGGGTGTCTCATGTAGTACAGTGGGCCAGATGGGCCTGCACAACTGCAATGCTCGCTGAAGGGAGGGGGTGTGCCGAATCACTGACCTTATTGTTAGCTTTTGATGCCCCACTGCCGTGTGGAGGCTCCTCTCGGGGCTGGGGGCTCCGAAGCTATGATCTTTTTTGTTGTTGTTTGATGCCCCACTGACTTGTGGGGGTTTCATTTGGGGCAGGGAGCTCCAAAGTGTCAGGGAAAGGCAGTGGGGGGGGGCCACCATGCTGCCACGCTGATGAGGAGCTCTCCCGAACGGGACTCTCACACATGCAGAAGAGAGGATGAAGGAGCCCCGCCCCTCGAGCTCTGCTTCAGATGGGCCGCCACATGCGGCCAGCAGCAGTGTCGGCTGAAGAGTCACTGTCGGCCTCCCTCAGTGAGCACCGGAAGCCACATGGAGTGCAGTCGGTTTCAGTGGGCCCAGCGAGAGACTGCAGGAAGCAGGGTGAGCGAGGGAGGACGCACACAAGGAACGTGGGCCCCCTTGTCGCGGGTGTAGTGTGGTGAGGTGTGTAGGAAAGTAGGATCTGCTTCTTATGGTTACCCCCACTTTTTGCTTGATGTTGCACTGTTTTTGACTAGTCTGACTGGGATTCTGCTAATCAGGACCCCAGTCTATCTGCTTTCTCCTTTAAATTGTTCTGCATGTACTTTTGTACACTCCAGATTGGATACTGGGGTACCCTTATAAGTCCCTAGTATATGGTA
The DNA here is from genome assembly GCA_963921515.1 of Calotriton arnoldi. Lineage (NCBI taxonomy): Eukaryota > Metazoa > Chordata > Amphibia > Caudata > Salamandridae > Calotriton > Calotriton arnoldi. The sequence goes on from CAWUFW010007126.1 coordinate 955,423, forward strand.
CCCATGTACCCAAGGCATAGGTACCCCAGAGGCCTCCCATGGGCTGAAGCATGTATTATGCCACCCATGAGAGGCCATGCAAAATGGAACTGCAGGTCTGCTACTGCAACCTGTGTAAGATGGTGCTTGCACCACTTACTTTAGATATAGGTTCACTATATCTATAGGTCACTACAATTAAAACTTATAAGTCACCCCTATAGCCGGCCTTATCAATCCTGGAGGCAGGGTGCTGGGTTTTTAGTGAGAGGGTGCCCGTGCATGAGCAGAGCCTCTCTGCAGCCTTCGGAGACCATTCTCCCGGGTTGTCTGTGACTCAGCCAGACATATAGGTAGAGGTGCATTATAACCTCGCGGTAAATGCTATCTCGAAAACGGCTGCATAGAAACATATCGTGTTTGGTATCAAACACCTTGGAATCATACCTCCACACTGGTAACCGGTGTGGGAGGTATGATTCCACCCTTCTGAAGCGAGCTTCGTCGGGTCACTGGTCTATCCGGTGCCAGCCTTCTCGACCCGGACAGCACAAAATGGATGCTGCCGACCAGAGACACATTTCTGCCCTCCTGCTGCTGAGCCAAGCTCGAGCAGAGGAAGGCAGCACAATAGGCATCCTGTCACAGGGAGGTGTGACCACCTCCCAGACAGGGTTTAGTGTATTGGGCTGGGTGGGTGCACTCTGAGAGTGCCTGAAAGTCTGCATCTGGGGCACATTTTGTGTCCCTGTGCATAGTCCACCTCAAACCAGTTCTGGGATCCGTTGGCTCCAGCTCTGGCACGAAACTGGACAAAGGACATGGGTGTAACCACCCCTCTGTCCTGACCCTCCCCTAGGAGGGTCTCCCGAATCTGTCCAACCCTCTGCTGTGGGTAAAAAAGGGCTTACCTGGCTGTAAGACTTTAGATTTTACGTGGACAAGATTCTACAAGAAGACACCACTGACCTTCGACCGTCTGGACTTCGACTGGGCCCGACTTCGTCCCCCTCTCCGTCCAAAGCTCTGTCTGTGCCCTTGCTCCATACAGGCTCCGTGCAGGACCTGTGGTGCACTAAGGACAACTGAAGAATCTCAATTGGAGTGAAGGAGTCACTCCCCTGCACTAGCAGGCACCTTAACGCAACTGAACGGTTTGCTGCTCCTGCAAACTCTGAAGAATTCAGCAACACAGGAGGTGGGTTACGAAGGTCCCTGAGGTTGATCTGCCCTCTCAGCAAGTTTGAGGCCAGTATCCCTTGTGGGGACTGCATAATCCGAACCCCTGTGCACCACGTCCATTTGCATATGCTTGTTGGCCATTCCAGAACTTGTGCATTGGACTCCGTGTAGTCCTGACCATGAGCAGTATTTGCACCAAAGAACTCCGGCCTCCTCGCACCGAGTGCTCCGTGGACTGGTACTTTGCAATCTTGCTCGAGGTCCCCTCGCGACTCCTGGTCATTCGGCCTGTGGGTCCTCCTGAGGGTCATCTTGATTTCTGTTGGGCTTCCCTGGTTGCTCCAGACGTGCCCTGACTCCCCATTGCTTGGTGAGTCCCCTGGACCTTGCTGGTCCACACCGTAACCTGCTTGACCTTCCTGCGTGGGTTGCTTTTGCCAAGGCTTGTTGGTGCTCCAGCCGGACACCGACCCCATAGCACTCGACATCCTTCGTGGGACAGCTCACATCTGGCTCCTGGTCGTCGTTGACGTCTCTTGGTTCTCGTGGCTGCAGAGTCAAGCATCCCTCCTTCGCACCTGAAATTGGTGGGCATTCGTCTACCCAGCCCCTGGTCACTCTGAAGTGACCCAGACTCTGTCCCCTCTGCTTTCAGGTTCCTTCCTTCCAGAATCCAGGCTTGGATTCCACCGGACCCTTTTCACCTTCATGGCAGCAGTACTTCTTCACAGCCCTCCATTGAGAACGACTGCGGTTTCCGACACCATTCCAGACCTATGCACCCGGCTCCTCTGGGATAGGTAACTCGGGTACTACGGTATCCACGGGTGGGGTGGCTCTTCAACCTCTTAAGTTCCAAAGGGTTTCCTCGAAGTCCTCCTAGAAGGGTCCTTAAACTGTGAAATTGCAACCGCCACTTCCCCATAGAATTGTACGGAGCCCGCAGTCGTGTTAGCACACTGCACCCGTCCTCCATGGGGTCCCTATCTACTCACCTTGGGTGGTTCCTTGGGGTCCCAGCGATTCTAAGTGCTCTAGACCTTGCCTTGACCCAAGTCGTGGTTGTTATACCACTATCTTAGTATATAGTTTGGTCTCCCCCTGGAGCCCACTGTGTATTGTGCTACTTACAACTGTTCTATTGATCTCGTATTGTGTGCTTTGTGTTCTATCCTCGTGTAGAGGATACTAGAGAGTGTTATATTAATAAATACATTTTTATATAACTACTGTGTGGTTCTCCTTTCATTTAATCAATATAGATGGGGATATTCTGGTAAAACAAGCTGCTTTACATTCCTTCAAGATTAAGCCTGAAGGTTGCTCTCCACAGCTACCACTAGGATAGCTTTCTAAAGGTTATCTTTGACCTCATACATCATAAGGGTCGTTTGGACTGGTGCAAGGTGCCCACTTTAATTAGTGGACATCATATACCAGGCCAGCTTCTCACAAGGTAGGCCCCAGGAACCCCAAAAGATCACGCACACAGCTTATGCTTGGGTGGTAGTTTCAATCTAAACCACGCCCGGCTCCCCGCGCTATTTATTACTTTGTTGCTGGCCGTACGCCAGACATCACCACTGCCCTTAAGTGCACGGGGGGACACAGGCATCCCCTGTGCACAACTCGCATCATGGTGTTGCCCAACATCCGTCAACACTACAAACGCCTTGGAATCTCAGTCCTTCCTCTTTCTTCGTGAAACCAAACAGCTGCAACCATATACAAAGGATTAGTCTCTAAAGTGATCCAACTTGATCCGCTAACCAACCTTAACAAGCAAAACTTGAACTTCAGGGAAAACCGGTATCCTCCGTTCCATCCCGCAACTCTAGCAGTTTTAATCAGCTGAACCAAGATATCGTGTTAGCCGGTTTGGAATATGTGCCTGTGAAAAAGAAAGTACAGTTGTAACATCCCACCTCCAGCAGGAAAAAGCATTCAGTGGGTGGGTTAACGTAAAACATTGACATATCGATAATATTCACAGTATACATATCACAATGCTTGCGGGTGGGACAATCCTCGCCTCCGTGTCCTTAATAGAATTGAAAATTCTTTACACGATAGCTAGAAATCATTTTTCTTCCATGGCAGGACTGGAGGTGTGGGAAAATAGGCTCTTTCGGGCATAGATACCCCCACTTTTTGCCTGGTGTCAGGGTGTTTCGACTGTAGTTCACTGGGGTCCTGCTAACCAGGACCCCAGTGACAGTGTTCTCTCCTCTAAATTTACTGGTAAGTACTTGGTACACCCCACAATTGGCATACTGGGGTACCATTATAAGTCCCTAGTATATGGTACTGATGTACCCAGGGCAGTGGTACACCATGGGTCTCCTATGGGCTGCAGCATGTATTGTGCCGCCCATAGGAGCCCATGCAAACTGTGTATGCAAAGCTGCCTTGCAGTCTGCGTGACAGGGGGCATGCACCCTTCACTTCAGAGATAAGATTTCCCTTATATCCCGGTTACTGCACTTAAAAACTATAAGCCACCCCTAAGGCAGACCCTTCAGTCCAAGGGTAGGGTGCATGGTTCTAAGTGTGTGGGTACCCCTACACGAGCTAGCAGAGGTGCCCATACAAACCCCAAACTCCATTTTCACGGCTTCGTAAGTGCAGGACAGCCAATATAAGGTATGTAGTGTACACTGGCAAGTCAAGAAGCCTAACTACACAATGGCTGCCCCGAACCTGGTCATGTTTGGTATCAAACATGTTGGAATCATGCAACTACACCAAATCCAGTGTTAGTTGCATGATACCATGTACTGGGGGGATCCTTACAGGTCCCCCCAATGCCTATCTGTGTAGCCTTCCCGGGTCTGACTGCCAGCCCGTGCTGCTACCGACCCTAGGCAGTGATCTGCCCCCCTGCTGAGGAACTTCACTCGGGCAGGGGAAGTTGGAAAAAGGATTTCCTGCGAAGGAGAGGTGTGACCACCTCTCTTTTAGAATTAGGTAGGGTAGGGGTGCTTCTGAGCCCCACCAGACTGCATTGAAGGGCTCATTTTGTGCCCTCCTTGCATAAACCCATTTTGCCCAGTTCAGGAGCCCATGGATCCCACTCTAGCGCAAAACTAACAAAGGGCAGGAGAGTGACCACCCCCTTGTCCAGCTCCTCCCCAGGGAGGTGACCAGAGCTCCTCCAGGTGGCCACTTGATTCGGTCATGTTGAATCTTGGCCCCTGGGGGCATCTGACTAGCTAGGACAGCTGAGTAGCGTCCCTGACCCCCTCTGATAATTAGGTCCGCAGAGAAGAAGTCCTTCCCCTTATTAGGGCTACTTAAGGGCTCTGTCCACAGAAGTACCCTACTCACATTAAAGCACATAGGAAAGAAAGAAAAAAAACCCGGGTGTGAACCGCTAAAGTGCGGGAAAGGAAGCAGTTCCTTTTTGTTAAATAACCCTCAGACACTCTAGTAATGTCATGCTTCATCATCGGGTTCACCCTGACTCCTGAAGGTCAGGGTGGGCTCGACTATATTTCAGGGAGCACTTAAGAGAATAGGCCAGGGGATATAAAGATTAAAACTCCTCCTGCGGTTCCAGGTATCCCTTTATTAGCGGAACCGTGGGGGATATTAAAATAAGAAAAAATATAGGTGGGTCGCCAGGAGATAATGGTCCTATGACCCTAGTGCCAACATGTTCTGGTGGTGGTTTGTTTGTTCTCAAAAAAAAGTTGATGAGAGGCAATACACACGATTAGCATAAGTATAGAACACAAGCAAGAAGAGTTCATTCAGTAGGCGTTGTGGTTTTCTCTTGCAAGTCTTTTATTTCTCAAAAATCCTTTGTACATGTGTGGAAACAGCCAACGTGTTTTACTCTTCACAAGGGCTTCTTCAGGGCAGGAATGAGGCAACGTGAAATTGCATGTCAAGATAAAGAATCCTGTGATAGATGAGTTTGCACTGCGTCCCCCTTGGTGGACGATGTCTCCTAAGTTGAAGGCCTTATGCCGGTAGTGTGTACTCATGTATTCTGAACTTCCACGACCCTCCTTGGGCGTCTACCAAGGTTTCTGTCACCACTTAACTCCTATGCACCCGAGCTCCCTGGTGCAGGTATCTGTATCGTCTGGGTATCCACAGGTGAGGTTACTCTGCAACCTTCCTTGATCCAAGTGGTTCCTTTTGGGGTCCTTTGGGAAGGGTCCTAGAACTCTAAATTTCCAACCTGGACTTACCCTGTGTTGTCCTATGGACGTCTGACCCGGTGTAACTTCTCTGCAACCGGGCACCTTGGGGTCCCTGGCTACTCACCTTGGGTGGTTCCTTGCTTCCCCTGGGGTCCTCCAACCTTGGGTACTAGGCCCGTTTTGCTACTCATCTCGCATCCCACTATTTTAGTATATGGTTTGGCCCCCCAGTTGGGTCCTATGTGTTTATATCTATGCTACTTACATCTTTTCTAATATTCTTTGTGTGTAATTGGTATCTCCGGGTAAGAGATATACCAATTTAATGTCTAGTGTGTAGTAATAAATATAAAATATTTTTCTATTCATCTGGTATGGTTCTTATATGTGTGAAAAGCTTACTGACCAACATAGTGGTACATGCAACTGCATTACACCCTACTGGATAAGCCTTAGCTGCTCTCCACAGCTACCCCGAGAGCTTAGTTTTTCAGGGACCTAAACACTATCCTGGACTCAGTGCACAGTGCCTCACCATAGGTGGACACTACATACTGAGCCAGCTTCCTACAGGAGGCTTCGGATTAAGCTTGTTCAAAGCTGTGCCACCAAAACAGTTACTGAATCAACAATTGGTTTGTGATAAAACACCTGGAAGGTGAATTCAGAACCACAGTCCATAGCTGCCATAATGTTCTCTAGTCTAGACCCCGAGGAGGCTTTTGAAGCCATGACGCTGCGAACTGAATGAGCGCCAAATATAGACACCTCAATACAGCCTTCCCTAAGAGCCACTTCACCCAACGAGCCAGAGTCGCTGAAGAAACAGGGCCAAAAGGTTTCTGCAGAGAAATAAGCAATTGAACCCGCTTGATCACAACGGAATTTGCAGGTATAGTCCTCATAGGCGTTAATACATTTAACCACACACAATTATGGATTGTCGGGAAAGGCTGGATTATTTATACAACGAGAATGAGTCTTAGTATTTTAGAAATGTGAAAAGACACCCCGTGGGCGTAAATACCTGACATCTGATACCTGTCTACAAGGGATCAGACAAAATAACAGTGTGAACTTAGCCAACAACTGATTCCTCCAGAGATCCTCGTTCGCCGGCCATGCCTGCAAGAATAGAAGGATCACATTCACATCCCACAAGACTGAATATTTTGGTGTAGGTGGATGAACCATCCTAATGTCTCGAAGGAGTTTACATATGAGCAGGTGTTCCCCCCATGGGCTTACCATCTATATGAGGATGACCCGCCGAAATGGCTGAATGAAAGTTGATTGCTCTGTAAGCCAGACCTTGGGCAGCCAGGTGAGACAAAAACTTAACTATCATCTGCAAGGTCGTCCCAAAGGGATCCACACTTCGTTGACTGCACCAAGTAACCCATCGCTTCCATGCTGCAGCATATCTCTTGTGGGTACTGGGAGCCCATTACTGGGATAAAAAGAACATAGCTTGCTCTAAAATACCAGACATTTGCCAATGTCTCCCGAAAGTCTCCATGCCATGAGGGACAATTGTCCCTCAACCACTAACTGATGAGAAAGCCCTATTGGGCCTAAGAGAAGGTCCGGAAATGAGCAAATTTACACCGGTGGAGCACACGTCAGTACCACTGCCACTGGGAACCATGATTACGCTTTCTAATACAGGTTCACCAGAACCACCTCTGCGGTCTGGTGACTGATCTGGGAGAGAACTCTCTGGATCACTGCGAACAGGAGAAAGGCATACATCAAGCCCCCCAACCAAGATTGGAGAAAAGCATTCGAACTCTCCACCAGAGGCTCCGGCCTCCAGCTATAAAAACGTGGAAGGTGAGAGTTTAGGTGTGACGCAAACAAGTGCCTCGTACACGGACCCCATAATTGATCCAGAGCCCTGAAGATAGGAGGATGAAGGCTCCAATCGCTGCAGTTGTGATGGAACTGAGAGTTCAAGTCCACTACAATGTTCACCTGACCGGGAATATACTCCGATGTCACCGCAAATTGCCGTTCCAGGCAATAATGCCAGAAGTCCTTGGCCATTTCCACCAGAAGATGTGAGCGTGTACCCCCCAACTTGTTGATGTACTGTGTCGCCGAAATATTGTCCATTTGAAGCAGGATGCAACATTTCACCTTGTGAGGGGATAGAGTTTTCACTGCAAAGGATCCAAATAGAGATTGATCCAGCGCGCGGCCAATGCCTAATCAGGGATCAATATTCAATAATATAGCAGAACAATGGCCCATACACACTCACCCAAATCCCTGATGTGATGGGGTCAATTTTTATACAAGTTCAATTCTCTTTCTTATATCTGTTCATATATGGCATTTTCCAAATACCTATCTAATTCATATATCAACTTTTCCTCTACTTGGTCGATGAACCAATTAGTTGAATAGTTGATGGTAATGATACTCTTATCTAACTAATCATCCGTAAACTAAATAACCACAAACTCTTGTTGAAGTTAATAAAGTTTATCTCAAATCATAGAATAAAATGCTCAAATGCATACGGTCACAAATGCAAACAATGAACTCACAAAGGGAGAGAAAAACATCAGCAATTCAAAAGAGACAAACTCATCAATCAAATAATGACAATGTTGCATGAAAGAATAGATAGATAAAGAGACAAAAGTTTCAGAGACAAAAATACATTCGCAAGTAAATTATGCAAGAACGAGTTAGAATAATACAAACCCAACGGATTTGTAGAGAAAACCGCCCCTCAGGCCTAAGTGGTGGTGGGGAACCCCTGAAATAGAGTCAGGGGATAAAGATTTCAGAGACAGGATCAGGACAGGAACAGCTAGGCCGCTCTGCAAAACCGACGAACTGCGACGCATCTCCCCTCTCTCAGCCTCTCCACCTACAACTCTCAATAAAGCCCTAAACCACACCCCTAAAGGCACCCCAGTTATACCCTAAAACCTACATGTCCGTCCCACATCAATTGAAACATTCCGCATAACTAGACAGTTGATTGGTGGACTTTGGGGGAGGAATATCACACCATGGTGACTTCATTCACTTTTAGGCTTATTCTTTGTTTTATGCCCGTTCCCACCACCTCATACATTGTACATTCACATGATCTGTTACAGGTTAAATTTTTATACATTTTCAAGCAATGTCTTCAGGAAAAGCCCTTCTATCCCACGACCAGTCACGTAGTTTGGCAGACAATCATCACATTGGCCTTCACCCTCTCTCATCTCCTCTGCTGTGCTCAGCGCTTCAGCGTGCCTTTGTCAGAACAGCATTTACTCTATTTTCCAACCCCGCCTTCACTTTGGATAACTTAAGAAAACATAGAGTTCATCCAACCCACTATAGCGAATAGAAAATGAACATTCATTAATTATATGATAATGTAGTTTTCACTGTTTACCCCCCTCCTTTGTACTACTCCTTGTTAATGTTTTTCCTAGCATAGCCTTATGCAAAACGATATTTATTAATTCAAAGCCAGCTGCAACATGCAAACTACGAAATGCACATGCGGCCTAGTCATGCATTCTTTCTCGTTTCTTTCAAAGCATAATGTAAACACAGTTTTTAGTTCTTTCATGCGTTATCTCACGTTAGTGCATGCATGCGCAAAGCAGTTTTCCCTCGTGTTCATGTAAGGTGCACGTTAATTTTCTATTACTACTTCCTGTTAGTACGTATTATGGGGGTATTAATTCGAGCAGGTTTCTTTTCTCGAATTCCTGCTCCATCAATCCCCCCTTTGATGGCTTTCTGGAGCCATCATAAAATACCTACCATACCGAGTGCCATCTTCATTTTTATCTAAAACTCTGTAATCTTCTCTCCTTTTAAGGCACTTTCATCTATTTCTTTCATCATTTTATAGTATTCCTCTAGCCCAATTTCCTCTCTTTTTCTCTTTCTCGCTCTTTGTTTACTCTCCCATTCTGTCATTTCCTTTTTCCCATTCTTACATTTATAACATTTATATGTTGTTATTATCACTAAGACTATTATGGCTACCGAAATAAGTGGCATTATTATTTTTCCTAATAAACTACTTCCAAAGGTAGAAAACCATTTACCTACCGAGGAGAAACTCTTACCAAGTCTCTCCCAAACACCGTCAACCTCCAGTTGGGTTAAGTCTTCATGTAATTTTGTAATGTTTCTTATATATCCCTCAATTTCTTTACTTTTGTCCGGGATATATGTACAGCAGTGTTGAATTTTCAACATGCCACAGACTCCACCCTCTTTTGATAATAAAATATCAAGGGCAAGTCGATTTTGCAAAACCACTGATCTGATTGCAACCATTTCTGTGTCAATCATCAAGAACCCACCAGCAGTATCTGTTGATAAACGATCAACCACTGTGGACAATTTTCGAATTTTGTGCGAATTCAAGATGACTCCAACTGAGGGTATCAGTGCCCCAAAAATATCACCTACTATTTCTGAGAAACTTGCTCTCTTGTTACGCGTTAGTCCATGTTTTATTTCACTTAGTTGGTTACTATTTCGGTCTACATGGTAGACTTTGGGAAAAACAATTGCAAAGTAACAACTACCATACCAATGCGCAGGCAACCTATAATAGGCTTTCTTACCACACAGATAATAAATTCCCCGAAACACAGGATCAGTTTCACCCTTCAATCCCCAACCTCCAGTAATTTGGAAAGTATGCTCACACTCACTAGTACCGATGAAATAATTGTTATAATTAGTCTTCATTCTAAGCAAACATATTTTTCCCTTCTGATGCCAGTCCAGAGACATTGCAGCGTAGGTTTCGCCTTTCTCATAATTTCCTTCCCTGAAAGCCCATGGTGGAACTTGTGACTTCTGTTCAACAGCCTTTCTCTGGAAACTTTCCCTTCTACTTTCTACTAATTCTATAAATACCTTTTCTTCAACCTGCAAACTACATGTTAAATTATTTTTGTAAGCATATTCTACATCTAAAGCCTTAGTAATATGGAAGGATTCTCCCATATAGTGTGCATTTTTACTACTCAAAACCTTATTAAGTTCTTTAATAATAGGTATTTCTGAAAACACAATCTATATTAGAGTAGTGATATTCGAGCTTCCCCGTTACATAAAACAAACTGGTTAGGACACTACAAGACACTCCATATGTTAAAGGAAGGTGATGATACGTCAACCCCTCTGAGACAGCCAAAGGTAATTGCATGCACACATAACCATCACTTACGTTCATGGTCTCTATATATTCATATAGCAATTTAGTAAACACATTTAACGAGAAATCACTAATTGATTTATCATGATGGAAAATGCTTCCATCCATTTGTTCTATGTTTAGAATTTGGTATTCTTTTAGTAACATCATTCACTGTTTCACTTGTCACATCATTAGTATTATTTCCATTATTAGTTATCATTAGGATAGGTACAAGGACAGTTAGTAATACCCACATAAATGTTAATAGCAAGACACTACATAAGCAAGCTTTAATACATCTACGTTTTAGACTAGATTTTGGATGTTCAGTCACCTTTTCTTTAGCCATTTTGTATTCTACCAAAAATATAAAATTCTAAATCTATAAATACCAAGCTTTACTAAAAAATTCTAAAAAAATTCTAGGAAAAAATATAGTGTAATCCTACACTTCAGACTTTCTTCTTTACCCCTTTCTTTTTTTCTTTTCTTTAGGTCTTCAGAATCTTTACTTCTTTTTCCAACTGACAAATGCTGCACCTTCATTTTTGTCACAGTTCTTTTAAGGTGGTCTCAATTTGCTTTCATCCACATGTTCAGTGTCTGATTTGTCTTTCTTCACTGGGATCGGAGCTTACAATTTCTTCCAAGATCATGAAGGTCCATTCTGGTGCTGTATATTTTCTACTTGGAATTCTTGCTCTTCTTGTTTTTCGCACTAATTCTTCTCCTGACTCTTCTTGGTCTGTCTGACTTAAGACCTCATTACTTTGCTCTGGTCTTTTCCTTGACTTTCTCCTCACAAGAGTGTATTTCAGTCTTTTCACTCCACCTGGCCAATTATCACCTTTTCTTGCTTTCTTAGGTTGAGCTACTTCTTCACCATCTGTATCTGGTTCACAGGTACTTTTATTTGGCCTTTCTTCTATCTGTCTTTCCCTTTGCCCTTCAGCAACTTCTGTTTCTTCTGTTTCAACAGTAACTTCACTGATTCCTTGTTCAATAGTGAACTCACTTTCTCCTGGTTCAACAGCAGTTTCACCTTCCTCTGGTTCAACAGCAGTCTCCCGAGACCCAGTAACTGGTGCCCACTTTACTTGACTTGTGCTCGGCTGTTCATCATCAGTTTGTTCTTCAGAATCTGTTATTCTAGATTCTTCAGCTTCACACACTTCAACCTCTGGTCTTTGACTTTTGTTTACCAGTTGCTGCTCTGATCTTTCACGTGGACTTGGGACTCGTCTGGTGTGGCTAGCGTGAATCCAATTTGGCAAACCACCACACTTCACTGCGGTTGTCGTCATCAGAATAACTTGGTAAGGACCGCTCCACCTGGGTTCTAAACACGATTTCCTTACGTGTTTCTTGATAAGAATCCATTCACCAGGACTCAGATCATGAGCTTGATTCGACTGTGTTGCTGTGGCGTCTTCTCCAACCTGGCGAGACACAGAACGCACCAGATCAGCCAATCCTCTGCAATAATCAAGCACTAGATCATCAGATATATTCATCAGTTTGTTCGCTGGTATGTATGCTTGTCTCATTGCTCTTCCCATTAGGATCTCATGTGGACTCAAACCCGTCTTTTTGTCAGGAATGCTTCTAAGACTCATCAGTACAAGGGGTAAAGCGTCAGGCCATTTCAGTGTTGTGGATGCACACACCTTTCCTAACCTAGATTTTACTGTGCCATTTAACTGCTCAACCACTCCAGATGCTTCAGGTCGATAGGCACAATGCAGCTTCTGTTCAATTTGCAATGCTGCACAAATCATCCGATTTATCTCGTTATTAAAATGAGTTCCTCTAGCACTCTCTAAGGTGACTGGAAATCCAAACCTAGGAATCAGTTCTCTCAGAAGTAGTTTGGCAACAGTTAAGCTGTCATTCCTTCTTGTCGGATAGGCTTCCACCCAACGAGAGAACAAACAGACAATAACTAGCACATATTTCAGCCCATTACATGGGGGAGCTCGATAAAATCAAGTTGGAGACGTGTAAATGGTCCTCCTGCTCTTCCAATTCGTCCCCAACTAACAACTGTCTTTCTGCCTGGATTTTGCTTCTGACAAACTAAGCACCTCTGGCAAAGGCTCTCTGCAATGACACTGAACCTCAAGTTATACCATGACTGCTTGAAGAGTCTGATCATTGCAGCTCTTCCAACATGTGCAATTCCATGATATATCCTGGCCATATGGGAAAGTAAGGAATCTGGCAGGACTGGTCTTTCATCAAAATAGACCCACACTTCATCTTCTGCTCACTTTCTACAACCAGTATTTTTCCAGATTTCTTTTTCCTCATCACTTGCCTCTTCCTGCATCTGCCTCACTTCCTCCCAAGTTTCAAATGGGTTAGTAAACATAAGATGGCATTCAGTATTTCCCCTTTCAATTGATCTGTTTAAAGCCATTAAATTTCGTGCACAGAAACGCTCTATTTGGTCAGCGTATCTGTTGCCCTTCGTCACATAATCATCTCCTGATTTATGTGCGGCACATTTGACCACTGCAATTATTTTGGGCAATTGCAAAGTATCCAATAATTCTTTTACAGTTTTGCGGTAATGAATAGGAGAACCTGAAGAAGTCAGAAATCCCCTTTGCATCCATAGCTGTCCAAAATCATGGACAACCCCAAACCCATATTGGCTATCCGTGAATATGGTCACCCTCAGACTTTTGGAAATTTTGCAAGCTCTAATTAGAGCAATCAATTCAGCAATTTGAGCAGAATTTACCCCTTTTAGACAGGATGCTTCTAGAACTCCCGCTATGGTGCAAACAGCATAGGCAGTACATAATTCGCCTTTCTCATTTCTCAGACATGACCCATCCACGAATATTTCACAATCTGGTTCTTCTAGAGGAACATACATCCTCTATATCAAACCTGGGTTTGGTGCACAGTTCTGTCACATCCAAACAATCATGATCTGCTTCTTCTGTCACTTCCTCACACAGAGAACTTGGCAATAGAGTTGCCGGGTTTACAGTTGTGCACCTTACCACAGTCACATTTTCAGCACCCAGATTCACTCTCTCGTACTTAGTCAGCCGACTAGAGGTTAGATATTGAGTCCGAGTTAAAAGGATCTCAACAGAATGTGGCACATACACTTTGACTGGATATCCCATCACAATCGCTTCGCTTTGTTCCAGACTCACACAAGTGGCGGCTACTGCTTTTAAACAGCCTGGCAACGCTGCAGCCACTGAATCCAGAGTAGCAGAAAAATATGCTACTGGACGTCGTGCCATTCCATGTTTCTGAGTTAGGACTGAAAGTGCACATCCATCTCTTTCGCAACAATACAATGCAGACTCCTTGGTATAATCTGGCATTCCCAATGCAGGTGCTCGACAAAGACTGTTTCTCAATTTCGTAAAGGCTTCCATACTTTCATCATCCAACACAATCGGATTTTTCACATCTTTTCGTGTCAACTTCTGTAGAGGTTTTGCAATCGATGAGAAACCACAGATCCACTGCCTACAGTATCCAACCATTCCCAAAAACATTCATACTTCTTTCTGAGTGGTAGGTGGTCTCATTTGTGTGATTACACTAATTCTTTCTGGTGTCACCTTTCTGACTCCCTTTTCGATTTTGTGTCCTAAATTGTAATTTTGCTGGTGACACTTTGTGTCCTCCCTCCGCCAAATGGTTCAGTAAGGCAATGGTATCTGTCATACATGCCTCTCGAGTCTTTGATTCCACAAGTAGGTCATCAATGTACTGAACCAAAACTGAATTTCCTGGCATGATCAAAGTTTCCAGACATCTTTTCAGAATCTGGTTAAAGATTGAGGGACTCTCGGTATACCCTTGAGGAACTCGGCACCATGCCAAGACACGGTCTTTGAACCGGAACGCAAAAAGATATTGGCTCTCCGGATGCAAAGGAATCGAGAAAAATGCTTGGCACAGATCAATCACTGTGTACCATTCTGATTCGCATGGAATTTGGTAAAGGATGACCGCTGGATTTGGTACTATGGGACAGCAAGGTACCACAATCTTATTAATCTTTCTTAAATCCTGTACTACTCTATATTTTCTGCTTGGCTTTTTAATTCCTATAATGGGTGAATTACAAGGACTACTCATTATCTCTCTCAAAATTCCCTGTTCAATCATTTGATCAATCACAGGAGTGACACCTGCAATTACTTCTGGACTCATTTTGTACTGAGGAGTGTTTGGATACACAGCACCCTCTTTCACCGTAACCTGATTCGGGTCTTCATTTGTCATTAGACCAATTTCTTTTCCTGTAAAATCCCATACATCTGACCTCACTGTACTTCTCAATTCTTCAGGCAAACTCTCTTCTGTGAGAAGTGAAAACAACTCATCCACTTCTGTTCCTTGCTTCGCTAACATCATTTTGAATTCAACATCCTCATCAGGAGTCTAAAATGCAATACCATCTGGCGTACAATAGATGGTACAATTCATCTTGCATAACAAATCTCTACCTAAGAGATTTACTGGACTTGAGTCACATACCACAAACTGATGCATGTCTCTGAAGTTTCCAATATGAACTTCTATTGGATTTGTGACTGGAGTTTTAATATGCTTATTTGAAACTCCTACAACTTGGATAGTTTCTTCCGAGAGGGGTAGGTTTGGAATTTCTGCTGCTCTTACAGTAGAACAGGTAGCACCAGTGTCCACTAGGAATGTAATATCATTACCTTCCACCTTTCCTTCGACAAATGGACCTGACTGATCTACCGCCAAAGATGCACCAAGTGCGCACTCTTCCTCCCCCCTCAGGCACCGTCATTGAGATGAGTCTGAATCATTCTCATTGCACTGCAACCAATATTGCGGAATCATTTGCACACTTTGATTCTTACCGATCTGGTCACCTCTGTGAAATCCGGTGTTCACACCGTACCTCTGCACCTGAGCATTCACATTATTTGGCATAGGAGCTTGTGGCACCTGTAACTGTGGGGTAACTACCTGCTGCTGCTGGTTCACAACCACCTCATTCTGCATCTGTGGATTTAAATTTTGATTCACCCCATTATTCGTTTGAGCAGATCTACACTCATTCTTCCAATGTCCAATCTTTCCGCACGCATGACAAGGAAATTTCTTCCTAGCCTCTTCTTTACTCATCTTACCTCTACCTTTACCTCCATTCGATACCTGACCATTTTGATTCTGACCATTCATTTGATAACCTGTCTGGGAATTGCTATTTACCTCTTGTTGCTCTGCTACCTTCACTTGTGCCCACATCATTTTCTCCTTTAGTTTCTTGTGTCTTGACTCAATGTCATCGCTACAATACTTCACATATCTCAAAATTTCAACTACTGTTTTGCTCTGCCAACAAATAAAATGTTGCTGAATCATATTACTAATCTCTGGTTTTAATCCAAATACAAAACGATACACAAAATGTCCCATATCCTTGTCTCCAATATTTTCGAATCCACTATACTGTTTAAATACTTGTAACAACCTTTCATAATAGGCATGCACTGACTCCTTTGGTTCTTGGGTCGTTCGGTCTATCTTAATCCAATCTGTTTCTTTAGGGGAAATTTTTCCCTTCAAGAAAGTGATTACTTGGTTATACTTTTTCATCACCTCCTCGGATGGTGCTTCTGTTTTAGGGTCTCTAGGATACTCTTCTTTTGGCCAATCAACAGTGATCTTACATTCTGTCCACAAGTCTGCCGGAACAACAATTTCAGACAACCCATCTAAATCCTTTAACAAAACCTTCGAGACCTTCACAAACCTTTCTACCTGTTTGCACCATTCTATGGGTTTCTCTCTTAGTCTGGGGAAATCATTTGTAAATGATAATATATCCTGCCTTGACCATGGAACATGAACGTATCCACTACCTGGTAACTTCTCTCATCGGACACGCCCTTTTAACCTGTCCTGTTTCCTTTAACGGGAACATAGACACTCCTTTACTAGCTGCTTCTTGCTTCTTTCTCACCCATCTATTTCTCCATCGATCTACATCTCCCCATTTCTTCAAAATGTTCATCAACTCTTTTATCTGTAACCTTTTTCCAGACGCGTTCAAACTCTCCAGATCCTTTTCAGTAAATGCCAATCTGTACGATTTCTGCAACACCTTTGACTTTTCTCTGTCTATTTCATACTCACTAGCAGCTTCAGATATTTTCTCATGAAGATTCCTTGCTCTCCAAGTAATGCTTTTACACAAGAACAATAATTCATCATCTCGATAAGTCCCTAATCTAACTGGACTGATTGTACCAATAATCATTTCTTCCAAATCTACCTTCAATTGGCTCACATTTATACTCTGTGGTTGTGTTTCTTTCTTTTCCCTTTCCTTTATCCAATCATTCAATTCTTCTGATGAAGGACCTGCTGAACTCCCTGTCATTGGAGAGACATTTGTCCCTATTCTCCTTGGATTTATTTGTATATCTCTTCTAGGGGTTTCTGTTATCATTTCACAAACTGGAAGATCTAACAATGTAACATTTGTGTCAGCCTGTCTATTCTCATTGACTATCGTCTCCATTCCGCTCTTGACATTACCTATTGGAACTGCTAATGTATGTACTATAGGTGTATTTGGGTTTTCTCCAAACAAAGGAACTACAGGACCTATTGTAACCGGTACCGTCAACGCTTCTGCATTTAAACTCAACTGATTTATTTTCTGAATCTGCTCTACATTTGCCTTGTTTAGCATCTCAAACTCTTTTTCTCTCATTATCCTAGACATTTCCGCAATCTGTGGAATCAATGGATTTCCCATAAAGGGTGCATTCGGAGTCACCTCAACTGAATTTTCTTGATATGGCGGGGGTCTTTTGGTCATGATATCCTCTAATAACTCATCATCAGAATCATTTCGTAAACTTGAAGTTTCTATGTTCTTCTTCTCTTTACATTAACCTCCTGTCTGTTCATCGGCAACTAAAACTGGATACAAACCCTCGGTTACCACAGCTCTCCTCCATCGTTTCATTGTGTCCTCTCTTCTCTCAAAAGGGTACCTTGACATTAAATTTCTATATCTCCTACCTCCTCGATATTTCTCTCTCACCATGGCTTCTATTTCCCATTCCTTTAATGCTTCATACTGTGTAGGTCTGGGATTCGGCTCTAATGAATTCATTCTATTTCTCAAATTCTGCAAAATCCTCATATTAAATGAACCATGCTGTGGAAAAGCTAAAACACCATCATCCTTTGTATACTCTGCCCAATTCTCCAACCATGTACACGTATGATATCCTTGCTCTAACATCATATAGGAAGCAGGCGTCCCTGGAGGGGGAATAAGAATTCCTTCTCTAGTCACAATCGGTTTATCCTTTTTGAAGAATTTCTTTATTTTCTCAAACAACTTCATTTTCCTGACTTTTTACACTAACGTATATCAACAAAACAAACAAGGAAACCCTTCTGTAATTCTACTTATTCTATTTGTCAGCTCTCGTCCTATACCAGCGCGACACACACCAACCAACCAATCAGAACACCACTACGTAAGCACAGTCTCAACCAATACTAGCGCGGCTCACACCAACTAGCCAATCACAGCTCAGTACACGCCCGCTGCTTGTCCAATACCAGCGCAGCTTTTTCTGACGTCAGTATTACTCCTACTGACCCTCCCTTTACAAAATACAGCAATATTTTTCTAAGCACTCAATCAAAAAATTCGATTAGTAACAACATAAAACAATGCTACCTTGTCTGTTCCACTAAATAAAGAGATAGTTTTCACTTTTTCCAAGAGGTTTTCTTCACTACGAGTCCTAATAACGTCCAGCGTTATTTTACTCTTCAAACAAGCTCCGGGTGGACCTATTTCTCCTCTAGGGATAAGGACAAAGTTTCGCAAGAGGACTTTTTGGTGTGAAAAGAGGTCTTGGTACTCCCCTGGGGATAAGGCTAGAGTTTCGGAAGTGGACCCTTCGCTATTTCAGACATTCTACTCGCATACGAAATTTCCCTAAATATAACACCTTCAGCCCTCTGTAGCTTCGGTATTATTACAACAGACAAAGTACTTCTGCAGCGTGATATCTTTACCACACTCTTCTTCTGCCTATTTCAGGCTAATTCCATTCCTGGGATTCCTCAGGTAACTCCGGACCTGTTCTTCTAAACAACATAGAACAAGACACTAACTTTTCGTGTTATGAACATATAATCAATAATCATCACCAAACTAATCAATAATTAAACCGTCATCTGCTACCAAGAAACTGATCCAGCGCGCGGCCAATGCCTAATCAGGGATCAATACTCAATAATATAGCAGAACAATGGCCCATACACACTCACCCAAATCCCTGATGCGCTGGGGTCAATTTTTATACAAGTTCAATTCTCTTTCTTCTATCTGTTTCATATATGGCATTTTCCAAATGCCTATCTAATTCATATATCAACTTTTCCTCTACTTGGTCGATGAACCAATTAGTTGAATAGTTGATGGTAATGATACTCTTATCTAACTAATCATTCGTAAACTAAATAACCACAAACTCTCGTTGAAGTTAATAAAGTTTATCTCAAATCATAGAATAAAATGCTCAAATGCATACGGTCACAAATGCAAACAATGAACTCACAAAGGGAGAGAAAAACATCAGCAATTCAAAAGAGACAAACTCATCAATCAAATAATGACAATGTTGCATGAAAGAGTGGATAGATAAAGAGAAAAGTTTCAGAGACAAAAATACATTCGCAAGTAAATTATGCAAGAACGAGTTCGAATAATACAAACCTAACGGATTTGTAGAGAAAACCACCCCTCAGGCCTAAGTGGTGGTGGGGATCCCCTGAAATAGAGTCAGGGGATAAAGATTTCAGGGACAGGATCAGGACAGGAACAGCTAGGCCTCTCTGCAAAACCGACGAACTGCGATGCATCCCCCTCTCTCAGCCTCTCCACCTACAACTCTCAATAAAGCCATAAACCACACCCCTAAAGGCACCCCAGTTATACCCTAAAACCTACATGTCCGTCCCACATCAATTGAAACATTCAGCGTAACTAGACAGTTGATTGGTGGACTTTGGGGTGGAATATCACACCATGGTGACTTCATTCACTTTTAGGCTTATTCTTTGTTTTATGCCCGTTCCCACCACCTCATACATTGTACATTCACATGATCTGTTACAGGTTACATTTTTATACATTTTCGAGCAATGTCTTCAGGAAAAGTCCTTCTATCCCACGACCCGTCACGTAGTTTGGCAGACGATCATCACATTGGCCTTCACCCTCTCTCATCTTCTCTGCTGTGCTCAGCGCTTCAGCGTGCTTTTGTCAGAACAGCATTTACTCTATTTTCCAACCCCGCCTTCACTTTGGATAACTTAAAAAAACATGGAGTTCATCCAGCCCACTATAGCGAATAGAAAATGAACATTCATTAATTATATGATAATGTAGTTTTCACTGTTTACCCCCCTCCTTTGTACTATTCCTTGTTAATGTTTTTCCTCGCATAGCCTTATGCAAAATGATCTTATTTATTCATTCAAAGCCAGCTGCAACATGCAAACTACGAAATGCACATGCGGCCTAGTCATGCATTATTTCTCGTTTCTTTCAAAGCATAATGTAAATACAGTTTTTAGCTCTTTCATGCGTTATCTCACGTTAGTGCACGCATGCGCAAAGTAGTTTTCCCTCGTGTTCATGTAAGGTGCACGTTAATTTTCTATTACTACTTACTGTTAGTACGTATTATGGGGGTATTAATTCGAGCAGGTTTCTTTTCTCGAATTCCTGCTCCATCAAGATCAAGACAGCTGGTGTGAAGTTGAAGCTCCTCCGGAGACCATTTGCCTTCCGTCTCCACTGCGCCGCATCTCGCGTCCCAGTCCATCTCCTGGCATCTGACTATGACCACTTCCGGAAATGAGACAAAAAGTGCCATGTCGTTCCAGGCGTCCATATGGAACAGCCACCAGGAGATCTCCGTTCTGGCTTCCTCCGACACAGTTATGTGTTCTATATAGGACAGGCCTCTGCGGAGATGCAGAATTTTGAGTTGTTGGAGGGCTTGTTAATAGTGAGGCCCTGGAAAAATAGCTTGAATGGAAGATGTAAGCAGGACCACCAGCTTGGCCAAAATCCTCAACGATATTTTTGGGGACACCAGAGTTCTCTTCAATTTCCTCTTTATGAAAGTATCTTTGGAAGAGGAAATTTGAGTTGCGCTGATAGAGTCCACCTGGAACCCCAAGAACTCTAGATTCTGGGATGGGGTCAGCAGAGATTTCTCGCTGTTGATTATGGACCCCAAGTCCTGAAGGAGTTGGGTCATCCAGGAGAGATGGAGGAGAACTGTGTTGCACTGCTTGGCTATAAATAATGAGGATGTTGTCCAGACAGACGATCAATCGCACATCTTTTACTGTGAGACATTGAATCATCTGGCGCAAACGTTTGGTGAAACAGCAAGGGGCCCAGGAGACATCAAAAGGGAGAGCGGTAAACTCGTACCATTGGTTGCGCCAACAAAACTGAAGAAATCTCTGATGAGGGGGAAAAAAAATCAGGACCGTCACGTATGCGTCTTTTAAATCGAGTCGCACCATCCAATCCCCTTCCTGCAGAAGATCTCGAAGAAAATGGATGCCTTTCATCTTGACATGTCGATAGACTATCTAAAAATTGAACTGTCGTAGATGGAGTACTAGACGGAACCCCCCCACCTTTTTTCTGTACCAGAAAAATAGTGCTTACAAACCCCCCTGGGATGAGGTAGAGTGTGAATTATCACCCCCTTGCGAAGCAACTCCAGAATCTCCACATCTATGAAGAGACTGTCGGGTTGGGGAAAAAAAGAGAGGAGGAGGAACCTCCTGAGAAGGAGTTAAATGGAATTCCAGCCGGAACCCTTGCACCAATGTCCAGGATCCAAGCGTCCTGTGTAATCTTTTCCCAGTTGTGAAGGAATTACTTTATTATGCCCCCCAATGAAACATCTGAACAAGGAATTATTGTTACCTGAGTTAAGAGGAATCTGTTGATGTTTGTTCTCAACTGTAGTTATTCTTGTGGAAACAGCCCCTGCCCCCTCTGGCATGGGAGGGGTAGAAGTTGTTGGATCCTGAATAGGAAGCTGCTCCTCTTCCTCTATCGGAGTAGTAACCTCTGGGCAAGTACTGTGGAACACCTTGGCCTAGCGCACGCCTCGGTAGCGCCCGGCCCTAGCAAAAAGGCCACCTTTGAACACCTTTTTTATGGACGACTGGTCTTTATCAAGCCAAAAAGGTGGCCACATATTTGTCAAGATCCTTAAGAAATGTATCCCCAAAGAGGAGACCGTTTGCCAAAGGGCCAGCCTCAGAGGAAGCCAATTCTGCCAATTTCGGGTCAATGCGGATCAAGAGGGATTTGCACCTTTCTGCGGAAAAGGCGCAGTTTGCATAGCCGAGAAGACATATGGCCTGCGGGGACCATTCTAGCAGGACATTAGGATAGACAGTGGAATCGGAATCTTTGGCTTCAACCACCAAATCTAGGGCTTTCATGAGTGGACCAGATATGTCCAGGAGTTTGTCCTGGCAGCCGCGTTAGGCACTGTTGATTCCTTTTTCTGGGTCTTTGGCATACTTTTTTAGGAACGTTGCCATATTAGGGTATAGGTCCGGCATGTCTGCCACCTTGCTCGGGAGAGAGAGCCAAGGGCATTCGGAACGCAAGGTACTGCACACTTCCCTTTCGAGCCCTTTATGCAAATGAGCCTGCACATAATCCCCTACCTGAGGGGAGGGAATCCATTCCGTCTAACAAGGATGTATTATCTCATTAGGATTGAACTGCAGATTTTTCCTCTGGGGTGCAGTGAAGGACTCGCTAGTATTATGGCGCTTGGATGAGGATCGCGGTTCCACTTGAGAGTGGTCAGAATCAGTGGGCTGGGAACCAGAGTCCTCCGAGGCTTGGTTGGCCATTGCAAGAGCCCCAGAGGGCCCGGCGCTGCAGAAGCGCTGTAATCGTGATCTAGTAGGGCTGAGTTAGTCACCCTGTCTAAGGCCTCATTCCGGAATTGGCCAAGCTCAGTTGTTTTTACCTTGAGGGAGGGCGGGAGGGGTAGCGGATTCCCTGAGCCTGTGCCAAATTCCCCTCCGCCATAATTGAGTAGAGGCTGGGTGAAGGGAGGAAAGACCCTAAGAAAGGCCTCATTAACCGAGTACTGCACATGGACATCTAGTGCCTCAACAAGTCTCTTTTGCATGTGTTCTGATTATTACCCAAAGGGATCCTTCTCATTAAAGTAGTGTGCCACAATGGTGCAGCACACCAGAAGAATTGCCCCAGGGAAGTTTACTTAGTATGGAGGTAGACGGAGGAGCGAGGGCAGCCTCAATCAGGTGAAGAAGGCGATATACCGCCTGTGCCTGCACTTCAAGTTTGAGAGAGCCACCTAAGCCCCTAGGGCAGAGTCCTGATACGTTTAGTCAGCCCCATCGGGAGTAGAGGGAAAAATGGAGCACCCATGTTGTGTCTGCCCCGCAGAGAAACAGGAAGCTGAGTGCGGGAAGGGAAGGGAAAACCTGAGCGCATCAACAACGCGCAAGCACAGCACTCGAAGTAGAAAGAAGACTGGGTCCTCCGTAATCGAGTAGCGCGCCGACTCCAGAGTCCCCACTCCACACTGGCTAAACAATGAAGCGGAAACACGATCCCAGCTGCAGCCTTGAGGGCAGAATGCCGTAATTGACAATCTCCACAATCGGAGCGCGTTAAGGAACACCCGATAGGCCAATAATGTGAGAAAACATGCAACAAATGACAGAAATAACCGTAATACAGAAGAGCACTTATCGGATGCTGTGTTAACAGCAAAGAAAGAGGAGGGACGGAAGTTCCAAGGCACTATATATGGACTAAGGTCCTCATTGGTGGAACAGTATAGAAGATGGGGTTAAGGTGTCATGGGAAATGTACTTTATATTTCTGTACATTTTTTCATTGGCTGCTGTGTGTTTTAGTTGTAAAAGAAAGAGAAGCATAATCCGAAGCCTCTAGTCCTTCCATAGAATTGATCTCATCATCCTATGGAAAATAATTGATTTTTTTTTGTTTTGCTAAAGTTTGCTTCTCGACTTTGTACGTTAGTAATACTTAAGAGTCCAGGCCATGCTGAATGCAGCTATTAAGAAAGCATTTAATTTTTTCGGTTTTGTTGGTATGCAGCACACAACAGTCTTACTCCCTGTCTTTTTTGCAGCAGAATCATCTTGGTGTTGCAAGAGTGTCTGACAGATATCCTTAAAGGTTGGTTTCCATATGTCATAACAGTGTTCAAGTAGTGAGTGCAAGAGTCTGCTGAATGGGACTGATTACAAGAAGCCATTTTGGAAATACTTTGAGAGTCATGGTGAATACATAACTTTGTCATAGTGATGGAGGTTAATTATATATGCTTGGATTGTGGTGATACAAAGGAGTTGGAGGACCCATCACAGATTCAGTTTGCTAATTTCAGGATAGGTGATGTCTGCTAAATATTTTTCATGGTTTCTTTTATGGGTGGTGTGAGAAGTTGGCCTGGTATATGCTGTTAACTAATTAAAGTGGACACCTTGCACCAGTACAATTCGACTCTTATGGTAGATAGGTTTAAGACAACCTTTAAAGAAAGCTATCCTAGTGGTAGCTGTGGAGAGCAGCCTTCAGTCTAAGTCTTGAAGGAATGTAAAGCAGCTTCTTTTACCACACAATCTCCTGAATCACCAAATGAAAAGACACCACACAGGTATATATATCAAATATATATGTATTTATTACTAACAACTCTCTACTAATCTCTTTATGAGATTAGAAGTCAAGGACATATGCACAAATCAACGTTTCACAATAAATTAAGCACAAATATGGCTGGGGCCCTAGGGGCGTACCAGACCATATACTAAAAAAGAGACTTAGAAACAACGACTTGCAGAGAGACAAGGCCTAGGGCCTTCAGAAGTGCTGGGGCCTCACGAAACCACCCAAGGCAGGTAAGTAAAGGACCCACGGGGGACGCGTGCAGTGTGGATACACAGGCGCGAATCGCCGTTGACTTCAATGGGGCAGGTCGCGGTTGGAAATTAAGAGTTTTAGGATACTTCCGGAGAACCTACAAGCAAGTCACTTACAGGGTAAGTAGTTCTAGGGCCAACACCCACAGGAGCACCGTAGTGCTGGAGTTACCTCACCCAGGGAAGCCGGGTGCATAGGTGTCCTTTGGTGTCGGGTCGCGGCGTCGTTTTCAATGGAGGACAATGAAGACTTGCTGCTTGTGAAGTCCGAAGAAGTGTCCGGTGGAATCCAAGCCTGTATTCAGAAGATGGAAGACCTGAAAGCAGAGGGGAAAGTGTTCAAAGCCACTTGGCAGTGACTCGGGGCAAGGAAGATGGATGCCCACCGTCGTCGCAAGATTCAGGTCGTTCGCGGGTGCCTTGACTCTTCAGCCACGAGGTCCAGGAGGCGTCGACGACGACCAGGAGCTGGATTCGGCGTGTCCCACGATGTCTGCAGCTTACTGCGGTGTAGGCGACTCGATTGGAGCCAACAAGCCTTGGTAACAGCAAGTCTCGGGGAAAGTGTAAAAAGGCAATGGCGCAGACCAGCAAGGTCTGAGGGACTCACCCAGCGAGGGTAAGTCAGGGCAGGCCTGGAGCAACCTGGGGAGCCCTTTGGTTCTGTAGGAAAGCCTTCAGGGGACCCACAAGCCGGCTGGCAAGGGATCGCGAAGACGCCTCGGGAGGATTCGCTCAACAGGGGCCCACGGTCACTCGGGACGTGGTAGGCCTCTCATCTTCGGAGGGATTCCTGCTGGAGGCTAGTACCAGACGTGGTCCAAAGCACAAGTTCGTAGAACGTTGTGAAGGAGTTGCACTCGACAATAGTGCACGGTACCAGGGGTCGCGGTTCCTCGTCACTCTTGGGGTCCACTGGCCTCAGCTTCGCTGGGGACTCACGATGGCCTTTGAGAAGTCAGGAAATCCACTTCTTGGGCTGCAGGGACTTCGGACTCCGGCGGGAGCGGCGTAGTTTGCGACCGTCGTTTGTAGTTTTTGGTGCCTGCCAAGCAGGGGAGTCACTCCATGACTCCAAGGGAGATTCTTCAGTCTTCCAAAGGTAGTGGAACGTCGAAGGTCCAGGATTCTTCTTCAGAGCGTCGTCCAGGGATATCTAGGGTGCAATGCACAGGTTCCCCCTCTTATACTAAAAGAAAGGGAGGGACTAGCTCTATGACCCCACCTATGGGAGGGTCAGGGGAGTGGGTGGCTACACCCACTTCCCTTTGTCCAGTTTCGCGCCAGAGCAGGGGCAGGTAGCCCCTGAGCTGGTTTGAACTGGCATATGCACAGAGGAGCCTTCTGCTCCCCCAGTGCAGGACTTCAAAGCACTCTAGGAGTGCACCCACCCAGCCCCAATACACTAAACCCTGTCTGGGAGGTGGTTACACCTCCCCGTGACAGGATGCCTATTGTTGGGCTTCCTCCACTGCGAGTTTCGGTCATCAGCAGGAGGGCAGCCCAGTGTCTGTGACTGGTGGCATCCATTTTGTGATGCCAGGGCTCTTCAGGATTCCACTGCGTTTCCACAGTAGGTACATGTCTATCCCTCTAGAAGGGTGAAATGCTACCCCCGCCGCCAGGACTGGCGGGGTGGGGAGGGGTAGTATTCCAAGGTGTTTGACACCAAAAACGACATGTTTTGATGCAGCCTTTCCAAAGTTAGCATTTTACCGCGAGGATATAATGCACTTAAGAGTATATGGTTTAACCGCATCCACAAACAGCCCCAGAGAATGGACTCTGAGAGCTGCAGAGGGGCCCTGCTCAGGCAGAGGCACCCTCTCACATAGGAACCAAGCACCCTGCCCTCAGGATTGATAGGGCCTGCCTTAGGGGTGACTGATAGGTTCAAATGTGTGTGCAGGAGAGATATAGGAAACCTATATCTCAGTGAGGAGTGCTAGCACCACCTCACCCAGGCTGCAGTAGCAGGCCTGTGGTGTCCGATTTAGTCTGCTTCCCAGGGGTGGCATAATACATGCTTCAGCCCCTGGTAGGCCTGTGGAGTACCTATGCCCTTGGTACCTAAGGTACCATATACTAGGGACTCATAAGGTACCACAGTATCCAATCACTAGTGCACCTAGAGTGCACTCCAAGTCATTTAGAGAGAACAGAGAGGCTGGGGCCCTGATTGGCAAGGACCCAGCCAGACTATAGCCAGAAACCAGTGTAAACATCAGAAAAAAAGTGGGGGCAACATAAGAGGCAGATCCTACTCTCCTACACAACCCCCCCCCCAAACGCAGGGACACTAAACTAACCTTGACCAGTTGAGTCTTCGTGTTCTAAGTGGAAATACATTGGGAGTCCATCTGCATTGGCATGTTGGGTCCCAGGTCTATGTTCCACTGTATAGTCCATCCCCTGTAGGGAAATGGACCACCTCAAAAGTTTTGGGTTTTCACCTTTCATCTGTTTAAGCCATAGGAGGGGCTTGTGGTCAGTCTGAACTATGAAGTGAGTGCCAAACAAGTATGGCCTCAGCTTCTTCAGGGCCCACACCACAGCAAAGGCCTCCTCTCTATAGCTGACCAACGTTTCTCTCTAGGGGTCAGCCTTCTGCTAATAAAAGCTACTGGCTGGTCTTGACCTTCATCATTCAGTTGAGACAGTACAGCTCCCACACCCAGCTCAGAAGCATCTGTTTGGACAATGAACTTTTTGGTGTAGTCTGGACTCTGTAAGATGGGGGCAGTGCACATGGCCTGCTTTAGGTCTTCAAATGCCTTCTGACAGCTAGCTGTCCACTGAACCTTTTTGGGCATTTTCTTTGAGGTCAGATCATTCAAGGGGGTCACTATAGATCCATATCCCTTGACAAACCTCCTATAGTACCCAGTCAGGCCTAGGAAGGCTCTCACCTGTGTCTGGGTGGTTGGAGCAACCCATTCCATTATGGTTTGGATTTTGCTCTGTAAAGGCTGAACCTGGCCTCCACCTACAAGGTGGCCCAGGTACACAACCTGACTCTGCCCTCTCTGGCACTTAGTGGCCTTGATAGTGTGGCCTGCTTTCTGCAGAGCCTCCAAAACATTTCTGAGGTGGACCAGGTGATCCTGCCAGGAGGAACTAAAGACAGCAATATCATCTAGATAAGCTGAGCAATAAGTTTCCATCCCTGCCAGAACTTTATTCACCAACCTCTGAAAAGTGGCAGGTGCATTTTTCAATCCAAAGGGCATCACCACAAAGTGGTAGTGCCCACTAGGGGTCGAAAATGCTGTTTTGGCTTTTGCATCATCAGCTAATCTGATCTGCCAGTAGCCAGCTGTTAGGTCAAATGTACTTAGATACTTGGCTGAGGCCAAAGTATCAATCAGCTCATCTGCCCTTGGTATGGGATAGGCATCAGTCCTAGTGACTGCATTGAGGCCTCTGTAGTTTACACAAAACCTCATTTCTTTCTTACCACCCTGGGTATGAGGCTTGGGTACCAGGACTACTGGGCTAGCCCAAGGCCTATCTGAAGGCTCAATTACACCTAGCTCCAACATTTTCTGGACTTCAGTCCTGATACAGTCCCTGACATGGTCAGGTTGCCTGTAGATTTTACTCTTGACAGGCAGACTGTCCCCAGTGTCCACCTCATGGGTGCACCAGGTAGTCTGACTAGGGGTCAGGCTAAACATATGTCTATACTGTTGCAGAACTTGTCTGCACTCAGTTTGCTGATGGTCAGTGTGGCTGCTTGCCAAAGCAACACCATCCACTGACCCATCATCAGGGTTCTGAGAGAGCAGGTCAGGGAGAGGGTCACTCTCCTCCTCCTGTTCCTCATCAGTCGCCATGAGCAAGCCCATGTCAGCCCTGTCAACATATGGCTTTAATCTGTTGACATGGAGCACCCTCAGGGGGCTCCTGGGAGTTCCAAGATTCACCCGATAGGTGACTTCTCCCTTCTGGTCAACTATTGTATAGGGGCCACTCTACTTGTCCTGGAGGGCTGCTGGGGCCACAGGCTCCAACACCCACACTTTCTGTCCTGGCTGGTACACAGTCAGCACAGCCTTTTGGTCATGCCAAGCTTTTTGCAATCCCTGGCTGGCCTCCAGGTTTTTGGTTGCCTTTTTCATGTATTCGGCCATCCGGGAGCGGAGACCAAGTACATAGTCCATCACATCCTGTTTGGGGGGTTTGAGAGGTAACTCCCAGCCCTCTTTAACCAAACACAATGGACCTCTTACAGGGTGCCCAAACAGAAGCTCAAATGGGCTGTAACCAACCCCCTTCTGTGGAACCTCTCTGTATGCAAACAACAGGCAGGGAAGAAGAAGGTCCCATTTCCGCCTAAGCTTCTCTGGGAGTCCTTTAATCATTCCCTTCAGGGTTTTGTTGAAGCGTTCAACCAAACCATTGCATTGTGGGTGATAGGGAGTGGTGAACTTATAAGTTACACCACACTCCTTCCACATTGCTTTCAGATATCCTGACATGAAGTTAGTACCTCTGTCAGAGATGACCTCCTTTGGGAAACCCACTCTGGAGAAAACTCCAATGAGGGCTCTTGCCACCACAGGGGCTGTGGTGGTCCTCAGGGGAATTGCTTCTGGGTACCTGGTGGCATGATCCACTACCACCAGGATAAACCTGTGCCCAGATGCAGTTTGAGGGTCAAGGGGACCAACAATGTCAATCCCTACCCTTTCAAAGGGTACCCCTACCACAGGTAGTGGTATCAGGGGGGCCTTTGTTGTGCCACCTGCCTTACCACTGGCTTGGCATGTGACACAGGAGCGACAAAACTCCTTTGTGTCCTCTGACATATGTGGCCAATGAAAATGTGGAAGAAGCCTGTCCCAGGTCTTGTTTTGGCCCAAGTGACCTGCTAAAGGGATGTCATGTGCTAGGGTCAAGAGGAACCCCCTAAACTTCTGAGGTATTACCAACCTCCTGGTGGCTCCAGGGGCTGGATCTCTACCCTCAGAATATAGGAGTCCCTCATCCCAATAAACTTTATGCGACCCACTAGCACTCCCAGCAGCCTCAGCAGCAGCCTGCTGTCTGAGGGGTTCAAGAGAGGGGCAGCACTGTTGCTCCTTACTCAGATCTTCCCTAGAAGGGCCCCCTGCCCCCAAGAACTCAACCTGATCAGGCTCAAGTCCCTCTGGGGCAGTTCCTTCTTCAGGATCTGCTTCACCTCCCTCTGGAGGTAAATCTGTGATCTGAGACAGAGGGGAAGGCACTGCCTTTACCCTACTGCTCCTCCTCTTGAGAAGCATCTGGTCCATTGTTCCAGGATCCAGAGCTGGTTCAGTGTTATGCATTCTTGCTTGTGATCTAGTCACAGCAAAAACCTCTACAGGGATGCCCAACATCTCAGCATGAGTCCATAACTCTACTTCAGACCAGGCTGAAGTCTCTAGATCATTGCCCAATAGACATTCTACAGGGAGGTCTGCACTGACTACAACCTTCTTGAGGCCAGTTACCCCTCCCCAGGAGAAATTCACAACTGCCAGACTATGGTTGGTCCTGACATTGCTTGCATTGGTCACCTGGTACATTTCGCCCAGGATGATCTGTCCAGGGTCCACAAGATCCTCTGCCACCATGGTGACACTAGCACCTGTGTCCCTAAATGCCAAAGCCTGTTTGCCATTTATTACAGGCTGCTGTTTGTATTTGCCCAGATTACTGGGGCTTACTAGGAAGGACATGTCAAGGTCTCCATCACAAATCAGCATTGCCTGAGTGAGCACACTGACTAGGTCAGAGTCCACTTCAGAACCCAGGGTCAACCCTACTACACCCTTATTCTGAGTACTACCTCCACCAGTAGCTGAGCTAGGGGGAACAGTTGCCTTAGGGGCAGGAGTGGTGGAGGTTTGGTCTTTGGACTTGTTACAATCAGAAGTCCAGTGCCCTTTCTGTTTACAGAATTTGCACCAGGGCTTCTTTTGGCCTTTTCCCTGGTTGGATTGTGACTCCCCACCAGATGCAGATTTTTGGGGCCCTTGTGAAGACTTCTGGTCTTTTGACTTATCCCCACCTTTCTCAGAGCCCTTAGGATCCTGCTTCTTGGTGTCACCCCCTTGGTTCTGGGGTTTCTGCCTTACCCTTGTTCTGACCCATTTGTCTGCCTTCTTTCCCAATTCTTGGGGAGAGGTCAGATCCGTGTCCACCAGGTATTGATGCAACAACTGGTTCTGGCAATTATTAAGGATCTGTTCTCTCATCATCAGATTATACAATCCCTTGAAATCAGTAACCCTACTGCCAACCAGCCAACCCTCCAGAGCCTTGGTTGCACAATCTACAAAGTCAGTCCAGTCCTGAGTCTGTGCCTTCTGGGTGTCTCTGAACTTCAACCTGTACTGCTCAGTGGTTAAGCCAAACCCATCTATCAGTGCACTCTTCAGGACTTCATAATCATCAGCATCCTCTTCTCTAACAGTGAGGAGCTTGTCTCTACCTTCATCTGAAAAGGAGAGCCACAAGATTGTTGCTGCCCACTGCTTTTGGGGGACCTGCTGTACCCTACAGGCCCTCTCCATAGCAGTTATCCACTTGTGGATATCATCCCCACTCTGGTAGGGAGGAACAACCTTGCTCAGGTTCCTATGGTCTGGAATATATTCTCTGCCTCTAGGGACACTGTTGCTGCCACCAAGGGGTTCTAACCCCTCTCTTCTAGAAGCTCTCTGGATCTCCAGGGCTTCTCTATCCAGTGCCAACTACTTGGTTCTGAGGGCAACTCTTGCTTCCTCATACTGCAGCAGTTTGCACATTCTGTCAGAGGAGCTCTCTCTTATGGGAAAGTATGAGTTCCTCTGCTGGACAAATTCTCTGCCAGAGTGATAAGAGTGGTCAGATTTCCTGGAAGGGGACCTATGCCTCTCATCCACTATGTCAGTTCTCTTAGGGAGAATTCCTCTGTCCTTTTCAGGCCCCTTGGAGCCTGGCCCTCCAATCACAGAGTCTTGGTCATTCTGATTTTCATCATCTGACCCAGACACTGTAATTGACCCACCCACTGATTCAGACCCATTAGCTCCTAGAGCCAATCTAAGATCATCTGCTGTCAGCAGATCTATCAGGTGTAGTGTGGAGGGACTCTGTCCTAGCTTCA
Source organism: Calotriton arnoldi (assembly GCA_963921515.1). Taxonomy (NCBI): domain Eukaryota; kingdom Metazoa; phylum Chordata; class Amphibia; order Caudata; family Salamandridae; genus Calotriton; species Calotriton arnoldi. The sequence goes on from CAWUFW010007126.1 coordinate 987,068, forward strand.
GGTGTCTTTCAACACACATGGCTCTCAAGTCAGAGAAAGCCATGTCCTTATACTGAGGCTGAGTGGATCCACTGGTTCCACCCTTTAAGGACATTCTAGTGTTGTGCAGTGTTGTACTACCTACACTAGTTTGTGGCCTACTGATACTAGCTTGAGCTGTAGAAAGGGTGTGCTATCCCTTGGCACACAGCTCTAAGTTCAGTAGAACTTATTGATACTAAGCTTGACTTAAGTACCTATAGTGGTTTTCAGTTAGTAATTCAAATAGAGATTTTCTGGTAAAACAATAGCAAGCTGGAATCCCACACGCTGCCCACCAATGTGAGAAGTTGGCCTGGTATATGCTGTTCACTAATCAAAGTGGACACCTTGCACCAGTACAATTCGACTCTTATGGTAGATAGGTTTAAGACAACCTTTAAAGAAAGCTATCCTAGTGGTAGCTGTGGAGAGCAGCCTTCAGGCTAAGTCTTGAAGGAATGTAAAGCAGCTTGTTTTACCACACAATCTCCTGAATCACCAAATGAAAAGACACCACACAGGTATATATATCAAATATATATGTATTTATTACTAACCACTCTCTACTAATCTCTTTATGAGATTAGAAGTCAAGGACATATGCACAAATCAACGTTTCACAATAAATTAAGCACAAATATGGCTGGGGCCCTAGGGGCGTACCAGACCATATACTAAAAAAGAGACTTAGAAACAACGACTTGCAGAGAGACAAGGCCTAGGGCCTTCAGAAGTGCTGGGGCCTCACGAAACCACCCAAGGCAGGTAAGTAAAGGACCCACGGGGGACGCGTGCAGTGTGGACACACAGGCGCGAATCGCCGTTGACTTCAATGGGGCAGGTCGCGGTTGGAAATTAAGAGTTTTAGGATACTTCGGGAGAACCTACAAGCAAGCCACTTACAGGGTAAGTAGTTCTAGGGCCAACACCCACAGGAGCACCGTAGTGCTGGAGTTACCTCACCCAGGGAAGCCGGGTGCATAGGTGTCCTTTGGTGTCGGGTCGCGGCGTCGTTTTCAATGGAGGACAATGAAGACTTGCTGCTTGTGAAGTCCGAAGAAGTGTCCGGTGGAATCCAAGCCTGGATTCAGAAGATGGAAGACCTGAAAGCAGAGGGGACAGTGTTCAAAGTCACTTGGCAGTGACTCGGGGCAAGGAAGATGGATGCCCACCGTCGTCGCAAGATTCAGGTCGTTCGCGGGTGCCTTGACTCTTTAGCCACGAGGTCCAGGAGGCGTCAACGACGACCAGGAGCTGGATTCAGCGTGTCCCACGATGTCTGCAGCTTACTGCGGTGTCGGCGACTCGATTGGAGCCAACAAGCCTTGGTAACAGCAAGTCTCGGGGAAAGTGTAAAAAGGCAATGGCGCAGACCAGCAAGGTCCGAGGGACTCACCCAGCGAGGGTAAGTCAGGGCAGGCCTGGAGCAACCAGGGGAGCCCTTTGGTTCTGTAGGAAAGCCTTCAGGGGACCCACAAGCCAGCTGGCAAGGGATCGCGAAGACGCCTCGGGAGGATTCGCTCAACAGGGGCCCACGGTCTCTCGGGACGTGGTAGGCCTCTGATCTTCGGAGGGATTCCTGCTGGAGGCTAGGACCACACGTGGTCCAAAGCACAAGTTTGTAGAACTTTGTGAAGGGGTTGCACTCGACAATAGTGCACGGTACCCAGGGGTTGCGGTTCCTCGTCACTCTTGGGGTCCACTGACCTCAGCTTCGCTGGGGACTCACGATGGCCTTTGAGAAGTCAGGAAATCCACATCTTGGGCTGCAGGGACTTCGGACTCCGGCGGGAGCGGCGTAGTTTGCGACCGTCGTTTGTAGTTTTTGGTGCCTGCCAAGCAGGGGAGTCACTCCTTGACTCCAAGGGAGATTCTTCAGTCTTCCAAAGGTAGTGGAACGTCGAAGGTCCAGGATTCTTCTTCAGAGCGTCGTCCAGGGATATCTAGGGTGCAATGCACAGGTTCCCCCTCTTATACTAAAAGAAAAGGAGGGACTAGCTCTATGACCCCACCTATGGGAGGGTCAGGGGAGTGGGTGGCTACACCCACTTCCCTTTGTCCAGTTTCGCGCCAGAGCAGGGGCAGGTAGCCCCTGAGCTGGTTTGAACTGGCATATGCACAGAGGAGCCTTCTGCTCGCCCAGTGCAGGACTTCAAAGCACTCTAAGAGTGCACCCACCCAGCCCCAATACACTAAACCCTGTCTGGGAGGTGGTTACACCTCCCTGTGACAGGATGCCTATTGTTGGGCTTCCTCTACTGCGAGGTTCGGTCATCAGCAGGAGGGCAGCCCAGTGTCTGTGACTGGTGGCATCCATTTTGTGATGCCAGGGCTCTGCAGGATTCTACTGCGTTTCCACAGTAGGTACATGTCTATCCCTCTAGAAGGGTGGAATGCTACCCCCGCCGCCAGGACTGGCGGGGGGGGGGGTAGTATTCCAAGGTGTTTGACACCAAACACGACATGTTTTGATGCAGCCATTCCAAAGTTACCATTTTCCCGCGAGGATATAATGCACTTAAGAGTATATGGTTTAACCGCATCCACAAACAGCCCCAGAGAATGGACTCTGAGAGCTGCAGAGGGGCCCTGCTCAGGCAGAGGCACCCTCTCACATAGGAACCAAGCACCCTGCCCTCAGGATTGATAGGGCCTGCCTTAGGGGTGACTGATAGGTTCAAATGTGTGTGCAGGAGAGATATAGGAAACCTATATCTCAGTGAGGAGTGCTAGCACCACCTCACCCAGGCTACAGTAGCAGGCCTGTGGTGTCAGATTTAGTCTGCTTCCCAGGGGTGGCATAATACATGCTTCAGCCCCTGGTAGGCCTGTGGAGTACCTATGCCCTTGGTACCTAAGGTACCATATACTAGGGACTCATAAGGTACCACAGTATCCAATCACTAGTGCACCTAGAGTGCACTCCAAGTCATTTAGAGAGAACAGAGAGGCTGGGGCCCTGATTGGCAGGGACCCAGCCAGACTATAGCCAGAAACCAGTGTAAACATCAGAAAAAAAGTGGGGGCAACATAAGAGGCAGATCCTACTCTCCTACAGGTGGTTAGCACTTTAATTGACGCAGCATAAAAGAGAGAGGTCAAAACCAACCACATGGCAAGAAAAAATAAGCACGATGGGGAGATGCAGACCAAGGAGTTCAGATGAGTATGTCCAAGGACCAGGAGAATCCAGGCACCAGCATAAACAGTTGCTAGTGTTTAACCTGACCGATGTGACTTTAACAGCTGAACAACAAATGCTCCTTAACAAGGGGCTCGGATCAGTACCTACCCCAACTCTTGATCAATTCAAATTCCATTGTGTGATAGCTGAATTCTGCCGCAAGATAAAATGGAAAGCATACTTCAAAGGCCAAGACACGCCTCCATCAGAAGTCGATATCAACCTCAAAAGGAAATAAACCTCCTGTCTACGGTACTCCTCCGTACCTTTCGAAATCCTTCACTTTGAACAGGCTATATTCAAAGAAGTTGAAATTATCAACAACACACAAGAAACATTTTTTCAAAGTAACTAAAAAGGAACAACGAGCACTTGAAGAACTGAGGAACAACCAAGATCTGGTCATTAAACCAGCCGATAAGGGCTGAGGGATTGTGTTACTGAAATAAACTATCACACATAATGTACCAACTTATTGTCTGACACCATATACTATAGACGACTTACAGAAGATCCCACACCAAGATTACAAATAACCATCAACATTGTGGTTGAAGAGGCAGAGACCAACCTTTGGACTTCTAAAAAAGAGGCTATTGTCAGTCAAAAGAGCCAAGACCACCTTATTTGTATTCTCTGCCTAAAATGCATAAGAACAAACTACCTCCTCCAGGCTGCCCCATCGGGTCCGATATAGGTTCAATCCTGGAACCACTGTCTCAGTTTGTAGACTACTTTTTAAGACCCATAGTCCAGAAGACTCCTACATACCTCAAAGACACCAAGGACCTTCTAAACCATCCGTTGACCCAAGCACCTATATACTAGTTGGTCTAGATATAGAAAGCTTGTACACTAGTCTCCCACAAGACACCACATTACAAATCATCGAGGATATTCTTTTCAAAGATGAATGGCCATTTAACACATCTAGACACTTCATTTTGGAATGCTGCCGCCTAGCATTGACAGAGAACTTTTTGGAGTTCAAAGGCACACTATACCTCAAGATCCACGGAACATCAATGGGGAGCACCCTTGCCCCGAGTCTGGCAGGACTCTACATCAGTGTTTTTGAAGAAAAACACATTCTTAACGAGACCAGCCACTACAGAATAAGGATCCTTTGCTGGAAAAGATACATAGATGATATCTTCGTAATTTGGCAAGGGTCAGTTGACACCCTACCAGAGATCCTTGGATGACTCAACACTCGCGACAAATTCCTCAAATTTACAAACACCACTCATGAGAACACATTAGACTTTCTAGATGTCACCATTTTCTCTGAAGACAATTACCTCAAACCAAAAACTTACTACAAACCAACTGCAAAAATAGCCTTGTTTCATTCAATAGCTTCCACCCTCATCCGATTTTGACACATCCGATTTTGACACATTCGTCGCAATTGTAGCAACATAGGGGACTACAAACAACAAGCCCTGGACTTAACACATACGCTAAAGGAGAGAGACTATCCCATTCGAATCATTAACAAATGTCCACAATTCTTTCGCCATACCAACACACGTCTTTTTATTTTTATACTTATTGTACTTTTTTTCCACCTTTCAGGCGTAACATTCTCACATGGTTGCTACACATGCAACAGACAGCGAAGCAGAGCCCATATGGACTAACCTCCGTGCACTTTAGAGGTCCCACTTTTTCTCATGAACATGGAACGGATGAAAGAACACCATTTCTACACCGCACCATGCAGCAAAGCCTTTTTGTCCTTTAGAGGTCCCACTTTTCTCCTCTGACATTTGAATGGATAAAAGAAGACCATTTACACACCATACTATGCGGCGATGCCTTGTTGCTTCTATTAGGCCTGACATTCCTTGCCTGCAACATGTGGCCATCTACAAACTCATATCGACAAGTCACTATCTTACTGTTAATGTAGGACGCACACATAACATACAGCAGTAAGGAGCCATATTCTTTTACCTCCACACACCGCAGAGATCTTCCTTTCCACATCACAAGTAAATAAATATCATATTGGTCCTATACTTGGCAGGATCTGATAATGTTCTTTTATTTTTGTTTCATTGATTTTTAAAATCTCACGATATCTGCCTGTTGGTATCTTCTTCAGGCAATCTAGATCGTTATGTTGGGCCATACTGCGGTGCGAAGTCAAGTCTGCCACTCAGCCTCATATTTACATCTTAATCTTTACAGCTATGGATCATAAGGCCTTATTTCAATATATGAGAAGAATGGCCTTTTTCCCCATGCCGACAGATGTGCCGTCATGGATACACTAACTCAGTGGTTCCCAAACTTTTTCGACCTGCGGCTCCCTTGACCCATTGCCCATGGCTCCCACTGTTATTTTTTTTTAGGGCGGGTGCGGTGGTGTAAGCTCGGCCTCGAGAGTACATGCATATTTCTCCCTGAAAATGATTGGGATGAAGCTGATGAAGGTTTTATAATCATATACGCAGGGTGTTTCGTATTACTAAGGCGGCGCCTCTAATAAAATATTCCTAGTTACAATTCTTTGCCCATGCCTTTTTTAGAGTACCCTCTCAAACTTTTTTATCCCACTTACAGTGCTAGACAGTACCGCAATGCATATAGGCCCCATTGCCAAAGTGTTTCTGCGCTTGAAGAATATTTGCATACACTTCCATTTCTACCCATATCATACGTGCCAGCACACCTGTCTCAGCAGGGTGACTCATGATTTTGTAAACCACATACAGATTTATTTTTGCTGTCTCCTCCCTAAAATTGCCTCCGAATCAATGCAAATATAAAAAAATCCTCTTTTTTTTTTTTTTTAAACGTCCCTCTTTCTTGCTTCCAAATGTTGGCATTATGCCATATATGGTGATTTACCTCCCTGTGCTCCAGGAGAGAGCAGGCCTGTTTAGAAATGTGTGTGTACTGAAAGAAATGTGTACTGGAAGTACCTATGATTCAAGTACAAATGTCAATACTTAATACTTAGTGTGTTTAATTGACAGGGCAACTGTACTTTCCTGATAAATTGCATTGGTGTAAAATGCATTTGGAAAAAAACGAAACTATTAACGAGTCTAACAAAATAAATCAGGCACCTTCCGCTTACTTTGGGAGTTTTGGAATGTGAGTATCCAGTGAAATATGGAGGTCATCTCCCACGACATGCCGTCAATTAAGCACTACGTTTACAGCTTTAGGCATGTCACTTACAAATCATCGACATCATGCGTTTAAGTCTAATTGGTTTAACTAAAGCCAACAGACCCTTCAACATTAAACGCATTTAAGGGCTTGGTGCACGGCTCCCCTGGCTAGGTTTGGCGGCTCCCCAGGGAGCCACGGCACACAGTTTGGGAACTACTGCACTAACTGAAGTACCTTGTCTTTATCACCAGAATGCATGCACATAGCGGTTATAACAGCTATATCCAATTAAGGATAATTGAGCCTTATTACGGTTAGCGGGAGAGGATAAAAACCCACACTGCACTAAGATTCGGGGTGAGAGGGACAGGCAGCATTTCTGCACCAGAGCTGCTGGAGGTAAGGGTAAAGGCTGTTTTCCAAAATCCCAGCTGTTGATGGACCTTTCCTGACTTACACCTTGTCCCCACTTTTCACCCCCCCAGGCACTGGCACTCGCGTCTGTGATCTCTTGCATCCCATGGGGTTACATGAACCCCGTTGTAAAGGTAAATACTCATTCATGCTATTTCTGCATTAGGATTGCCCTTTTTGTGCAATTAGTTTTAGAAACTTGCGTACCCTTTCAAAAGCACACAAGCTTTCCAACAGTGAATGTACAATTTCATTGGTGCATTTATAACACAAATTTTGCTAATGCACACAAACAGTGCCTGGACTTGTATATTGACACCACCTTCCAGGACAAAAAAGTATGATAAACACTTACCTTCTTCTAAATTAATTCACTATCAATTGATGTATCCCAAACACCATCAAAGGTTACTTTTGAACAAAAAACAGTACCAAGAAACTGACGAGGCTTTTTCAAAAAACTATTTTCTTTCTGTTTAAATCCTCAACCGTCAAAGCCATTAAGAAATGTTTGGCTATTTCACACTAGTGATTGCTTTTTCCAGCAGGAGGCCAAAACAAAAACAGTTAAAAATGTCCCTAGGTTCATGCTGCCTACTAACTGCAGGCATTTACTGCCAAATGCCTGGGTACTCTCACTAACCAGACTTGGGCAAACCATTTTTTGTTCTGGTTCCTTTCTCTACTCTGTTTCTCTTTTGTGAGGTTGAAACTCGTTTTTGCTTAAAAAAATGTCTTACTTTCCATGTTTGAAAAAGAATGGTAGATACAGGAAACAGCATCCTGCTTGCAGAGGCACTAATGTGGAAACCCTTGTTATAGCTGCCAACTTGCCTCAATTAATGTGTCACTCCTTTAGCCAGCACTGGCTTCTTAGCCAGCAGTCATGTCCAGTTATTTGTTCATTGTTAATGTAGTAAAACAGTCAATGGGAAACTGTTTTAGGTGTTGAAGCATTCACTGCTCTGAATTTCTCAAAAATGTAATTTTATGTAAAAGTACTTACTGTATGTGCTTACTATGTGAAAACAATCATCCATAGCTACATGACTTCAATTTATCACCTCTTGCCACAAGTGATGGCCAGGTTAAGTTTAGATAATACCTGAGTTTAGGTATCTTCTACAGCTTTCTGGAAAGCCTCAGCAATGACTATGTATTGTATTGGATGATAATATTATACATTTTATCCGTCAACTATACTCCCAGTCCTTTGCATGTGTTAGCTATGGCAATCAGGGAGAATGCACAAGATCTTTCCCAATTTTACGGGATGTTAGGCAGGGATGCATCCTTGCCCCTTGTTTGTTTTCACTGTATACCAACGGTGTGGAATCAGCAGTGAATCATGAGGTGACTGACGTGTCCATGGTAAACAAGAAACAGATTCCTATCTCAGGGCCGGCTTTAGCGCTGGTGGCGCCCAGTGCGACAATGTTAGTTGGCGCCCCCAATGACCACCTCCACCACAGATTCTCTCACTAGCACCCTTTAACAGTGGCCAAGTCTCCATAACCACTCTCTCTCAGATGCATTGAATTAGTTATATAGCACCACTCATACCAGTAAAGGATGTCAGAGCACTTTGCAACACACACACATTACACAGACAATCAAACATGCATGTGTAAATCAGTGTATAGGAAATGTTACATGAGCCAAAGGACTAAAAGTGTAGGAGTCACATGTCATCCATAATGGTAGGCAGTATAGTTTAGGAGTGCTTGATGTGGAGAAGCACAAACTCAGAGCAGAAAAAGAAAAAGCATAGTTGGGAGTTTTCTTTAATAATAAGAATTGATTTCTACCCAAATTAACCCATTTGCAACATTAATCAATGCTCTAATGTATACTTTGCAGTGTGTATGCAGTTCTATGATGAAAGTTAATAGCTCACTGTTCTATATTAGGACTTTAAGTTATAAATTGCAAGTAACAAAAGGATGTCTCTTTTAAAAGCAGTAACCTGCTGATCAATTTACGTTATATGTACTCTGTAATCTGCATGGTACACGTTCTTTGCAGCAGGCATATTAACCCTCTGCACTACCTTCACATAAGTCAAAACAACTATACAAAACTCCAATCTCTCTCCAGGAAGACCATTAATCACAGGAGTTAACTTGACATTTTTGTGAGGCCTGGTAATTGCTGAAGGAAAGGGACGCAGCAGCAGGAGCTTTAAAAACATAATAAACGTGGCGTGGCCAACCAACATGGCCGCGAAGACGTGACTTCGCTCGGCTCCGTGACAGAGCCCGGTGAGAATGAGCTTAGCGGTGTCCAGTCCCGGGCTGATGGCCATTGGAGAGCGGGGACTGGACTTTTAACTGACAGACTTTCCCTGGTCACCCGAGGCCGGTGAACGGAGTCCCGAAACAGCGTTTGGTATGCGGGTCTGCGGCCGCCTAATCAAAATGGCGGACAGACCCCGCTGAGATTATTGATCGCTTCCCGCTGATCGGAGGGGGCGAGGGCGACTGAGCGGCTCTCCTGAGATGCCGGATGCCTGGAAGAAGATTGGGGACCCTACGCTGGCAGAGGCGACTGGCAGGAGAATCTAGACGGATTTCGCAAGCGCCTGAAATGGCGGCCGCATACGGCAGAAACGCCCGGCAGACTTAGGAGGTTCCCCAGAGGCGCGATACACACCAGCTCCCTGGAGGGGGTCGCGCGATGAGCTTCTGCCCCCAGAAGAGTGCGCCAGCTGTGGCGAGTCCTCAGGGCAAAGACTGGGTCCTCAGGGCAAAGACTGGGCCCTCGAGGCGTGCAGACATAAGAATGTGAGAGGGGCCCCTCCCCCAGGGATCGAGTACTTGCTGCAGCAGCAGGCTGTGAGCGTACAGGGCTGCAGATGATCAGAGAAGAGGGTAGTTGGCCTGGATCGGCTTAGTTGGACCACATTGCGCATCGAGGGAGGGGGAGACGCCCCAAAAGAGATGCCTGACCTCAAGATGGCGCCGGCTGTCCTCCAGGCAGGAACCTATGAAACCCAGCGCGAAGAGTATCCATAGAGCTCACGCCCCAGACGGGAGGGGAGCCGCCATACGTGAGCAGGCGCTACAGAAACACGAAGTCCGCCTGGAGGTGGGAGGAGGGCCTTGAGCCCGGTGCCATTCCAGATTTCGCGCGACGGAACTGCTTTCCCTCCTCTGAACCTGTGGCTTTAGTGCGGAGGGCTGCAAAGTGTGCCGTGGAATTGCACCTATGCCATCCAAAAATGTGCAGCCCAACAAGGTCTCCAGCTACTTCGGGGCGTCCAAAGCAGGAGAGGTGCCGGAGGAGGACACTCAGGGGGCGGGGAGAATGGCGCTCACCCGGGAGGACCTTCTTGCTACCCTGAGAGACTTCAAACGAGAGCTTAGGGAGGACATAAAGGCCGACATAGGAGCCTCCTTCAAGTCGGAAATGGGCACCATAATCACTACGCTTCAGGCGGACGTGGTCTCGGTTGGGGCGCGCACCCTCAACCTGGAAGCCAAATGCCAAGACCTGGAAGGCCGCATCCAACCACTAGAGGAGGGGGCAGAATTCCTCACTGCCCAGTTGAACTCAGCGCTTCTAAAGTGTGAGGACTTGGAGAATCGCTCCCGAAGAGAGAACATAAGGGTGTGGGGCCTGGAGGAAGGGAAAGAAGGCACGGACATAGAAGCCTATATGGTGGACCTATTCAATAGCATTTTAGGCGAAGGGGCACGCGAAGTACTGCTGGAACGCATCCACAGGGTGGGCCCGGCTTTGCAGGGGAGAAATCAGCACCCGAGGGACATCCTAGCCAAATCTGCCTCCTTTAACGTCAAGGAACTGGTGCTCCGGAAGGCCCGGGACCTGGTGAAATACCAGGGTGTGACCTGCGCGCTATTCCAGGATGTAGCCCAGGCCACGTTGATGAGACGCCAACAATTTCGTCTGATCACGTCTATCCTGAGGGAGCGCCACATTAGATATAGGTGGACATACCCCTTCGGTCTGGCCTTCTCCCTCAACAACAAACACCAGCACTTCACGGGGGTGGAGGGGGCAGCGGCCCTGCTCGGCCTAGAGAATTCTTCACCACACAGAACCAACACCGAAAGAAGCCCCTTCCACCAGGCCCACGCGCCGGGGAGCTACGGGGGGCTGGCAGACAACTAGGAAAGCAAACAAGAAATCATCCTAACAAGGCTCTATGCCCAGCTCGCTCTTTACTCAAGCCTACAGAAGTATCGGCCTGCTCGTGCAGGCGGAGGACAATTTAGAATCCTCTCTGGAATGATCGGTCTCCCCCTGGACAGGGGCCAGCGCCAAAGAAAGGATCTCCTTCCCGTTTGACTATCCGCCCCGTATTGGTGCAAACTGGATTACATTAGCCGACAAACGCCAACGCGATGGTCGGATTTAAGACAGCACTCTGCCAGGGATAAAGTCTATTAGAGAACTCTCACGGGGCTCTGGGTGCGGGAGTGGTCTTGCCCCAGTAGCCACCCGAAGATAAGGTCACAAGGGTCCTTGCAGACTCTTGAACAGTTCATGTTTTTTGTTCATGTAGTTGTGTTGTTACATGTTCTACCCAGGGACCACAATCTAAATGTGATGGGGAGGAAGGGGTGTTCCCCGGTACTGCTTGCGTCAAGACGAGGGGGCAGATGGGGGTTAAATTAATGTCATGGAATGTGAGGGGCCTCAACTCCCCTAACAAAAGGCAACGCTTCTGGAAGTTTATGGGGGATCAGGGTCCACAAGTTGTGGCTGTGCAGGAGACTCATCTCAAGAGGGGAGAGGAAGCGCGCCTGAAACACAGACACCATCCCTTGATATTTCGGGCAGCTAACCCTAAAAAGCAAAATGGAGTTGCGCTGTTTCACTCCTCAGCTCACTTTCACCTTGAAGCCTCGAAAAGCGACAAGGAGGGGAGGTTTGTTATGGTTAAGGGCTTGCTACTGGGAAGGGCCTGCACGATAGCTGCAGTGTACGCACCTAATGTAGGGCAGGCAGAATTTCTTTCGGCCTTTCTCTTGTCCCTAGCGGGATTCGCCTCGGGGGAAATCGTCCTCATGGGCGATTTTTATCTCATTTGGGATTCTCAGATGGACATCACGGAACCACAGAGAGCTGGGGAAGGGGTGTTCAGCAAGGCCCTGAAAGTATCCATGCAACAAATGGGCCTTCCAGACACCTGGAGGACCCTGAATCCCGACATGCGTGACTATTCCTTTTTTTCCACACGCCCACAGGTCATACTCGAGGATAGACCATATTTTTATTAGTCAATCACTCATTCATACGTGTACGGCCTCCCTCTTTCTCCCCATAGCTATTTCGGATCATGCTCCCCTGAGCTGTGTATTAAACTGGCCAGCCCCACGCTCTAAACTGACCAGATGGTACTTCCCGGAGGTGCTGTGCAGGGATAGACTACACAGAGATGACATCCGTAAAGCTATTAGGGACTTCTTCACTATTAACGACCCCGCGGATACATCCGCTGCAAACAATTGGGATGCCTTTAAGGCGCACATAAGGGGCCACTGCATTTCCCTAGTCACTTCCCTCAGGAAACTCCAGACGAAGGAATGCTTGGAGTTGGAACAAGAGTTGCTCAAAGCAGAAGACACCCATAAGGCCACACCCTCTGCTCCGGCCCTTAGAAGGATCACAACCCTCAGAGGGAAGTTAAATGCCATCTACACTAATAGAACGGAGAAGACGATATTGCGGCTCCAAGCCCGTGGGTACGAGGGCAAAGATAAGGTGGGCTCTCTCTTGGCGAGGTAACTAAGGGCTAAACAGGAGAAAGACTATGTAAAGCAAATCATTAACAAGAATGGGGTCATACACACCAATGAGGAGGGGAAGGCCAGAGCATTCCACGACTTTTACAGCACATTATACCAGGCAGAACCTCCTCAAGTGTCGGACCAGACGCAATATCTAGGTGCTTTGGAACTTCCCCAGGTCCCGGCATCAACCAACGAGGAGTTGGGCTGTGCCATATCCCAGGAGGAGGTGCAGGCAGCCATTGACTCACTCAAGCGACATAAAGCCCCGGGTCCGGACGGGTTAACGGCACAGTTCTATCGAACCTTTGCCGCTGATTTAGCCCCTCAGCTCACTGTACTATTCAATGATATTGCGGTATCCCAAGCGGTTTCACCCTCCATGGGGGAAGCCCTGATAGCGATGATCCCGAAGGCGGGTAAAGACCCTCAACAATGTTCCTCCTACAGGCCTATCGCTCTGTTAAATCTAGATGCAAAACTCTATTCTAAAATCCTGGCCACTAGACTGGAGAAAATTTTACCCACTCTTATCCACCCTGACCAGTCAGGATTTATCAAAGGGCGCCAGATCCACGACAATCTACGCAGGGTATTTCACCTTATAGATAAGGCCCAGAAAAAACAGATTCCAGCGGCCCTGTTATCGCTCGACGCGGAGAAGGCCTTTGACCGGGTTGACTGGACCTTCCTACAGCTCTCTCTGCGTCGATTCGGGTTCTGCAAATCCTTCTTGGGGATGGTACGAGCTAATTTTAGTGCCTCGAGATCTAGGGTTCTGGTGAACGGAGTGGCCTCTGATTTTTTTTAACTTAGCTAGAGGTACCAGACAGGGCTGACCCCTCTCCCCGATGCTCTTCGCCCTTAGCATCGAACCTTTCGCGACTAGGGTGCGCGCAAAGTAACAGATTGGTGGAATTCGATTCGGAACAGATGACCACAAAATCTCGTTGTTTGCCGATGATGTGCTCTTGCCAATAACTAACCCGGTGGCCTCCCTGACTGAAATACATCAGGAGCTGCTGCAATTCGAAAGGGTATCTGGCTTTAAGGTTAACCTCTCTAAATCCTTCATGCTAAACTTAACTTTACCCCCAGAGGTGCAAAGGGTGGTTGAGGGGATGTCTTCCTTTAGATGGGCACGCAAGGCAATAACATATCTTGGGGTACAAATCACCCCCCAAGCTGAGCAATCTCTACAAGGCCAACTTTCCTCTACTGCTTAGACGGCTTAAAAGTGATTTTAAAAAATGGAGTGCAGCTTACATCTCCTGGATAGGCCGGATCAACACAGTAAAGATGAATGTGCTTCCGCACCTTCTCTATCTTTTCCAGGGGCTTCCTACCCTTCCAGAAAAAGGGTTATTTCAAGAGCTGAAGTCCATGATTATTAACTTTCTATGGCAAGGGCAACGAGCGCGTCTTTCTCACCACCTCTTGACGAGGCCCCGCCCAAAGGGGGGGACTTGCTCTTCCGGACTTTCTAATATATTACAGAGCAGCCCAGCTGAGGGTCCTAGGCGAGTGGTCATTGAGGGAGTCGGAGAAACTGTGGCTTCACATAGATAGACCGGTGACGGGTAGAACCATTTGGGACCTGCCTTGGCGACAGAGAACGGATCGGTCAGCCAAAGCCTATTTGAGCATACCCACCGCAACGACCCTCCAGGTATGGGACACGGTGACCAAAACCCTGCCGGTGACTACATTTCCATCACCCTACACTCCCATTCACTTTAGCTCTGCCTTCCCCCCAGCGCTACATGAAGGGCCCTTTGATCACTGGAGGAAAGGAGGTTGCCTCATGATCTCCGATCTTTTTACTGGAGGGAAGATTCGCTCCTTCACTGACTGTGTAAACCACTTTCAGCTCCCACAAACTGAAGGCTTCCATTATACGCAATTAGTACACTGTGTCCAGCAGCCGCAGATGCGACAGGCAGCCACCAGAGAACTGCTCCCGTTGGAAAAGTTCGTCCTATCTGGCAACACAGGGAGGGGTTGCATATCCTTTCTCTACACGCTCATGCTTACACTGGGTTCTCAGCGATCATTACGTCACAGAGCATTTTGGGAGGGCATTCTACCAACTGCGCCATCAGACAAGCAATGGGGAAACCTGTATAACGATATAGCGAAATTCAATCGATCCATGTTTCTGAGAGAGGCCCACTATAAAACGTTATATGATTGGTACCTATACCCACAAAAACTACTAAATTTTTCCCAACACGACCGATTGCTGCTGGCGAGGTTGTGGCCTTCTGGGGGATTTTAAGCACTTATGGTGGGATTGCCCGGCTATACAGCCCTTTTGGGAGGAAATACTTTCCCAGATTAAGCTCATATTGGGGTACCCGATTGGCGACTCAATGGAACATATACTTTTGGGGGTGCGCAATCCAATTCTCAAATATCAGACCCAGGGGGACCGGTCCATCATGTGGCTGTGTCTAGGGGCGGCCAAGATTACTCTGGCGGCAGCCTGGAAGAAACCTGAACCTCCCTCACTCACACAATGGCATGTCCGCTTATGGCGTGCACTGGCCCTGGAACAAATGCAAGGTCTTTGACTATCTTTGGAACCCGCTGGTGGCCTACCTATCGGAGGGACTCCCCCCTATTTGCATGCAGCCCCAGACTGAGGGCCTTACATCTCTTCCTGATCTAATAAGGGATTCCCCTCCGTCGAGGGTGGGCCCCGGGTGGCTCCCCCTCACATGTGACTACCCCTGCACTGGTCGCGGGGGGCTTACTTCTCGTTCCCTCTCCACATAGAAGACTATAAGCATATGTGTTTCCCTGGGTTTGGTTGGGTTTTTTGTCTTTTCTTTTTAATCTCTTTCTTTTCACTTATTTGCTGATGTTTTATTTCTCTGCAAATGAAGAAGTGCAAATATTTTAGAACTCAGCTTATAGGCCCTGGGCTCTACTGGTTCGGAGGGTCATATGTTTATATTTGGACTCATCGCAGGGTTCCCTCCTCTGACTTGTTCGCGGGAACAATCTGAAACTTGTTACGAAACTGTGTTTGTATTATAGCCATCTAATGCTCGGATTGTGTTCCTGTGGGAAAAAAAAAAAAGATTGAATGCACTCTGGCTTTTACAAAATGTTTGTAATCTTTGAATAAAATTCAATAATTTTGACAAAAAAAAAACATAATAAACTTGCAAACACAGCGCCCCCAGGAAGCCAGCACCCGGTGCGGTGGCACCGGTCACACCGCCCTAGAGCCGGCCCTGTCCTATCTTGCTATATGCTGACGCCGCCGTATTGGTTGCTAGGACAGGTTTAACCCAGCAAAAACTAATAAATAATTATGTGTCATACATGGCTGCATTCGATCTTCAGGTTAACGAATCAAAAACCTATGTCCTAATAATGGGGAAACAGCCAAAAAAAAACTACCATCGTTTTTTATTGCAACACGGAAAATTGAAATAACTAAGACTTTCTTATATTTGGGTGTACTTTTTAATAGTTCAGGGTCTTGGACAAACGTGATAGAGAACAGATGTAATGCCCTAGAAAAGAGCGCCATGGCCATATGCTCGTTCACAAAAAAGTTGGGCACAAAGCCTTTGGAACCAATTAAAAAGATTTATTGCGCTAAAGCTATTGCTTCAGCTACATATGGAGCAGGAATTTGGGGTATAACAAGAAGTGAGCTATTGCAACAGAAAGAAGATAGATTCTTTAAAAAGTTATTTTCTCTCCCAAAAGGTTGCTCAAATTACATAATGCACATAGGGCTGAAGGTTCCATTTATATCTGATTTAATATTTATATCCTCGGTCCTACTTTGGCACTCAATTTGGACCAGGGATACAGTGAACTTACCCAAAATATTATAAGAGACTGTTTATCCCTTGAGCAGGCGCATCAGATTCCATGGCTGCGGTATGTAAAGGTTACCCTGACAAAATTGGGATTTGAATCCCTATTTTCTGATCCTCTTACTTGTATGAATAACCCTAAAGTGGAAATCAAATCTCGCTCGAAAGAGTATAGGGATAATGAAAGATACGTACTAAATTGTAATAAAACCATGGTGGCATAATATTTGGGCCTTCCACCTGCTCTTGCGGAAGCAAACTCATATCTGGTGTCTGTGACAAATGCCCAACACCGATATGTACTCTTGAGATTTAGATTAAATCTTATCCCTTGCATGCTGGGCTTTCCATCACAGACGTACTCAATCAACGAACTCCCAGTTTGCCCGTGATGGCATTCCCACCCAATCTAACCTTCATTTTATATTTTTCTGCAAATTTTGTTCATGTGCACGGAAAAAGTATATTCGCCCATTGTTTTTGAAATGTACGTTTTTACAATGTCGCCCAGCTCTGTTTTTTCTCCAACCGCTCCCTGACCCTTACGTAAATTTCACTGTTGCATCCTATCTATGTCTGGTTTTATCAAAAAGGAGATTGTTTAGTTCATAACTTGTATTTTAATTTACTGGAGCACTGTTCTGCACTTTGTATTATTTATAATATGAATTGAGGTCACGTTTAAGGGGCACTCCCTTTTTTATCTGATATTATTTGCTTCTAGTCAAAGTCAGTAGATGGTAGATAAATTGGCCCGCTGTCTGCAACCCAACTCGTTTCTGTACCGCACTAAGCACTTTTTGATATATTGAATGAACTCACCATGTTTTAATTAGTGTTTTTTAAAGTTTTAACATGGTTTATTTCTGTGTTTTACCTTGTGTCTTATCTAAATGTGACGGGAATGTACCACAACTCTAAATGTGTATTTTATGAATTTCTGTACTTTTATGATCTTAATGTTTAAGATCGAATAAAGTTATTTTGATTGATTGACTGACTATGTATTGCTTGAGTCTTTCTGTCATTTCAGTGACACAAATTCTGCTGAGTTCTCCGACTATAAGAGCTATAAATCCGGGCACACATTCCCAGATTCAACATTTCACTCAGGCTTCATTTATACAACCATCCATGCTTCAACTAACCCAAAATTATCCATGTACTCAGTCAAGTATACATTCATCCATGCACTCAGTCATCAATCTAAGCATTTATGCACTCACATAAAGAAACAATCACACAAAATTGTTAATGAGTAAAGAAACACTTTTACTTAGAAAAAGGATAGACCTATTTGCTTTGCTAATGTTTCTTTATATAAGAATTTGTTTGATTGTTTGTGTTTGAGGATGGTGAAATACATTTTTGCACTGAGTCACTTTTAATTCCTTGCAAATATATATAAGCCACCCATGTATGGCCACATTTTACTTTTTATTTATTTTACAATTTTATTTTTAATGGCTATTGTGAATGTTTGCAAAATAAAAAGAGGTCTGATAAGGCCAGACCTTTTGGCTTTACCAATACTTGTTGCAGGGGGAAGTCAGTGACCAAAGGAGGCACAAGTAAATAGTGGAGATTTATGGTATCAACAAAAGCACTCTAAATGCGACACACCGGGGGCGTATCCAAGATGGCGATCGAGTAAGTCGTTCAACTTGGAGCCCCGCTGGATTTACAGGCCCGAGCTGCATATACCACGGACGAGGATCCCAGCAGCCGCACCGATCTCCTTCAGACTGCAGGACACACGTGCAGTTTTGCTGGGAGCGTTGAGGGGACTGGTGGGAGGTGGCTTGCTGCTGTGTGTGGCGACCGGATGTCCCGAAGCATCAAGGGAGCTGGACCTGGAGGGGGGCGGCGGCAAGGCACTGGTGGTTGTGGTGCGGCCCACATTCAGCCTGCCCCATGGTGCCCTTCACGGGTGAGTGCTCGGGGGGGGGGGGGGAGGCGTGGCAGTGCAGTGTGGCGGCCTGGGCCACAGGGTCGCGGTCGCTGACCGCATTCAATTTTGCGGCCTCCTGGACTTTTGTGCTGCCCCCGCTGTACATCCGAGGCTGGGCTGCAATCGATGCAGTGTGGTTTACCCTCCGGGCCATTGCCTGACTCCGGTTTGTGCGACTCACGGCTGCGGCCCTGTCATGGCGCGCCCGGACTGGTCTGTGCCGCCCCCACTGTGACTTGAGCCAGAGCTGCGGACGGACGGAGCGGGCTGCTCTCCACTCCCCCCCTCCCCCATTACCAGCAACCATTGTGTGGAGCATTTGGCAGCCCTCAGCTAGCATACAGCGGCCTACTTGGAGGGCGCTGCGGCGTAGTGGAGCTGGTGTCCTGCAGGGGGTGGTGAGCTGTGCACGTAGACAGCCCTGATTATGCGACTGCCCGCCATCCCTTGCTGTGGAGGGGGGGGCACAAGACAAGGGTCGACTACTGTGGCCTTCTGCGGCCCACTGGCGGTGGGCCAGCCTGTCTCTGAGATGCTCTATCCGCCCCTCCTTCTTGCTGTGGAACTCAGTTGACAGCGACATTGATGTAGAAGCACCGGGTGACTTGTCCCTTCTGTGTTCCCCTGGGCCCTGGTGGTGGCGGTGCAGTGCACAGAGCCCCTTGGTACGACCGCCCCCCAGGTGCCTGTTGGAAGCTCTGCAGGGCTGCGGGAGATCCTGCAGCCTGGGATGTGACCGGGCAGCCAGTTCATCTTTGCCTGGTACAGGAGGGTGCGTGAGCTACTCCCCTTGGGGCTGTGGGACACTCCTGGGGCTGCGCAGGGGTCGTCCCTGCGACGCTGCATGACTAGGGGCGCTTGGAGCGTCTCTGCTGCGAGGTGCCCAACTGGTGCTTGGGAACTCTGGCGTGGTGGCTAGTACGCCTTGTGATCCCATTGAGGCCCAATCATGTCTTCCCACCACACAGCGAAAAAAGACCCTTCGATTAAAGACATTTTTGCTAAATCTACCGCTAAGAAACTAGAGGTGACACCTGAGTCTAAAGCGCTGGAGCTCTCTGCAGATGACGCCCTAATAGGTGTAGTAGCTCGAGATGATTCTCCCATCACCAAGGCGTTCCTGGAGCACCTGCGGGATGACTTTGTAGGGCTCAAGCGGGATATTGTGACCAAGATTAAGGCGCTCCGTCAAGATATGGAAGCGGTGGGGGCGTGGCTAACCGCCGAACATGGCGGACGCAATGTGAAAGAGCTCCGCGCCCGGACCGGCAAATCCTGAATAAATCCCATGTAACTGGGTCCCATCCGCGACAGTAACATCGACTGTGGACCTGCGGAGTATCCGGAGCGTGGATTGCCCGCTGTTGCGCCGTCTGGAGTCCCCCGAACCACCGAGCAAGGAGTAGAGGCCGGACGCCGGGAGGAGACCGCATGTGCCGGGGGACGGGGAGCTGGCGCCGGGCTGCGGCGGCAACACTCCGCAGCAACAAAGACATAAAACAGCAGAGCATAGACCCCCATTCACCCTCCTGTAAACACGGATTGCCGGCTGGAGTGTGCCCGGGACAGAGTGAGCGAGGGCTGTGCTCGGCGGTCTGCCCCGGGCCCTCGCTGTCGTGTGTGGTCTGGCGGGCCGTACTGATCTCCCCCCCTCCCTTTTAACTACGGAGCAGCAAGAGCCCCCCCATATCACCGGACGGGCCTCTACCCAGAACATAGGTGGTGAGTGCGGGGTGCGCGACCGAGGCTCTTTGGTGCGCCGGGCAGGACACAGCCCAGGGGGGCAGGAGGCCGCTGAACACTGACGGGAGCGGAGGGCGCTGCCTGTAATACCGGTTACATCTGGTATCCTGCGACTACCCTTGGTGGCGGCGTTCCACTAATTAGGGCGCCTGGGCCTATCGCTGGGCCTCCTGCTGGACACAAGGCTGAGTGGTGGTGTGCAAGCACTGCTGGACCGTTAAGGCTTGGGCATGGGCTCCCCCCCACTTTTGGAGAGGTGCACAAATCCATCAAGGGACAAACCTGCCGGTGTTCTGGCTGGTGGTGGAGCGCTGGTCACTGCGCATTCTGGGTCTGATCGCCGCAACGGGACCGGCCGTGAGAGCCTGGCGCAGCTGTGGGCCTGGGGAGGGCGCCTCGCCCTTCATCGTCCTTCCGGAGCGGCTGCAGTGAAAAATTGAAACCTTTGCAGGCCCTTGGCTCCTGTGCCTTGGTAAGGCCCCCGGTAAGGCCCTTGGATGCTGCTCGGGGGGGGGACCGAAGGGTGTGCTGGCACAGGTGCTTTGCTCCAATGCGGGGGGACTGCAGTCATGCACCGGGAATGGTAACCACATAGCACCAGTTGGGGAAGACGGACCTTGTCCACACAAGGCTCCTGTGCTCATGAGCCTACGCGGGGGTGGCCTGCGCTGCATGAAGTGAAGTAATAAACATCAACCAGTGTACTTACTCTGCAGGCACTGCGGACCACAATCTAGCGCTGCACCAAGAAACACCTCAGAATGGGGCGCCCCAAAGGAAAAGTACCTGACACCAACACTACCTGCTGTGCGCAGGTAGTGTTGGTGTCAGGCAGCTGGAATGAATAGACATCCCTACCCAGCTAACAAACTGTATCCCACCCACCAATCTGGAGACAACCCCGGATAAATTAGATCTAATCCTACAGGAGGTGAGAGACTCGAGGAGATCTATTGAACAACAAATTGGTGCCCTAACAACTGGTTTTACCCTCCTGAAGGAAGATCACGCTAAACTTGCCGCCACTGTAAAAGACAACAAACTCGCCCTGGCAGAGATGCTACCACAGCATAAAGAGCATGCAGCGCAAATAACACAATTGCAGCGACAGAGTTGACGACGCTGAAGGGAGAACTCGGCAGAACAACGTCCGAGTCATAGGTCTGCCAGAACGCAGTGAAGGGCCAAATGCTACTAAGTTCATGGAACAATGGTTTCGCGAGGGCTTATCGGATTTCTTCTGCGTGGAGAGAGCACACAGAATCCCCACTGGCAGGCCGACAACTGGGGCTCCACCCCGCCCTATGATTGTCAGAATATTAAACTTTAGAGACCGGGACATGTTGTTTCAGAAAGCCAGGGAACGGTCTCAAAATCAATATGAGAACCAACGGGTGTCACTGTACCCAGACTACACCATGTTAGTGCAGCGCAGGCGATCCCTTTATCAAGAAATCAAAAAGAAGCTCAGAGCCCTAGACATTAAGTACGCCCTGCTGTTCCCAGCCCGACTGAAAGTCATTCATGACCAAAAAACACAGTTCTTTGATACCCCAGAAGAAGCAGAAGAATGGCTGGAGATCATGTTCCCTCCGACGGAATCTGGGTCCTCCTCGCAAAGCATCCCCCAGACCCCCAAGAAGCATTCGAAATCGTCAATCACGCCACAACAATCCAATCAACAAATTCCAAGCCAGGAACCCTACACCAGAGCAAGCTCAGAAAGGGCGCACGGAGGCGCTGGCAGCGGCCAGCACGCTTCGAGACTGCAATCACCACACAACCTCTGACTCCTCAGATGATAACACTGTTCACTCCGATTTGGAGAGTAGCCTAGCGCTATTTAGAACTGTGACACCTCAAACTGCTGATGGTTTCCTGGGATAACGTGACACCAGAAGGGGAGGTCTGAAGAGCGTAGACAGTATACTTTGTAAGGTAACCCAAGGTTAACCGCTGATAGCGGCGCGCACACACACACACCCTCTCTCATTCTCGAATTGGATATATTGGTAAACACACCTGGTCCGGGCCGCGGCGAGCTCGTATGTCACTCACCTCATTAGCAGGGTCATTAGAAATCACCCCCCAATAGCGAAAGCAACTACTAACTTGTTAAATGTTCACACTGTTGTGAATCTAGATTGGACCAGCACAGTTCTAGTGCTGGACCGTGTATTCAATGTTATAGTTAGGGGGTTCTTGGAACATGGCCCACCCCATATACTACACCACATGTCTTCGAATCCGACACATCTAATACACATGCAAAACAGATACAGCAACACGAACACATGCAGGGTACTTATAATCACCCGGAACGTGGGGGGCTGGGATCCATACACAAGCGCCATAGAATACATGCGCAGTTGAACAGACGCAAAGTACATGTAGTGTTCATACAGGAGTCCCACCTCACTGAAGCAATTAAATTACGCAAGAAATGGAGAGGCCAGGTATTCTCTGCATCATATTCAGCTTTCGCCAGAGAGGCAACAATCTGGGTCAGGTACGGAGTCCGGTCTAAGGCACTAGAACAACAGACGGACCCACTTGGGAGATACATATTAGTGAGAGGCACACTGGATGGCACACAGGTAGTGCTGGGCAGCCTGTATGCCCCTAATTTTGAACAAGATAAGTTCCTCATGGGTCTTAATTAGCGTGCTGGACAGCTTACCCGTGGATACTAGGCGGGGATTACAACTCTGTCATGGATATAAGCATAGACCGCTCACATCCCCCTATTCAAGGTGTAGGGTCGATAAAACAAGCAGAAGCACTATGTAGATGGACAGAAGGTTGGGCACTGGGGGACGTATGGCGCCTAAAAATCCGACCAACAGTGAGTATTCGTTCTTCTCCCCGACCCATCAACTCCATACCCGGATAGATAGGATACTCTACTCTGTCCTCCTTACTGCACAGATCACACACACACCACATACCTAGGTAAGACTTTTTCGGACCACAACCCCTTAGAGATCACCCTAGCCTGGGGCAGGATTCCCACCCCGGTCCCCACCTGGAAATTATGGCCACAAATGTTGGAATACTCCGTCTTTCGTAGCGCACTGGCAGGGGTATCACAAACTACTTCACAGAAAATGCTGGTACAGCCTCCACGCCCCACATAGAATGGGACACCTTCAAAACTGTGAAAAGGGGCACAGCCATAAGCACCACAGCCGGGGCTAGGCAGGAAATACATAATAATCTCAAAACAGTCAAAAACACCATGAATAAATTAGAACAAGAAGCGGTAGGTGACCCCACAAAGACAACGACGCTACAGGAGGCCCGCATTAAACAAGCACAACTGTTGGAAACCCTTAGACAAATAGATTACAAATCATACACCCAGACAAAACATAGCGAGGCCGATAAGGCAGGCATGCTTCTGGCGCGTATAATACGAGACGCGCCCCCCCCCCTATAACAGTATATGAAATAACCACTCTGGGAGGGGACATTGTGGACACTCAGCGGGAAATCAACGAGGCTTTTTGCGAATATTATGAATCACTATATCAATCCCCCCACAATTAGCGGATGACTCCTTAAATGCATTCCTGGATAACCTAATATTCCCCCAGCTGAATCGAGCAGCCCAAGACAACCTATCTGGCCCCATCACTAAAACAGAAATAAAAGAAGCTATCCGGGATTTACCACGAAATAAGGCCCCGGGCCTTGATGGCCTACCAATAGAATTCGATACCTTCTCGGATGCCCTGATCCCGCAACTAGAATGACTATACCAATCTGCGTTAGACACGGGGACACTCCCCTCCACCACAATGCAGGCCTTAGTAATATCCCTCCCTAAGCCGGGTCGCTCGGCATCAGACGTTTCAGGGTACCGGCCCCTATCACTCCTTGCTACTGAGTACAAAATATTAAGCAAAATCCTATTGCGCCGCCTACTCCCATACTTACACAAGTTAATCCACCCAGATCAATGCGGCTTTGTACCAGCGCGTAGCACTTCACTGAATATCAGGAGACTTTACCACGTAATGGAATCAATTCCTGTAGGCCACCATAATGCCGGCTGCATTACGCTAGACTTATGACAGGCATTTGACACTCTCAGATGGGATTACATGGTCAGGGCCCTTGAAAAATTTGGCATTCCACCAACATACTTGAAGTGGGTACAACTCCTATACTCAGCCCCTACAGCGAGGGACCGCACTGGTAGTCACATCTCGCGTGCATACCCGGTTGGCAGAGGTACACGGCAGGGATGTCCCCATCCCCCCTATTATTTGTGCTTGCGTTAGAACCTTTGGCCATTAATTTACGGTCATCTGCAGAACAGATGGGCATCAGATATCCGCCTATGCAGACAACATAATTATTTATGCCAATTACCTGACCAATGCTCTAGAGCCGACACCGGGGATATTCTCACAATTTGCACAGATCTCGGGCCTCACCATAAACGAGACAAAGTCTCAAGCCTTTTTCTTCTGCCCTGGAGAACATCCAGACGCGATCCAATTTGGGCAACTCTCCCTCTCTGTAGCGCAGCACACCTTCAAGTACCTAGGCATCCAAATTTATAGAAGTTCGCAAGACTTAATAGAGGGCAACTTAACCAAAGCAATAAGGGCACTCAGATCACAGATGACCTTCTGGACCTCACTGCCGCTGTCTATAATGGGGCGAGTGGCTATATCCAAAATGGTGGTCCTCCCGTGTCTTTTATATTTCTTTACAAACTTGCCGGTATTAATCCCCGCCCCTGTATTTAAATCACTAGACACTCTACTATCGGATCTGATATGGGGAACTGTCCGCCGCAGGGCGGGCCGAACTAAACTACAATTATACACAGATAAAGGAGGACTGGGCGCACCTGATCTCCGTGCATATTGTTATGCGAGCCAACTTCAATGGCTGTCGTACTGGCTTGCCAGACGCAATCTGCACGAATTAGGATACACAGCCCAAGATATTAACCGAGGTATTCTGCACACACTGCTGTTACCTCGGGCCACAATACCCCCGGGTGCCCCGACATTACTGCGTACTGCGCTAGCATACTGGAAGAAGACGCTGCACTACACACGCAGGTGCCCCCCATATGCAGATAACACACCGCTACTAGGTATTCCTTCACCCACGGGCCTAATCACTAAACAGAATCCTCGCGTGATCTGAAGGGGGTGGGGGGTCACCACAGTGGGGGCGCTGTTCGACAACTGAACCCTAATGGACCACGAAAATTTCACCAGGCACAATGGGGTACCAGGTAATCTATATTTAACACACGCTGCAATACTCCACTATGCCAAAAGTCACTGGGCCCCACTTAGGGTGGAACCCCCAACACACAAACTGGTGCGGGCGATTTATCTAATGGGGGTAGGACGTCACTTTACGAAATGGCTGTATAAAGGCATTAGGGCACATACAGGGGACTCTCCTTACTGACGTCCGCAACAAATGGGCTGAGGATCTTGAGAAAGATCTGACCGATAAAGAATGGATTATGATGTTAGAATACCCCAAAAAAGTATCCCGCAATGCCAAATTCAAATTCATTCAGTACATATTACATAGGGCCTACCTCACCCCGCACCGTTTGCAACGTATGTTTCCGGCTACACAACACCATTGCCCTAGATGCAGGACGGCAGAAGCCGATATCCTACTTATGTTATGATCATGCCCTTTGCTCACAGAATTTTGGAGACATGTAGTCTCGAGCATTAGTTCGGCGACAGGCCTACCTATACGGGAAACAGCTGGCAGCTGCCTGATGGGTATGACTTGGCACTCAAAAACACAAAAAGTGCAACTACGCTTCACTGACCTAGCGCTACTTATAGCGAAGCGCTCCATAACAATGTGGTGGAAGTCAGCTAGGTCCCCAACAGTTTACACATGGCACGGGGAAGTGGTGAGGTGGGGGAGCGCGGAAAGCGCTGCCATCCGACGTGAGGAAGCCCGGGATCTACGTAAAAAGCCTATATCGAGGGACTGGGACCTCGTAATGGAAGCATTTAAGTCACTTGAACCTACACCTGTCCCCGCAGCCCAGGAGAAGTAGTTATGTTCAACATGCCAGTCCCTGCACAAATAAAACAACCCTAAGAATAGTTCTGTAGCGCACCACTACCACACAAACATGGACTGCCCCTACATGAGATAATGGGGGGCATATGTCTGAGCCCGATGACAACACTATGCGCCGGGGTGGGGCCAGCAGAGTTGGGAGAGTTGGGTGGGGAGGGAGGGGTAAGTTAAGCAGTTTCGGAATAATGTTAATACACTTGTATAGGTACCTAGGTAACCGGCTGCAGATACAATCGAACTGCCTATGCATTGTACAATACGTTATAAGGTATGCTAAGCTTAACAAAGTAAAGCCTTGATCGAATCTTAAATGTAATTGTGCTGCATACTACTATACTACATGCACCACATGTACCTATGTTTGTATAAGATACAAAAACTCGAAAAACCCAATAAAGTGTGTTAAATGAAAAAAAAAAAAAAGATGTGGAAGTGGTGGGCTTGAGAGTGGCGTCATTGGAAGAGGGCAGGGATAAATGGGAGGAAGAGTTGGAGGGCCATCGCCAGGAGCTGCTGGAACTACGTGACCAAGAAGCAGACCTCCGGTATCAACTTGGAGATCATGAGAATAGGTCCCGTCGCTCTAAAATACAAATTAAAGGCATCCCGTTGCAGGCAGTACCAGGCAGTCTCGAGGACTTTGTCACTCGCCTCTTTAAACATGTGGTCCCTTCCCTGCAGGACCAGGAGATCATCCTGGATTGCACGCACCGTGCTGGGCGGCAGCCCGCTATGCCGGGCCAGCCTCAGGATATGCTTACCTGCCTCCATTACTACTGGCAGAAGTAAGTTATTATGGCGACCACCCGAGAACTGAAAATCGACTTTGAGGCTCTACCAAGACCTTTCTCCGATGTCACTTCAGCACCAGAGAGCCCTCAAGCCCTTCACAGATCTCCTAAAGGCTCAGAGCATTAGCTATAAATGGAGACATCCTTTTCGTCTCCAATTTGTGTGGCAAGATGACGTTCGAGTGGTACGCACTCTTGAAGATGCCGAGCACTCCCTGATATGCCGGTCCTGCAATCTGCGGCACGCATGACATCCCCACAGCGAGACTCATCATCCAGGGGCAGATTTGCGGCGCTCCACAAGGCAGAAGTTAAAAATGTTGCGCAGGCCGTCCGAGGCTGACAGCTGGGAGGCTGGCACCAGACTGCTTCAGCAACTTCAGCGCGAAGGCGACCATAGGGGTGCAGATTGTGAACACTGATTGGCACCGGGTGTCTCTTCCTTTCAACTGGGCTTGCAAATCTTACCCGGCCTTGCTGGTAGCCGCGGCCGACATGTGGATTTTGCACCTCCTCTGTCACAAGTCTGTTACTTCTCCAGCGAAGTACCTTCGTGCTAATACCACATCCCAGTCGGTCCTGCTTACAACATGGACCCTACCTATCGCTCTCTGGTTGTCCCCAGGAGGGCGAATTATCTGTTCTATTGTTCCACTTCTTTCCCTCATGTTTTTCTGTTCCTCTCTTCCCACCCATAGTAAGGATAACCCTGCATGCCCCCCATAGGAGGCCTGGCGCGCCTTTACGCTGGAGGTGTAACGACAGTCCCCACCACATGTATCTGCATAGTACTGACTATACTTAGCCTCAACGTTCGAGGCCTCAATGCACCTGCTAAACGCATAGCACTCATCTCCTTCCTTAGACACTAAATGCGACATTTGTATGTTACAGGAAACCCATCTGCTCCAGAGTGATTGACTTCTCAATACCTCTGGCCAAGAGGGCTGGGGTGGCTATCCTGCTCGCTACCCACTTTCCAGGGTGGGTGGAGCGGGTTTTTATGGAGATCCGGGCATACTTTAAGCGTTGCATGTCTTAATCCAGGGCACTAGTTACACCATAGCCATGGTCTACGCACCTAACAAACATCAGGAAGCTTTGCTTCGGAACTCACTGGGCCGACTGTTGACTTCCCCAGTACAAGGACTTAGCGGTGGGTGGAGACTTCAATATCGTAATGGACATACACAGGGACAGATCTACCTTGGGGGTGGGACCGGTCGGGGAACTTATATCGGGCCCTGGACATTGGCTGGAAGAAGAGGGATTAACAGAAATATGGCGGCATAAACATCTCACAACTTCAGACTACACTTTCTTCTCAGCTGCCCACCAGACATATGCCCGCATTGATTATTTCTTCACTTCCCCAAGGGTGACTCGAGACACGGTCTCGGTAGACATTGGGGCAGCTGCTCTTTCTAACCAATCTCCCATAACTCTGTGGCTCAGTCTTGGCAGGCATCTGCCAGTTCTCCCAGGTTGGCGGCTTAATGTAAAGCTCCTCACCTACGACCAAATACGAGCAGATACCCTTACAGCCATAACTTGCTTTTTGAAAATCAATGACACACCTGATGTTTCGGTTACCACGTTGTGGGAGACGTTCAAAGTCGTGATCTTATTGCCCTGGCCACAGTCTAGAACAGGGAGCGGCGAACCAAACATCACCTTCTGAATTTGCAGGTTAAGGAGCTCGAGGTCACCCACTCCCGATCGAGCTCGATTGCGGTCTGCTGTCAATTGACAGCTGCTCAGAAACAATTACGGATGATAGACATGGGGAGAGCGGAATATGCCCTGCTTCGCATTCGTCAGAAATATTATGCTGGTGGTAAAAAGGCGGGGTGCATGCTAGCGCACCGCCTGAGTGCAGGCAACCGATCGGAGAATCCCCGAAATACGGGGAACGGATGGCGCCCTTTGGCACCAGGATGAGGGCATAGCTGATGTCTTTCGACCTTTTTATGCAACCCTCTATATGGCAGAACCCCTGCTGGAATGTGATGTGAGGGCGTATTTATCCCAGGCGCCCACCCACCCTCCCCCTACTGTCGCCAAACTACGTTCATCGCTCTGGATGTAGACATAACTTCGCAGGAAGTCCTAGCCGCCATTCAAAAGCTACATCCTAACAAGGCACCAGGCCCGGACGGCTATAGTGCTGAATTCAATAAAGCCTTCGCCCGCAGCTCGCCCCTGTCTTAGCGCGGATGTTTAATTCCTTTACTGAGACGGGTACATAGCCGGACTCCATGTGCCTAGCCATGGTGATCCCCATGGCAGGCAAGGACCCCAAATGCTGCTCCTCCTGCCGTCTGATCCCTATTTTAAATGTGGACGCAAATTTGTTTACCAGTGTTCTGGCCCAAAGACTGGTCCCCTACGTTCAGGGCTTGGGTGATCCTGACCAAGCCGGATTTATCTCAGAGTGAGGATGCAGCGACAACACAAAACAATCTTTTGGACAAAGTGCAGCGCACGTGGATACCAGCCCTGTTGCTCTCGATCGATGCTGAAAAAGTCTTTAATCAGGTGCATTTGCCCTATTTGCACCTCGTTCTACAAAACATGGGTATTGCCCCACAGTTTCGCAGCTGGGTACATTCGTGCTATCTCGCCCCCTGGCTACAGTATGTGTGAACAATGCGGTCAACCTCTTTCCCCATCACGCAGGGAACGAGGCAGGGTTGCCCCCTATCTCCCCTGCTTTTCGCGCTCTATATGGAGCCCTTCGCGGAACGCATACGAAGCAACCCCCGCATAACAGGCACCCGGAGGGGTGGGAGAGAACAAAAAATCTTCTGTACGCAGATGATGTTAGCTTGACCATCACTGACCCCGAAAGCACCTTGGCAGCCGTGATGGCAGAGCTGTGTTCAGTGCGGCCTCCGGGTTCAAGACCAATTTGAATAAGTCCTCGATCCTTGGCATAACCGTCTCTAAAACGGAGAGAGCCTGGCTTACTGCCCAATTCCCCTTTCAGTGGGCAGAGAATGGGATTCCATATCTGGGGATACAGGTCCACTCCACACACATGGCTACCGTAGCCCAGAACTATGGACATCTCCACACCAACACGCGGTCTGATCTCGCTAAGTGGAAGTCCCACGACCTAACTTGGCTCGCGCGCATAGCGACTATTAAAATGACACTGCTTCCCAAACTCCCATGTTAGGCAGACTTTGGCCCTCCAACCCCCTCCCCCCGAGGATGCTGGACAAATAGCAAACCCTTATCTGGGACTTTGTCTGGGAAGGTAAGAGGGCTAGGATGCCCAGAGCCCGTGCCTATCTTTCACTAGCGGCAGGAGGACTGGGAATACCGAACCTGCGCTGCTACTACCAAGCAGCACAATTGCACTACATGGTCTCGCACTCAAACAGAGAAACACTGGTGTTTCATAGACCAGGTGATTGCGTCCATCCACATTTGGAAGATACAGTGGCTGCCAAAACCACGCAGGCCAATCGGTGTCTATATATCACCAGTAGTGAGGGCCACCATTGGGGTTTGGGACATGGTCCAACTGCGGCACGGCCTCTTTACACCAATATCTCCTCAGACACCACTGATAAGTAACCCAGACTTCCCGCCAGCTGCCATGGGCTCAGCATTGATGGCCTCGCAGGAAGCCAACTGCAAGCGAGTGAGAGATTTGTTTGATGCTGAAGGGCTTAAGGACTTCCCTGCATTGCAGTCTTCCTATGGTCTTCCTGAGGCGGCACGATGGCAGTACCTGACAGTGGCACATTGGGTGACTCAGCCTTGGATTCGACCGCACGCTAGTAGGGTAGTAACACCTTTTGAAAAGTGGCTTCTCACACGTTTCACCGACAAGAAACTACTGTCGGACCGCTATACTTTTTTAGTTACACCGCAGAGTCCCCTAAAATCACCTGCAAACAACAGATGGGTGGGGGAATGTGGGCAAACCTTTACAGACATGGAATGATATTCTACACTGCACGCGCACGTCTGCGATTAACACCACTAATAAAGAAATGCTCTTGAAGATTGCTCACTGCTGGTACGTCACCCCGGCCAGGATTGCCGCCTGGGATCCCGCAGGCAATTGCCGCTGCTGGTGTCATTGTGGTGGAAGGGGTCTTGGAAGTGGTAAACACCATGTTCACGACGGATATTCCCAGGTTACCAAGCTATTTTCTTTTGGGTCTCCCAAATCTCCTCACTTATCCCTTACGATTCACTATAGGCAGAGCCATTACCCTAGCATTGGGAGCGGCTAAGCAGCTCATCCTCGCCAAATGGCGTACGGACGCTATACACACACACTGACTGGCTACATAAACTATGGGACATAATAGGGATGGAAAAACTGACGGCAGTGGCTATGCACCACCTTTCCCTATTCAAAAGGATGTGGCAACCCTGCCTCAAATATTTTGCTGATGAATTCCGTGAATTGTCCTGCCCCCGATACTTACGAATACCGCGCTTAACTTCAATGACTGTCCCTGATGACCACTAGATTGTCTGAGTTCACCTCCATAGGCCTTAACAACAACGCACGCCCGAACGCAACCTCCTCCCTGTTCTGATCCCCTTTTATCTATTCCCTTGCTACTTTAACCCTCTATTTGATCTCTCAGCGATGCCCGCTCATGATGCTTAGTACACAAGTCACTACCGGCCAATGGATGTAGGTGGGCAGTTCTATATTGTTAACTTCTTACAATTAATAAAACAGATCTAAATCTTAAATGTGATACACCCCAGACACTCATTGTAGGAGGCTGGCTTAGTATATGGTGCACCCTTATCTAAGTGAAGCACCTT
Organism: Calotriton arnoldi; assembly: GCA_963921515.1. NCBI lineage: Eukaryota > Metazoa > Chordata > Amphibia > Caudata > Salamandridae > Calotriton > Calotriton arnoldi. The sequence continues at coordinate 1,018,786 of CAWUFW010007126.1, forward strand.
TCACTAAACCAGGCAACCCTTATGGTGATTTTAGTGGTCTTAGGCAACTATAGAAAGCTCTCTAAGTGGTAGCTGTGGACAGCAACTCTCAGGCTTATCTTGAAGGAGTGTTAAGCAGCTTGTTTTACTAGATCTAATCATCTAGTGTAGGTTAAACGAAAAATAACAACACAGTGTATATATAAAAATATGTATTTATTACACAACCCTCACTAACACATTGGTATATCTCCTACCCGGAGATATAAACACAAATACACAAGAATACTTCAATTGTAAACAGGTAAGTAGCACAAAATACAGTGGCCTCCAGGGGGAGACCAAACAATATACTAAAAAAGTGCAATGTGCACTACGACCGAAGTCGGGACTTGGACCAGGAGACTCCGAGGAGCTGGGGAAACAAGGAACCACCCAAGGTAAGTACCCAGGAACCCCATGGAGGCTGTGTGCAGAGTGGAAACACAGCCGTGTGTCTAATAGAAGTCAAAGGGGAAGTCACAGTTGCAGTTTTGGAGAAGAAGGCCCCTTCCCAGTGGACCCTGAAGAAACCCTGTGGTAAGAAGGTTAGAGAGTGATGGAGCAGGGGAAACAAAATATTTTTTTGTACCTCTTCTTGGAAGTTAATGACCCCATAACGATTAATGATACTAACCGTTTGGAACGCATGAACTAATCAACAAATGCACCTTTTTATTAAACATTACACGTGGGCAACCTGCTGGCATTGCAAAATCTAATTTATTTACAAATATGAAGCAAATTAACGTGAGTATTGTGATTTGCGTAGTAAATAGAGTAAATTGCATGATTTGTGTTGCGTAGTAAAATTGCACTGTGGCAAAGAATGCAGGTGGTAAGTAAAATGGCTTTAAATGTCGCTTCTGCTAGGTAATACCTAACACGGGTCTTTAGAATGGCGGGTGGTAAACAGAAAGGCTTATTTTCCATGTTTTAATTTCCGTTGTTTTTGTTCTTATATTAGTTTCATTTGGGCCTGCTAGGCCATGCTTCGAAAATGGCCGCTGGAAAGGACGAGATGGCGTGCGCTGAATAAAATGGCCCCGCGCATGGGCAGTGTAAAGGCTCCAGTCACGTGTATGCGGCCTGTGCCCGGAGTGAGAGATGTCAAGGCCAATCTGACCTGCAACGAGGATTGTGCCAAGAGTTCAGCATATATGCATGGGAACGGATGAGAAAATCGAGCGACAGGGGATGAACTAATATGTGACCATCAGAGTTTGTTACAAAATGGATTAACAAATTGGACTACTTTTGGACATTGTGATCATGAGTCTTAATGTGTGCGTTATTGTCCCCAAACCGGTTCGAACAAGGACGGCAATGAGGTGACCATCACCACCCCTCCAATGGACCAATTAGCGTGATTCTTGCCCCTAAAGATTGCAACTTTTAAGTGTAGAGAGCCAGAAAGTAGGGTATAAGAGAGTCTGCTCTTACGTTGTGAAAAAACTTCTTCGTTTATTCTATCCTGATGCTGCGAGAGACTCTGTCATTTTGGACTAATGAACTTTGACTGGGGAAGGAACGAGACCGTTGCGGGAGTTGCCTGGGAGGAGATTGCGTCCGAGGAGGTTAGCGGGACAGTCAGTCAGTTTTGGGAGTCCATCCTGTGATCTGCAGTTCATCTTTCTTTCCTGATGAACCATTCTTGTCATCGCCCTATGGCCAAGGGTAATGAGTATTTCCCATCTTTATTTTTAACCTTTTTACTTAAATGCTTACTGATATAATAAATGTATTTGCCTAAATTGAACTTTACTTTGCTTAAAGAATTTCGATAAAACTATATGCTAAATCTAGAAGTCTGTGGTGCTTTAAATAAAATTGTGTTTTATAAGTGTCAAAGGTTTTAATTGTGATTGAGCTGGACTTAATCGCCATCAACTGATTCTACTAGTTGGTCCATCGACCGAATAGCGGAGTACCTTGATGTTTAGAACCGACAGGATCCGAGGTTAATGTATATAATGTATAGATTATAATTCTGTCATTTTTAATAAGGTATCCCGCTTGTCCAGCAACTCATTTTTCCTTAGCGCTTGATCCAGAGAATTGAATGAATGTATGTATGCGGTGTTATGGGCCCCACCGACATAAGTTTCAAGTGATCAAGGTTGCGTAGGTGTTTTTTTCTGGATTAGTGTCATAAGGAAAAATTTATATTAGCCGCGCTGGATCAGATTTCTTGGTAGCAGAGTTATGGTTACTATAGATTAGTTTGGTGATTATTGATTTTTCATGTCTAACACTCTATGTTGAGTTTGTATTACGTTATGTGTAAGTCAGAATTTTGAAGCTTCCGGGAAGTAGGAAGTGGACACGTGTGGCAAGAGAAGTCACACGGAATTGTGCATTGTCTGATTTCAAATTTGGTGATAACACAGGACTGTGTTATGTTAGGGAAATTTCATGTATGAATTGCATTTGAGTGAAATAGCAACAGGTTTTCTTGTGAAACTTTGGCCTTAATTCTCAGGAGCAGTGTAGTCTCCACATGTGTTTTATCCCCAGAGAAACGGGTTTACCTCTTGCTTGAGAGAAGGGTAAGGTAGAGAGAAGTGCTACACTTATCAAACGAAACAGTATTCTTGTAAGTGGGAATAAACTATCTCTTTTGTTTGGAGAAACAGACAATGGTAATGTGTTTTACGTTGTAACTAATCGATTTAGTTGAAAAGAAAACTGCCGATAATTTTTGTGAAGGACGGGTCAGTAGAGGCAGGAGTAGAACTGACGTCAACAAGAAGCGCGCTGGTATTCGCTAGTTGTGGAAGAACGAAGAGTTTCCTGATTGGTGCGTTGGTGTGAGACGCGCTGGGATAGGTTAGTGTGAGAGTGACGTAAAAGCTTTCTGATTGGTGCGTTGGTGTGAGACGCGCTGGGATAGGTCCGAATAGCCGAGCAGTAGAAAGAACCGATTGGTGAAGGATTGTGTGAATTGCTTCGGCAAAACAACAGTGAAATGGCTTATTATAATGAATATGATAGAGAGAAACCGTCATGGTTTGCGAAGCTTAAAAACTTTAAGAAAGATAAGAAGGTTGTAACTAGGGAAGGAGAAGTACTTCCTCCACCGAAAACACCAGCATCTTATATGATGATGAAATATGGCTATCATACTTGCATTTGGTTGGAAAATTGGGCGAAGTATACCAAAGACGATGGAGTATTGGCATTTCCAGAAAATGGTTCGTTTAGCACAGCAGTACTTCGAAATTTGAGAGAAAAGATGATGAGACTTGAACCGAGACCTAGACCGACACAGTTCGAAGCCTTAGGTGAATGGGAAGATGAGATGTATGAAAGGGAAAGACACAGAGGTGCAAAGAATTATAGTTTAATTCATGGAAGAGTATGGGGTTTGAATCATGAAGACAGGATGAGACGATGGCGGTATGCTAGCATGACGGATGGCATGTTTCCTGTCAGAACAGTTGAAGAATTTACAGGGAAAAAGTGTACGGAGAAAAAGAAGCATGCAGTAACAGAGAGATATGGGTATGGAGTTAGCGACACAGAGGATGAGTTGCTGGAGGACATTTTAAATAAAAGTCCCCCTTCATATCAACAGGATTCTGTGGTGGTGACACCAAATGCACCACCAATGAGAACTGTAATAAATCAAAACCCTGAACAAATGTCTGAAATAAATAGTCCATTTAACAAACTAGAAATACCACAGACTGTGAAACATGGTAATACATCTGAATTAGCCAGAACCACAAGAGAGTTGACTGAAAAGATAAGAGAACTGACAAAGAATATGGAAGCTGTGACTCTGCCAGTAACTATAGGGCCAGTAATCCCACTATTTGAAAATCAAAAGATAGATGAACACTCCTTAATAATTCCATTAAATTCCAGTATGCAAAAGGTAAGAGAAGGGATCATTCTAGAAAATAGAGAGAAAGAAGATTCTGTTGGTCCATTTAGGTCACGTCACCTGTAAACTTGACAATTAATGAGAGTCAGATAAATAAGACTCCTATGGGAGCCGAGTCAGCAACTGAAACCCCGGAGAGAAGTGCAAATTGGATAGAATTAAATAAAACCCCTGTGGGTCCGACTGCAGAGGAATTAAATGATTGGGTGAGGAGCCTGCAGAAAAAAGATGCTGAACTACAACTTTTGAATGTGGTCAGATTAAAGATAGATATGGAGGAATTAATTCTAGGAACTATTGGTACAGATCAATTGAAGTCCTATCAAGATGATGAATTAATGTTTATGTGTAAAAGCGTCACTTGGAGAGCTAGGAACTTGCATGAAAAATTGGAAGAAACAGCGAACGAACTAGGAGTAGATTTTGGAAAATTAGAGGATTGCAGAAACCGTACAGGGTAGATTTTAGTGAAAAGGACATAGAAAATCTGAACACTTCAGGACGACTAACACAGATAAAAGAACTGATTGTTTTATAGGAAGAATATCCTAGAGATGCAAAAACAGGAGCCCCAGGTTCAGAAGTAATGAGAAAATATGAACAGGCAATCACGTTTCTGAAAAATAAAATTCCACCAAAAGAAACGGACTGGGTAAAGATTGATAGAACAACTCAGGAGAGTAAGGAATCTGTACATGCTTATTACGAGAGACTGCTTTTGGTCTTTAAACAGTATAGTGGATACGAGAATTTGAGTGAAAAAGACACGAGTCATTTTGTGTATCGATTTGTATATGGTCTGAGACCTGAGATAAGTGAAATGATTAAGCAGCATATGTTATGTTGGCAGAATAGCACAGTAGATGAGGTACTACAGTATGCAAAATATTGCAGTGACGATATTGAGTGTAGATAGCATAAACTCAAGGAAAAGGCAATGTGGGCACAAGTAAAGGTTGCAGTAAAGCAAGAAGTTCAGATGAATAATCAGTCTAGTGATGCAGGACAGACCAAGTCCAAACCGAATATTGGTAAGGGAAAAGGTCAGATGAGTATAGAAGAAGCTAAAAAGAAATGGCCATGTCATAATTGCGGAAAATTAGGGCACTGGAGAAACGAGTGTAAATTTCCTCCGAGAGTTAATACCGAGAATCAACCATTAAATCCACAGGTGCAGAATGAGGTGAGTTACCAACAGCCGCAGGTAGTTACTCAACAGTGTCAGGTGCCGCAACCACCTCTTCCAAAGAGTGTAAATCCTCAAAGATACAGTACAGAGGCAGGATTCTACGGAGGAGAGCAGGTAACAAAATTGCCGCGCGCAGCTGCAGTTTCGCAGTATTGGTTACGGCAGGATGAAGATGAATCGGATGAAAGCTTATGACGGTGCCTAGGAGAGGAAGAAGAGTGCGTGCTTGGCGCAACTCTAGAGGTAGATCAGTCAGGTCCATTTGTGGATGGAAAAGTGAATGGTGTAAATGTTACTTTCCTTGTGGACACTGGCGCTACCCGTTCTACTGTCAGGTCAGTGGAAATTCCAAACCTTCCTCTCTCAGGAGAATCCATCCAAGTTGTAGGTGTTTCAAACAGGCAAATTAAAACCCCTCTTACAAAACCAGTAGAGGTGGAAATTGGTTCATTCAAAGACATGCACCGTTTTGTGGTGTGTGATTGTAGTCCTGTAAATTTATTAGGACGCAATGTGCTTTGTAAAATGAATTGTACCATCTACTGTACTCCAGATGGTATTGCTTTCCAGACACCAGATGATGATGTTCTGTATAAATTGACAATGACAGAACTAGAACCAGGAATGTATGATACGTTTCCTGTGTTCGATGCAGAGAAAATCCATGCTGAATTGAAAGAAATAGTCAGGTCTGATGTATGGGATTTCACTGGTGAAGATATTGGACTAATGAGAGAAGTTGATCCTGTAAAAATTACTGTAAAAGAAGGAACGAATTACCCAAACACCCTGCAATACAAACTGACGCCAGACATTATTGAAGGAATAACACCTGTAATTAAGAAGATGATTGAACAAGGGATTTTGAGAGAAATAATGAGCAGCCCATGTAATTCTCCTATAATGGGATTGAAAAGCCAAATGGAATATATAGAATAGTACAGGATTTGAGAAAAGTAAACAAAATTGTTATTCCTTGCTGCCCAATTGTGCCAAACCCTGCTGTAATACTGTATCAAATCCCACATGATGCAGAATGGTACACAGTTATTGATTTGTGCCATGCATTCTTTTCTATTCCATTGCACCCTGACAGCCAGCCATTATTTGCGTTTCAGTTCGGAGAGCGTATTTTGGCATGGTGCCGAATTCCTCAAGGGTATACTGAAAGTTCTTCTATTTTTAATCAGAATCTGAAGAAATCATTAGAAAGTTTAATAATGCCTGAAAAATCTGTGATGATCCAATATATTGATGACCTATTGGTGGCATCAAAGACCAGAGAAGCATGTGTTACGGACACCATTGCTTTACTGAATCATTTGGCAGAAGGAGGACACAAGGTGTCCCCATCAAAACTGCAATTATGTCAACAGGAAGTACAGTACCTAGGCCATAAGATTGAGAAAGGGATGCGAAAAGTGACAACAGAAAGAATAAGGATTATTAAAGGAATGAGAGCCCCAATGACACAAAGAGAGGTGAGAATGTTCCTTGGAATGGTTGGTTATTGCCGACAGTGGATAAGTGGATTTTCATTGATTGCAAAACCTTTACAGCGATTGACAAAGAGGGATGTCAAAGATCCGATTGCACTGGATGAGGAGGAAATGAAGGCTTTCGAGGAACTGAGAACAAGTTTGTGTGAGGCACCAGCATTGGGAATGCCTGATTATGAGAAAGAATTTGAGCTGTATTGTAGTGAGAGAGACGGATGTGCACTCTCAGTATTAGTACAGAGGCATGGAAGAATGAAACGACCAATAGCTTATTTTTCAGCTGTTCTAGATCCGGTAGCAAAAGCGTTGCCTGGATGTCTGAAAGCAGTAGCTGCTACTTGTGAGAGTCTGGAACAGAGTGAAGGCATTGTGATGGGATATCCTTTGAGAGTATATGTCCCACATTCAGTTGAAATCTTTCTGACCCGAACAAAAACCCAATTCATGACACATAGTCGGCTGACTAGGTATGAAAAAGTGATCTTGGGTGCAGACAAAGTAACCATTGTAAGATGCACGAGTGTGAATCCTTCCACTTCACTGCCAGATGCAGTAAATCCAGAGGTCAAAGATGACGTTGATCATAACTGTTTGGATGTGCTTGAATTTTGCACAAAGCCTCGCCCTGACATCAGGGATGAACCTTTAAAAGAGTCAGATTATGTAATGTTTGTGGACGGGTCATGCCTGAGGACAAATGAAGGAGTTTTAAGTGCTGCGTATGCTGTATGTACGGTGGCAACCATAATGGAAGCATCCTGTTTGAGAGGGATACGTTCAGCCCAAGTTGCTGAGCTCATTGCTCTGATTCGAGCGTGCAAACTGGGAAAGAATTTCCGAATTACTGTGATCACGGATAGCCAGTATGGCTTCGGAGTGGTCCATGATTTCGGACAGATCTGTCTGGTCCCAGAGGGGATTCCTGACTTCCTTGGGGTCTCCTATTAGGAATGGTGAGTTTGTGAAGAAGTTGCTTGAGGCGATACAGCTGCCTAAACAGATTGCGGTGGTAAAATGCACTGCTCACAAAAATGGAACTGATTACATTGCAGTAGGTAACACATTTGCTGATGGATTAGCTCAATATTGTGCCAGAAATATGACCTCAATGAATCGGAGAAGGGAAAAAGAAAATGTTTCATGTCCCTTGCTGTTTACTAACCCAGTTGAAACATGGGAAGAGGTGAAACAATTGCAGGAAGAGGCAGGTGATGAGGAAAAAGATGTTTGGATAAAATCAGGTTGCAGACGGAGAGAGGAAGATAAAGTCTGGGTTTACAGGGATGAAAGACCAGTTATGCCTGATAGCATGATCTCTAACATGGCACGGATGTACCATGGACAGGCACACATAGGTATAGATGCCATGATCAGACATTTCAAACAGACCTGGTACAACCCAAAATTTAGGGCTATAGCTGAAAGTCTTTGCCAAAGATGCCTTATATGCCAACAGATAAATCCTGGAAGGAAGACAGTAGTGAGTTTGGGAACAATAGGACGTGAAGGAGGTCCTTTTACCAGAATGCAATTAGATTTTATTGAAATGCCCCCGAGTAACAGATTGAGGTATGTCCTGGTGGTCGTCTGTTTGTTATCTCGTTGGGTGGAAGCCTATCCGACAAGAAGGAATGATGGAGTTACTGTAGCTAAGCTCCTGCTGAGAGAATTCATTCCTAGATATGGCTTTCCAGTAACGATAGAAACAGATAGAGGAACGCATTTCCAGAATGAAATTATCCAACTGATATGTGAAGCACTAGACATTCAACAAAAGCTGCATTGTGCCTACAGACCAGAGGCTTCTGGAGTGGTAGAGCAAGTAAATGGCACAATAAAGTACAGGTTAGGGAAAATGTGTCAAGCCACAGGACTCAAATGGCCTGATACCTTACCATTGGTGCTGATGAGCATAAGAGTTATAGCAAACAAATGATGGACGGAATGCTGACAATGCAAACATTCTCCCCAGTCAAAAGATCTGGGTTAAATCCATTGTTCTTTTGCCCACTACGCCACCCCAGTTTGGACCCAGCCATATGCAAATCAGTCTTGACCCTGTGCCCCATGGGAACAGTACAGACCGAACTGCCAGGCCAGGTCCTCCGTGGACCGGAAACAAGCATCCTGGGACCGGTTTCAGGGTATGTCACCCTTCTTCAGCCAGGCTAGCTTGAATCCAGTGGCACAGTGAGCAAGGGACCCACGTCTGGGCATGCCCATCCCACTTAGGGCGAAAAGTGTTATAGCAAACAAATGATGGACGGAACGCTGACAATGCAAACATTCTCCCCCAGTCAAAAGATCTGGGTTAAATCCATCGTTCTTTTGCCCACTACGCCACCCCAGTTTGGACCCAGCCATATGCAAATCAGTCTTGACCCTGTGCCCCATGGGAACAGTCCAGACCGAACTGCCATGCCAGGTCCTCCGTGGACCGGAAACAAGCATCCTGGGACCGGTTTCAGGGTATGTCACCCTTCTTCAGCCAGGCTAGCTTGAATCCAGTGGCACAGTGAGCAAGGGACCCACATCTGGGCATACCCTTCCCACTTAGGGCGAAAAGTGTTATAGCAAACAAATGATGGACGGAATGCTGACAATGCAAACATTCTCCCCCAGTCATTTGTTTTTGCATTTTGCAGATGAGCATAAGAAGCATACCTGACAGGAAAACAGGTCTGAGTCCTCATGAAATAATAATGGGACGAGCAATGAGACAAGCATATGTACCTGTCAACAAACTGCTGACTATAACTGATGATCTCATACTGGACTATTGCAAAGGATTGGCTGATGTGGTACATTCTGTGTTTCATCAGGTTGGGCCGGATGCGACCACTCTTGAGAGAAAACCAGCTCATGATCTGAGTCCAGGAGACTGGGTCCGCATAAAAGTTCACCGAAGAAGAAATTGCTTGGTTCCACGCTGGGACAAGCCACGTCAAGTGATTCTGGTGACAACAACTGCTGTGAAGTGTGCAGGTGGGAAAAATTGGATTCATGCCAGCCATACTATCAGAGTTCCGGATCCTGAAGCTCGACCTGTAAGTCGACATCTGGAAATATCAGATACCAGTTCGGCATCTGAAGCAGAGACTGAAACAATCAGAGTTCCAGATCCTGAAGCTCGACCTGTAAGTCGACATCTGGAAATATCAGATACCAGTTCGGCATCTGAAGCAGACCAACCTGAATGCAGTGAAAGACGAACAAAAGAATCCAAAAACAAAAGAACTGATAGTGAAACAGGAGAAACCGAACCAATAGACAGTGACGGTGAACAGCCAAGTACAAGCTTTGGGGAAATTCCTCCGGAAATTGTAGAGGTAACTCAAGAAAATTCATACTCAGAGAGATTGAGGAAATTGCGGAAGAAACACGAGGAGGATTAGACTCAGAATTACAAGCGGAAGAAACACGAGGAGGATTAGACTCAGAATTACAAGCGGAAGAAACACGAGGAGGTTCAGATTCAGACAAAGAGACTGAGATCATAAAGTTCAAAGTTAGAGAAAGTGAAGTGAGATCTGAGACAGAATCTGAAGAGAGTGAAGAAGAAAGAAGGCAAAGAATAGGACCAAGAAAGAGAACTTGGAGAGTGGAAAGAGGAGAAAAGGAAAGTGAACTGAAAAGGCCAAGAAAAGGAGACAATTGGCCCAACGAAATTAAAAGACTGAGATATAAACTAAATAAATTTGAACAAAGACAATGCAGAACAAGTAAATGAAATAACAAGTCAGAAAAGACAAAGGAAAACAAGTGAAAAGACAATTGCAAAGACGCAAAAGAGTGAAAAGACCTAACTCTGAAATACAAGTCACCTGAATGGGTATACATAGCACTGCCTGATATTAAAGAAGTGGATAGCAGTCACGAGAACCCAGACAAAGACTGTGAACAAGTGGGTGAGAGTGAACTGCGCCCTTCCTGAAGAGGAGAAATGAAAACCGGATTAGACACACAAACTGATAAAGTCAAAGAAAAATTTCTGAAAGACCGAAAGGTGCGCCAAAAGCAGTTGATCCCAGTCAACAATTAAGAAAGGATAAAACGGACTAGACATTTGAAGTGTGGAAACACATTTTCTGTACATATATTTAGATAATATTTCAACATGGTAGACACTGAGAATAGAAGATCTAGATGTGGGTTTTTCCGTAGATGGTGTAAGATGTGTTTCTATTGTACAGGCTTTCTAATGCTTATTTGGTTCATTTTAGCAATAATAATTCCACTAAGATTAGTTGTAGAAAATACATCTGCAATCATGAATGACACGAATAGTGACAAGAAATCTAACATAAAGAACACTGCAACACTGATAGATAGTACTGAATTTCATAGGGATAAGTCAATAACTGATTTCTCCAAGAATGTCTTCACGAAACTCTTATATGAATATGTGGAGACAATGGATGTCAGAGATTGTTATGTATGTATGCAGTTACCTGCGTCTGTAACAGAAGGTGTGACGTATCATCACCTTCCTTTGACGTATGGAATAACTTGTAGTGTTTTAGCTAGCTTATTTTACAAAACAGGTAAATTAGAGTATTACTACACTGACACAGATGCTGTTTTTGCTAAAGTTCCCGTAGTCCCTGAACTAAATAAGGTGAAGTTTGCAAAGAATTTTGGAGAATTTTTCTTAGAAACAAAAGAATTAACATTAGAATATGCATTTAGACATAATCTTACCTGTAGGTTAAGAAAGGAAGAAAAGGTTTTCTTAGACATGGTAGAAGACAGAAGGGGTAAGTTTCAAAGAAAGGCAACAGGAGAAAAGACAAAAACCCCACCTTGGGCGTTTGAAGAGGGAAGTTATGACAAAGGCGAAACAAATGCAGCTATGGTTCTAGATTGGCCCCAACAGGGAAAATTGTGTATTAGTAGAGATAACACTCTGTATGATAACTATTTCGTGGGTTCTAGTGAGTGCCGAGATACATATAAAATTTTAGGGGGATGGGGATTCAAAGGAGGAAAAGATCCAGTATTCCCAGGGATCTATTATATTTGCAGAAATAGAGCCTATTATAGGTTGCCGGACCATTGGTACGGAACATGTTATCTAGGCCTGGTCTTTCCAAAGATTTTTCACGTGGAAAGAGAAACGAAAGGAATTCACGAGATAGGTAAACCATTAACCCGTAGGAGAAGAGAAAGCTTCTCGGAGATAATAGGTGACATTTTTGGAGCATTGATACCAGCAGTGGGTATATCTTTGAATGCATACAAGATTCGGAAGTTGTCTACAGTAGTAGATTGTTTATCAACGAATACTGCTGGAGGGTTCTTGATGATTAATACCGAAATGGTTGCCATGAGAGCTATGGTAATGCAAAATCGACTTGCCCTTGACATTCTTTTGGCAAAAGAGGGTGGAGTCTGTGGAATGCTGAAGGTACAACATTGTTGCACTTACATTCCAGACAAAAGTCAGAATATACAGAAGTATATAAAGAACATTACTGATTTGCATAAAGAAATTGCCCCACTGGAGGTTGAAGGTGCTTGGGAGAAACTTGGTAAGAGTTTTTCCTCAATGAAGAAATGGTTCACCGAAATAGGTAGTTCTCTAATTGGGAAAATACTAATTCCAGTGACCTTAGTAATAGTGATAATATCAATATTGAGATTAGCATATGTGTGTGTTAAAAGAAGAAAAAGACAAAATAAAGCAAAAAGACAAAATGAGAAAAATAAAGAAAGAGAACGGGAGATGGGAGAGATCGAATTGGAAGAGTTTAAAGAGAACATGTACAAAAGGTCTAAAAGACAAGATGAAAAGAACACGATTGTCTAAATTAACAAATGCAAGTGGACAAGAAACATTTATCTGATAAAATTTTGTAGGGATAGGTTTTAGTGGTGATGTTAAAAATCACCAAAGGGGGAATTGATGGAGCAGGGAAACTAAATATTTTTTGTACCCCTTGGAAGTTAATGACCCCATAACGATTAATGATACTAACCGTTTTGAAACGCATGAACTAATCAACAAATGCACCTTTTTATTAAACATTACACGTGGGCAACTTGCTAACATTGCAAAATCTAATTTATTTACAAATGTGAAGCAAATTAACGTGAGTATTGTGATTTGCGTAGTAAATAGAGTAAATTGCATGATTTGTGTTGCATAGTAAAATTGCACCGTGGCAAAGAATGCAGATGGTAAGTAAAATGGCTTTAAATGTTGCTTCTGCTAGGTAATACTTAACACGGGTCATTAGAATGGCGGGTGGTAAACAGAAAGGCTTATTTTCCATGTTTTAATTTCCGTTGTGTTTGTTCTTATATTAGTTTCGTTCGGGCCTGCTAGGCCCGCTTCGAAAATGGCCGCTGGAAAGGACGAGATGGCGTGCGCTGAATAAAATGGCCCCCGCGCATGGGCAGTGTAAAGGCTCCAGTCACGTGTATGCGGCCTGTGCCCGGAGTGAGAGATGTCAAGGCCAATCTGACCTGCAACGAGGATTGTGCCAAGAGTTCAGCATATATGCATGGGAACGGATGAGAAAATCGAGCGACAGGGGATGAACTAATATGTGACCATCAGAGTTTGTTACAAAATGGATTAACAAATTGGACTACTTTTGGACATCGTGATCATGAGACTTAATGTGTGCGTTATTGTCCCCAAACCGGTTCGAACAAGGAGGGCAATGAGGTGACCATCACCACCCCTCCAATGGACCAATTAGCGTGATTCTTGCCCCTAAAGATTGCAACTTTTAAGTGTAGAGAGCCAGAAAGTAGGGTATAAGAGAGTCTGTTCTTACGTTGTGAAAAAACTTCTTCGCTTATTCTATCCTGATGCTGCGAGAGACTCTGTCATTTTGGACTAATGAACTTTGACTGGGGAAGGAACGAGACCGTTGCAGGAGTTGCCCGGAAGGAGACTGCGTCCGAGGAGGTTAGCGGGACAGTCAGTCAGTTTTGGGAGTCCATCCTGTGATCTGCGGTTCATCTTTCTTTCCTGATGAACCATTCTTGTCATCGCCCTATGGCCAAGGGTAATGAGTATTTCCCATCTTTATTCTTAACCTTTTACTTAAATGCTTACTGATATAATAAATGTATTTGCCTAAATTGAACTTTACTTTTGCTTAAAGAATTTCGATAAAACTATATGCTAACTCTAAAGAGAGTCTGTGGTTCTTTAAATAAAATTGTGATTTATAAATGTTAAAGGTTTTAATTGTGATTGAGCTGGTCTTAATCGCCATCAACTGATTCTACTAGTTGGTCCATCGACCGAATATCGGAGTACCTTGATGTTTAGAACCGACAGGATCCGAGGTTAATGTATATAATGTATAGGTTATAATTCTGTCATTTTTAATAAGGTATCCCGCTTGTCCAGCAACTCATTTTTCCTTAGCGCTTGATCCAGAGAATTGAATGAATGTATGTATGCGGTGTTATGGGCCCCACCGACATAAGTTTCAAGTGATCAAGGTTGCGTAGGTGTTTTTCTGGATTAGTGTCATAAGGAAAAATGTATATTAGCCGCGCTGGATCAAGAGTAACCCCACCCGTGGATACCCCAGGAACTAGGATATCTACTCAAGGGAAATCGGGTGCACAGGTGCGAAGTGCCATCGGAATCCGCCGTAGACCACAATGGAGGACTTCAGGAAAGATGCCGCTGAAGAAGACTGTGCAAGATTCCCGTGGAATCCAAGGGTGAATTTTTGAAGTGAAGAACCTGCAAGCATAGGGGACAGAGTCTATGCCACTCGAAGGTGACCAGGAGGCATGGAAGAGCAATGCCCACCGAAGTCGGATAGTTACGGAGAGTTGACAGTGACCTTGTCGCTGCAGATGTGGGGATCAGGCAAAGCTGATGAAGACCAGGAGCCGTGCATGAGCTGTTCCACGTCCGAAGTCGAGAACCAGAGGGTCGGTGTCTGACAGGAGCACCAACAAGCCTTGGCAGCTGCAACAGGCGTGGAAAGCAAAGAAGGTGCAACGTTGGAACCAGCAAGGTCCAAGGGACTCGCCACAAGCAGGAGAGTCAGAGCAGGCCCCGAGCAAGCAGGGGAGCCCCGTGGAGCAGAAGAAGACCCTCAAGAGGACCCACAGGCTGAAGGCATAGGAGTCGCAAGAGGACCTCGAGCAGCTCACCAAGAAGGAAGGCCCATGGTGCAGAGGATGCAGTGAGGATGCTGTACTTGGCAGGAAGAGATGCTGGAGCTTCTTGTAGCCCAAAGATCTTTGGAGTGAAGAGCCAACAAGCCTTGGCAACGGCAAGTCGACACAGTGCACTGGGGTTTGGTAAGCGGTTCCGATGAGAGATACTGGCCTCAAAATTGCAGAGAAGACAGGTCAGGCATCAAGGGAGTTGAAGAACCACCACCTGTGTTGCTGAGCCTATCTAAGTCATTGGGACGTCAGGAGCAGCAGCAGACCGGTCAGCATCATTGTGGTGCCTGCAGGGGGGTGACTCCTTCACTCCAAGGGAGATTACTTTGGGTGCCCTTGATGCCCACAGGTCTGTTGAAGATCCTGGAAGAAGCACAGACAGACGAAGAAAGCTTGCAGAACAGCGAGACCAGGAGCAGCAGGAGTCTTCCTTTATGCAGTCTCAGTTCCAGGCGAAGTTCAAGTGTCCAGACAGTCGAAGAGTGACGTGGTTTGAGGTTTGAGTCTTGTCCCACAACGGATCTGAGGACCCACCCACAGGTAAGCCCTTAAATACCCTAGGAAAGGGGTTAGGATGACTCAGGGGTCCCTCCCAGAGGAGGGGCTGGACAGAGGGGAGGATACACCCATGTCCTTTGTCCAGTTTCGCACCAGAGCAGGAGCCAAGGGCTCCCTGAACTGGCTCAAACCGGAGAATGCGACGAGGGCACCAAATGTGCCCTTCAAAGCAGTATGGTGGCACTGGCAAGTGTCCCCACCCCAATACACCAAGTCTTGTCTGGGAGGTGTCACACCTCCCTGTGACAGGAAACCTATTGTTCTACCTTCCCCTGCTTGAGCTCAGCAGCAGGAGGGCAGAATCATGTCTGCGGTCTGCAGCAGCACTAGCTCGCTGGCAGACCCTGAAAGGCTGTTACCAGGAGTACTGGGAGCTTCCCGGAGGAGCTCCCAGTGCACAGAATCATACCTCCAACACCAGTAATGGTGTTCGGGTATGATTCCACCATGTTTGAAACGAAACATTACCAGGTTAGGCACATCCACTACACAGTTAGCCATTGCGTAGTGACGGATGGCCACTCTATGTATCAAAATGGCTGGCCGCACTTAGAAAGCCTGGATAATCGATTCCGGGTTTGTAGGGTGTCCTACCCATGCAGGGGCACCTCACACTTATAACCCAGCACCCTGCCTTCAGGATGGAAAGGCCTGCCTAAGGGGTGATTCATAGGTTTTATTATAGTGACCTCAGATATAAGAAAACGTATATTTGTCGTAAGTGGTGCTAGCACCAACTTACACCTGTTGCAATGGCAGGCCTGTAGTCAGTTTGAGTGGTCTCTCATGGGTGGCACAATACATGTTGCAACTCAAGGGTGACCCTTGGTGTACGTATGCCCTGGGTACCTTAGTACCATATACTAGGGACTTATAAGGGTACACAAGTAGCCAATTGTAGTGGTACAGAAGTACTTACCATATCAATTTAGGGAAAAAGCACAGCGACTGGTGTTCTGATTAGCAGTATCCCAGTCAGACTAGTCAAAAAACATACTGATACCAGCAAAAGTGGGGGTAACCATGAAAGCTAATTCTAATTTCCTACACTCATTGAACAATATGGATAAATAAAACTACTGAAATGGTAACAGGTTGTACTCATGGCTGGCTGTGGCATGTGTAATGCTATGTCGCATTCACAGCCACCAAGCTGATAAATTAGGATTTTTGGAATTTCAAAATCATTAATGCGGGTAGAACTGGAGTCCAATAGCATTTCGAATATTTAGGTGAGACCTGAACTCAAAAAAAGGATGAGGTCTTAAACATCTATTATCGTATGGTTTGACTTCGATCAGTAATAATTATTTACACTTCACTCCAAAAAATCATTTAACTTTTTTTATAGGAAGGCTTTGCAACACTAAAGTTTTACTACAAACCGAGAACTACTTTTTACACAAACATGCTGCCAACTGATACGGACATGCAGATTTGTAAATGAGATTTATCATGTATTGCAGCTACAAAGGTTTTGCAGTGGAAAAATTAATAAATCAACATTTTTTTTTTATCGCTTTTTAATGGAATTCACAAAATGTCAGAGGATAATCAATTGGTAATAACATAACAAGAGTCAATATTTAAAATGCACAATTATTACAAATTCAGAATCATAAAAAAGCACACATTGCATTCAAGTCTTTGGAAAATATAATTACTTATAAAATATAATTCCTTGTAGCATAAATTAAATTCTTATACAATTTCCTCTCTGTTTAAGTCTTTTCCCTATACTTTGTTTTGTTTAAAATAGGTCTCTGGACTTCAGGCACTGAAAGCAGTATTTCTGAGAAATGCTTGCTTCTCCATTAATTTTCTAAATAGTCCATCTGTATTGGCTAGAAGTTCTTCATGCTTGCCGTGTTCGACGACTCTTCCCTGGTCAAGAACAGCAATAGCATCAGCATTTTGGATAGTAGAGAGACGATGGGCAATGATCAAGACTGTCCGTCCTTCCATAAGCCGATCAAGCGCTTCTTGGACCAAGTATTCATTTTCAGCATCAAGTGCACTAGGGACAAAAGCAACACAAATAGGTTTTGTTAAAGGAAGGTTTCAGTATATGATAATAAATGCTGGAATGCAAGGTAATGATTTTTTCTCTAAACATGTGATGTACTGTTGGACACAAGACCTTGGAGTGCCTGGAAAACTGCCATTTCTGAAAACACTTGTAAAATCATTTTTTACACAAGATTTGTTTATGATTAATTGAAAGTCTTATATTATTCTTATCTGGCCGGTTCGTTGCATTTGTTAATATTTGAAGTTCCACAGCAAGCAAATGTCTTTCTTGCTCAGGTCTTCCTTCTCATGTCTCCTTTTCATGATTCAATTTACGTAATTGATTTCATAGAGCACTTTAGTCAAAGCACTGGATAAAAAGAATAAATAAAAAAAGATTCAAAATACAATGTAATGCTGGGCAAAACAAGGAAAAGAATGCAAGTTAGTGGTGGGATGGATGGAAGGAGGAATGGAATTTTAATGCTTTGAGATTAGCAGCCGGAGGAAGCAACAAGAATTGGCAACGCCAATATGTCTCGCCTTCACCTATGCGCACCTACAAATGACTAGGGTTTTTTTAAACTTACCAATTCAAGTTTGACTGGCTAATCAAAAAAAATAAAACTGTACAAAAGACCATTTATGGCAAAAGGAACGGCAGCAAATTGCTGCCTAGTCCTCTGCATATATAAAAAATACTTTCCTTTTAAAAAAATAAAAAAGACAATGGGTGAGCAGCAATGGGAAGCGAAGGGTGGGTGGGGTGGACAGCATTGGAGGGAGAAGCACATGAGCGAGAAAGCAACACATGGGGGTGGAGAAACACAAGAGCAAGTGCAACATGGAGGGGGCTTGGGAGGAAAACACGGGTGAGAGAAAGAGCAACAGAGTGTTGCGGAGAGGTTAAGATAAGTATATGAGAGAAACAGCTGGAAACACTTGGACTCTTATGGAGTGCTTAATCAAAAAAAAAAAAACAGTGCCTGAAAAGTAAGCAGTGGAAGGACACAAGTAATGAGGCTATATTCGGGGGGGGCACAAGAGGAGGAAAGCAAGCCTACATAAGCTAAAGAATAAAAAGAAAGCAAATGAGATTGACAAGAAAGCCAACCAATGGTAGGCAATGGGCGTGCTCTAAGCCCACTGTAAGCTGACAATAGATCTTTCCACAAACAATTAGTTTGTAGTATCTGGCAGCAAAAACTAACACTGTTATTGGGCACATTGGAGCCTTAGTAGATGGGCAAGAATTTTAGATGCAGGTGGGGGGTGAATGAAGATCAGGACCAGAAATGCACAAAAAAACGAGCAACAGCAAAACTCAGGTCTTACCTCACCCTCTCAGCCCACGTTCACATTTCAATTAATTTTGTTGGATTATTATAGCACTTTAATCAAAGAGCTAAAAACACACAAAAAAGTAGAGAATATACTGTAAGGCAAGACAGACAAAGTAATGGCAAGAGAAAAACCATAACCTAGTTCCATAAGAAAACAAACAAACAAAGGAATGCAAGTTAGTGGTGGAACAGGTGGAAAGTGGCAAGGAATTCCAATACTTGGAGGTCAGAAGGAGCACAAATGTTATAGGGACGTTAGGGTGCAGGAAGACCAGCAAGAATTTAAGGGGCAGGGATAGTAGTGTAAAAAAGATGATGGGTGTGAGACAACAAAGTGCAAGACCAAGGATTTGAATATGGACTATAAAAGACAGAAGGGTAGCCAAAAAGGACACAAGACACACAGGGTTGAAGCAGAAGGAAGAAGGATTGGCAAATCCAATAAGTCTCGCTTTTCTTAAAAATGCAGTTTCAAAGTCAATAGGCTTGACATTTTATTAGGTGAAGTGTTTGCTAACAGTTGGGTGATTTATATATGTTGCTCCAAACTGTCCTAGCAAGAAATTACCACAATGAAGCAACCTCTTCAACTACAACATTATGGATGATGAGAACAGGACCCCTTTACTGAATGGACCATTAGCAAAGTTGGGTTGTGCATGGAAATAAATAAAGAATTATACAATGGAGTCAGAAGATGAAGTTTGCATTGTAAGCTGTGAGCATAAAGGCATAAACAGCAACATATTGCACATTAGATGCTTTTGACAATGGCCCAGCATTTTTGTTGAAGCTGTAAGAAAGATTATGAACATGTACTTTTTTTTACTCAGTGAACAAAAAACAGCAAATCTAACACATTATCGAGTAAGTGAATGACTTTAGGTTGCCATAAACAAATACAGTACGTAACAAAATATGGGCAACCCAATAAACCCTTGGAGGCTTGGATAATCTAAACGATCAGGTAATAGTGCCTGCAAGGGATTATTTTAGATATCAATGTTTTTTTAAAGATATATGAAATAAATTATCTATAAGCCCTGATAAGTAGCTTAGTACAAACAAATGTCAAACATGAATTATTTGATCAAACAATGAATCAAACGCAGAAATGAAATACATTCAGTAAGAAACAAAATTCAGCATGGGTGAATACTTCAAAGAGTCAAAATTTATATAAACAAGTTGTGTTATATAAAAGGGTACAAACTACAATTCACATCCAGGCAAAAGTAACTGAAATGAACATTATATCATATAGATCTTTCTGTCATGAATACTTTTGCCGTAACCCATCTCACATAATGATCAACAGGAACAACATCATTGACTATACAATGAACATTTCCTAAAAAACTAATCACAAAGAAAATGGGTCAAATTGTCGACGTTTCGGTCTAGTAAGTGACTTACTAGATCCGACAGAGAGGACGTGTATGAGGACACAGGCACACTTTCAACTAAGATGACAGTTGAGACTCCTGTAATGACGGTTGTCTCCACGAAATAAAGATTCCGTGTTGAGCGTTTGCCCCACAATGGCCATTTTCAATTTAACTTTGATTCTTGGCGTGCCAAATAATTCTTTGCTGCTGTCTAGCATGACTTTGGAACTCATGACTAGGTTCCTCATTTTTCAGGGTCATCAGTACACATAAGAACTTGCGCCCTGAAGATGGAATTACAGATGCCTTCACTATAAAGACCAAAACGTCGACAATTTGACCCATTTTCTTTGTGATTAGTTTTCCAGGAAATGTTCATTGTATAGTCAATTATGTTGTTCCTGTTGATCATTATGTGAGATGGGTTCCGGCAAAAGTATTCATGACAGAAAGATCTATATGATATAGTGTTCATTTCAGTTACTTTTGCCTGGGTGTGAATTGTAGTTTGCACCCTTTTATATAACACAGCTTTTTTATATAAATTTTGACTCTTTGAAGCATACACCCGTGCTGAATTTTGTTTCTTACTGAATGTTTTTCAGTTCTGCGTTTGATTCATTGTTTGATCAAATAATTCATGTTTGACATTTGTTTGTACTAAGCTACTTATCAGGGCTAATAGCTCATTTATTTCATATATCTTTAAAAAAACATTGATATCTAAAAGAATCCCTTTCAGGCACTATTTCCTGATCTCTCATAAACACATACAGGACACATGTAGTACACACACAGTCAGAAACCTGCAGTTTAAATGCCCTCATGTCAGTACATGCTTCAAAGAAAATGTCATGTTGCCTCTGCAGTATAACAAAAGGGCTACGTGAGCACCATCACCATTGGGAACACTAATAGGGCAATTTATTGATCTACAAAATGTCTTGGCCTTGATGGACAGCCTATCCAAGCAAAGCCAAATCATGAATATGCCATAAAAGCCAAAATTGAGCAGGCCCAAAACCTGCTATCTGTTTACTGCCTCTTAAAAGTACTTTTCAAAGTAATGGTAACATTAGGTTGCCAAGACAGCTACAGCTCTCTGCAGTGAGACCTTTAAAGGAATTCAAAATAGATGGAGGAGCTAGAGACTATGCAGTTAGTCCAAGTAGGAAGGAAGATCTGTAGTCCAAATAAGAGCGAATAGAAGTAAAAATGTGTATTTCTATTATGAGAAAAGGAAGATCGAGACGCATGTTGCTGAGATTATAGAGCTGAAAATGACAAGTATGAGCCTTACAAAAATGTGAGTGGTGAAGGAGGAAAAGGGGTAAAAAAAAAACACACTACATGGGTAGAGGCAGAGAAAGCCTAAGGAGGGACAGAGGCGGATAGGAGTTGGCTGCGAGGGGTGAGGGTGGGGACATAAATGGACAACAGGCTGGAAAAAATAATATACCTGTTTTAGTGACATTGAGATGAAGGGAAGGATATATATATATATATTCACTGAAAAAACCATAGGTTTCAGGCACGTTATAGTTAGAAATTAGCATTTGAAAAACCTTAGAAATTCACTGAAAAAACCATAGGTTTCAGGGACGTTATAGTTCGAAATTAGCATTTAAAAAACCTTAGAAATTCACTGAAAAAACCATAGGTTTCAGGGACGTTATAGTTAGTTGGACATTTCACTCATACAAAACCATAGAAATTCCTCCGTTATAGTTAGTTGAGCCAACTATAACTCGCGCCCCCGCAATGCACTGCTGATGACGTCACATATTACATCATTCATGACATGGTCAGTGACATCACTGATGACATCTCAAATGACATCACTGATGACATCACTGATGACATCATCCAGTGACTATGTGTTTCTATAAAATGTAAATATGTTTTATGTATATGCGAAGGTGTATTGAAGAATGAATGGGTGTATAAGAGTCAGGATGGATGATTTAGTAGGTGTGTGACTGGCTGTATAAGTGAGTGATTAATTGTGTCTTACTGAATGCATGTGTTAGTGACTAATACAGACATTCACACAGTTTAGTTTGTCAGTTGGTGTGTAAGCGGTTCCATGGGTTGGTGAGTACCTAAATGAGGATCTATATGGGTTATTGATTAGTTGTTTGAGTAGCTCTATGGGTGCCTGAGTGTCTGTGTGAGTAGGTGGGGTTGGGTGTAACTGTCCATAAATGTGTGAGTGGGTGATTCACTGGGTGTATAGGTTCAAGAGTGCATCTGTGAAGAGCTGTATGGATGGGTGAGTGTGTGTATGGATGTGTTGCTGAGTGAATGGATGCCTCAGTGGTACATGTGAGTAACTGCATATGTGAAAGGCAGTATGTGTGAGTATTGGAGTGTATAAATGACTATATGTGAGAGTGAGTGATTGTGAGACTGGCTGTATGGATCAGTGTGTGCTTGTATTACTTATTGCATTAGAGTGTAAGTATGTGTTAGTATATGTTTAAATAAGTGAGGTGGTGTGTGTATAACTGTACAGGTGAGTAAATGAAAGTGTGATTGATTATTTCCATGACTGACTAGGTGTATAAGTAACTATGAATGAGAGGCGGTGTGTGAGTGTCTGTATAGATATGTGAGTGCATATGATAATGCAGTATTGATGGCTGACTATGTATGAGTGACTGTATGGGTGAATGAGTGGATGTGTGTGTAGAGCTAGGAATTAGTGAGTGGATATGTACTAACTGGTATTGGTGTGTTGATGGTTTCGAAACTGATACTCTGTATTTTAGAGTGGGTGTATCAAGGGTTATATAAGGGTGTGATGAGGTGCATCAGATTTTCACGTGGATGATGTCATTTGAGATGTCATCAGTGATGTCATTTGAGATGTCATCAGTGATGTCACTGACCATGTCATGAATGATGTAATATGTGACGTCATCAGCAGTGCATTGCGGGGGCGCGAGTTATAGTTAGCTCAACTAACTATAAAGGGGGAATTTCTATGGTTTTGTATGAGTGAAATGTCCAACTAACTATAACGTCCCTGAAACCTATGGTTTTTTCAGTGAATTTCTAAGGTTTTTTAAATGCTAATTTCTAACTATAACGTCCCTGAAACCTATGGTTTTTTCAGTGAATTTCAAAGGTTTTTTAAATGCTAATTTCTAATTATAATGTTCATTAAACCTATCTTTTTTTTCTGTGTTTTTAAATTATCATCCCATTCTCAACCTGGTCAAAACTGCAAATCTCACCACTTTTCCATCGATGCCTTCCGTCCAAAAAATCGCCACAAATGAGAGCCACAACTAACGCTAATGATATGCAAAGTAGGCGTTCCCGTGGGGAAAAAAAACTAAAACACCACTTCCCCATATTTTCAACGACCAGCCAAATCTGCAATGCGATCCAAAAACCAGGCGATAAGCCGAGTTAGCAGTAAGAAATTAACATCAGCCTTTAACTGGTGTAAGGAGGTGGACTATCTACAGCGTGAATTGGACCCAACTCACAGCCACATCTAAAGACCAACAAGTGATACAGCTACTGATCATGCAACTCCGACACCCAACAAGGCCACAACACCCACCGCCACCACCACCAGGACCTCACCACCAGGACCTCCCCCCCGGACCACCCCTCCTACTACCACAGAGGCAGCGCAAAACAGGACAACGGACCTTCCCAAAACGCCATGGCCCCTCAGCCGCACAATAGCTGAATGTTGGGACATGTGGGAACCAAGTATGTGTGAAGGAGGCAAGTCACCCATCAATAATAATGCACACAATACCAAGTGTAGCGGTGATGTGCTGGACAGACCTCACTATGCAGAGCACAAACCTCTCCATGTGTACATATACTACTGATACTTGTAGTGTTGTGCACAGTGGACGCAACCATGTTACCTCAGGCAATGGGGAAGATCTCGGTCATGTAGCTGTGTTGTCCCCCCCTGAAAGCGTAAGCGGAGTGGGCTGGTCTAACGTACAACACTCCAGCTTAGGAGTATGAATAAATAGGCTGGGGCTCTGGGCGTGGTTCACTTGTGGGAAGGCCAAAGCGTCTGCCAGAGCGGCGGCCCTCACCCTGCCACGTGGCTGCCGCCATGACCGCGGGCCTCCTCGACACAGGCCCCCTGCGAACCCAGCGGCACAGCACCGCAGACTTATGTCTGTACAGACTACTGCCTTCGATCTACACTGCGGACAGCAGGGCTCACAATTCAGATGCAGTGGGGATTGCAGATCACGCAGTCCAGTAGGCAAGACACACTGCTGCCACTGCGCCCCGCCCGGACCACGCATGATCGCAGGCTGCGTACAGTCCAGTAGGCAAGACACATTGCTGCCACTGCGCCTAGCCCGGACCACGCATGATCGCAGGCTGCGAACACGCTGAGCGCCAAAGGTACCACTAACTCACTGTACCATAAGTCATCGCCACGTGGCCTTATTAAGGCAGAATTCATTAGACAAAAGACATTGCTCCCAGTGCGACCCGCCGGGACCACGTATCATCGCAGGGTGCGCACACGCTGAGTGCTTCAGGTGCCACTAACTGTGCAGCTCAACTCAACGCCACGTTGCTGTGCGCCCATCCTGACCGCTGCCTCCGGTCTACACTGGGGTTAGCACGGTTCACAATTCAAGATTAGTAGCGATGCAAATTGTGTAAGAGACTATAATGGGTTAACAAGATCAAATGCTCCCAATCTGTGCAGCTCAAGTCAACGTCACGTGCTGTGGGCCTTTGCTGACCGCTGCCTCCGGCCTACACTGTGGAAGACCGGCGACACGTGGTGCCACTAACCCTGTTCAACACAAGCCGATCCCACATGTGGAACTGTGTCCTGAGTCCTGAATGGCAGTGACCCCAACTCCGTGAGAGAACCACAGCAGCAGACTCCCTTCGATTAGTGAGGCGTATTTGCATATGGAAGGCCGGCGACACATGGTGCCACTAACCCTGTTCAACACAAGCCGATCCCACATGTGTAACTGTGTCCTGAGTCCTGAATGGCAGTGACCCCAAGTCCATGGCAGCGACCACAGCACCAGACTCCCTTCGATCAGTGAGGCATATTTCCAAATGGAAGGCCGGCAACACGTGGTGCCACTAACCCTGTTGAACACAAGCCGATCCCACATGTGTAACTGTGTCCTGAGTCCTGAAAGGCAGTGACCCCAAGTCCGTGGCAGCGACCACAGCACCAGACTCCCTTCGATCAGTGAGGCATATTTCCATATGGAAGGCCGGCGACATGTGGTGCCACTAACCCTGTTCAAGACAAGCCGATCCCACATGTGTAACTGTGTCCTGAATGGCAGTGACCCCAAGTCCGTGGCAGCGACCACAGCACCAGACTCCCTTCGATCAGTGAGGCATATTTCCATATGGAAGGCCGGCGACACGTGGTGCCACTGAACCTGAACTACGCAGGCCGGTGGGGCCACCAATCTATGCACGTGGCTGTGGGCCCTTGCTCACCGCTACCTCTGGCCTACACTACGGTCAGCAGGCCTCACAATTCACATAGAGTCCCGATTGCACATGACGCAGACCAGTAGGCAAGACACATTGCTCCCAGTGCGGCCCGTCCGCACCAAGCATCATCACAGGCTCATACAGTCTCAATGCTTCTGGTGCCACTAACTGTGCACCTCAACTCAACGCCACGTGGCTATGGGCCCTTGCTGACCGCTACCTCTGGCCTACACTGCGGTCATCAGGGCTCACAATTAAAATTATTTCTTGATTCATTAACTACAGAGTCCAGTAGGCAAGTAACTATCACAGTCCTAAACCCTACATAATATTCTTTTAGTATCCTTGCTTCAAGAACTTTTTTTATATCAGTTATAGTTTAGTACAATGACCAAATTCATCTTCAAGTGCAAACGAACACTCAATAGCAGTCTACACTGCGGGCAGCAGAGCTCGCAATTCGATTTTTAAATGCTAATTTCTAACAAGAAGATTGTACTCAGAAAATACAACACTTCGTCAGTGTATTCTATACTTATTACATTTTTCATGATACGCCTACACTGCGGTCAGTAGGGCTCACAATTAAAATTAAGTATTGATTCATTAATTACAGAGTCCACTAGGCAAGTAACTATCACAGGCCTAAAATCTACATAATATCCTTTTAGTATCCTTTCTTCAAGAACATTTTTTATATCAGTTATAGCTTTAGTACAATCACCAAATTCATTTTCAAGTGCAAACGAACACTCATTAGCAGTCTACACTGCGGGCAGCAGAGCTTGCAATTCCAACTTTGGACACGTGGTGCCACTAACCCTGTTCAACACAAGCCGCGACACGTGGTGCCACTAACCCTGTTCAACACAAGCCTGCGACATATGGTACCACTAACCCTGCTCAACACAAGCCAATCCCACATGTGCAACTGTGTCCGGAGTCCTGAATGGCAGTGACCCCAAGTCCGTGGCAGCGACCACAGCACCAGACTCCCTTTGGTTAGTGAAGCATATTTCCATATGCATGGCCGGCGACACGTGGTGCCACTAACCCTGTACAACACAAGGCGCGACACGTGGTGCCACTAACCCTGTTCAATACAAGCCGATCCCACATGTGGAACTGTGTCCTGAGTCCTGAATGGCAGTGACCCCAACTTCGTGGCAGCGACCACAGCACCAGACTCCCTCCAGTTTTATTTGTTGTTTTCTTTAAATAAAATGTTTTATATGTAAACCTATACATGACTAAGATTCTTGTTTGTCCAACCGCACAGGGACACTTCCGGGCCCAAGAAGGTTGTTGGGGGTATGTTGGTAATGTGGTAAGAGGGTGCGTTACCTACTGATGTGGGGAGAGGCAGCGTGAAAGGGGTATCTCTCACAGAAAGAACTCCGATATGTTTTCAGAAATGCCTTGGACAGATGCCAGCTGACGGACTGAATCACAAAATGGTTTTTCAATGCTTATGTAGTGTGAGTTATGAACAGTTCGCACCCAGGCTCGCAGAGGGACAACTGCGGCCCGTCCGCTCGACTCACACACGCAGTACTACGACCCGTCCACTCCCAAAGGAACAGCAGCATAGTACCTCGCAGAGGTACAGGCACAGTAGCGTACTAGCTCGCAAACGTAGAGAGCTGCGAGCCGACGGACTGGCTTCTAACGGCATAGCTGCGAAGTGGTGATGTTGGGCAGACGGAGCGTGAAAGAGTTATCTCGCAGAAACAGAGCTCCGGTATATTAAATTGCCCCCGAGACCTTTCTTTTATATTTTCACTCGATGCGAGAAAGCGCGCTTTCTGGACCAAGACCTTTCTCCCTGCCAAATTTGGCGTAATTCCGTTCAGCAGTTTGACCGTAGCCTTGTCTAAAGTTTCCTATGGAAAATCCATTGAGAAAACACGTTTTCACACCCCCCACATAGCTACCTGTCGCAGGCGTACTCGCTGTGGGTGTGCAGGTCAGTGGTCTAGTTGTCAACATGTCACGGCCACTCCCTAAGGGCAGGTTTGCACACACACCACACCCATCCGGCACATGCGTCACAGGCCATGTGACCACGCAAATATAATGGATCCACAACGTCACATCCTTTATTGCCGGTGGTGACTGGACTGCGGACGCTCCACGGGTCTCAATCATAAAGACTCCATGAAAAGTTGCGCAGAGGGTTAGTCGCACCCTGAGCTCTATGGCAGTCAGGGGCCTACTACCACGTGGCGCAAACTTGAGTTCCACAGGGTTACTGCCACCCGAAGCTAATGTGGCCGTCAGGGGCCTACCACCACATGGCGCAAACTTGAGTTGCACAGGGTTAGTGCCACCCGAAGCTGATGTGGCCGTCAGGGGCCTTCGACCACGTGGCGCGGACTTGAGTTGCACAGGGTTAGTCGCACCCTCAGTTGTATGGCCGTCAGCGGCCTACCACCACGTGGCGCTGACTTGCGTTGCACAGGGTTAGCGGCACCAAAAGCTGATGAGGTCTCCGCCATTGATGACTCAGCGACATGTGTGAGATCTGCCGGGCCGCGGAGAAGCTGATGTGGTCTCTGCCATTCATGACTCAGGACTCAGGGACATCTGTGAGATCTGCCGGGCCGCGGAGCTTTGACGGGCACGTGGAGTGCCCACTGGTAGACACTCCGGTGGCAGCAGGTAATTATTTGGTCATGGATGCGCAGGGGCGGCAGTATCTCTCTCTCTCTCTCTCTCACTCTCTTCTTTCCTTTTCTTCTCTTTCTCTATCTCCCTTCTCCCTTTCTCACTCCCTTTCTTTCCTTCCCTCTCTGGCTTTTTTTTCCTTCTCTGTGTCTCACTCCTTTGATATGCGCATTACACACGTCCTTATTTTGTGCTTTATTTTCCAGGCTGTGTCGTCGACATTCATGGTCCCGACAGGAGTCTTCCGCCTTGTTGTTTTGTATTCAGTTTGTTAAATTTAGTTTATCCTTTATATATACACGTTTACGAAAAAATAAAGTTTGATAAAAAAAAAAAAAAAAATCAATAAAGTTTTTGGTTGTTACTTAAGTGCTGTGTGACTCTTTCTCGTTCTTTTACTGTTATTTCGTGGTGTCCACCATGGTGTTAAATTTTGGGGCAGTTATCACGGGAATACTGGTGATGTCTGCAGTTTGCACCAGCTTCTGAATAGTGTGTTATATTTATCTCAACTTTAGTTGCATTAAAGTGCTGATAATGAAATGCAGAGTAGGCGTTCCCGTGCAAAAAGACACGAGGTGCACCTTTGTGATTTATTCATCATCATCATCAAGTCACTTTATTCGATTAATTAAAATCAAAAAGTACAAAACACCAAGTGGATAAGCAGACACATTCCCATACAACATTTAGATAAAAATATTAAACATAGCCACAATTGTGTGTTTCAGCAGCAACTAATAACACAAGGGTAATAAGAAATTTCATTAAAATATAAAATTTACATTATTTAGCATAAAATAACTATTTTCCTGATCCATACAGTAGCAGCAAGAGAACAAGCAGTATTAAAAATATTCCTCAGATTACTCAACTTTGCAAATGAAGTAGTTAAGTTCATAAAAGTACATTACGCTATACTATTTTTTTATTTATTCTAAATACTAAAATCCTGTATTGAATTGCACTGTGGTAGTGGGTGCACTTACAGTGCACTTACAGTGTGTACACACAAAATCAATGAAGAAATGTCATTGTATTTATATTGATTGGGAATAGTGGGTCAGGTGCTGGATCTTGACGGGATACACTGCCCAGTTCGTTTATTTTTCTGTACACGAAAAACCACATCACAACTTTGACAACAACTGCGATGCGAAACAAATTCCGGCGATAAGCCGCGTTAGCACTCAGGGATTTTACACCTGCTTTCTGCTGGTGTTAAGCAGGACGACTACCTGCAGCATGAAAGGGAACACAGCCAAGAGCCACACCGAAACACCCACAGGTGCCATACAGTCAATGAGCATGATACACGGATACCCATGAGGTCCACAACACTCATCGCAACAACCCCAGGACCGCCAACGCCATCCGAACCCGCATCTGAGCAAGTGTGTCCGTGTGGTCATTGTGTTAGCATGATAGGCACGGGCCCTGCAACATCACAGTGTCAGCGGACGTTACCATGTCACCTCAGCGTTGGCAGTGAGCCTGGACATGTAGCTACGCACGCATCCTCCTGCATGCACAAGCGGCGTGTGCTGGTCCGGCGTACACAGGTCAGCGCAGGGGTCTGCCTATCCGGCAAGGGGAACGGGGTGTCTCGGACATGTTCGTGTTCAGGAAGTGCGGTAAGTGTGTCTCTGTGTTCTGGTGTGGCCGCCACAAGGGCCGCAGCAGTCGATGTTGTACAGTGGCATGCACCACCTCCAAACTGCAGTCTCACGGTGTGGTTGGAATGCCGCAGGACATGCGCGAATAGGCATTACAATGGTGTGCCGTAGGAGTGCACGGGATACAACAGTGCACCGTACAAAGTGTGGGGGCTCGTGGGAGGGAGGAGCAGCTGTTTGGCAACGTAACACACAGTGAACCCGCCCATGTGCCACGTGCTGGGCATCTCATCCATGATGACCAGGGTCGCAGACATCCCACAACACCCACGACCGGCCTTTGTACACATCCTGTATGAATGCAGCTGGAGAACTTACTGTAGGGATGAAAGGTTCTTTGTCTGAGCTATCTTGCAGTAGCACATCTGCTGCTCCGAGAAGGAACTTGCAAGTGGCCAGCCCCCCTGACAGATACGATAATATTTGCATCCCTCTCCCACACTACGCACTGCCCGATTTGAGAACAACGAGTACACATCCCACACTCAAAAGTCCTTCGTCGTAGTTAGCGTGCGTGAAATGGCCTTCACACGTACTCCCACCACACCCCTGCCCTGCACCCATTGCACATAGACCTGGCTCATTGCACCAAGCTGTGCCATTTCATCCACAAAACTGGCACACGGCA
This sequence comes from Calotriton arnoldi, assembly GCA_963921515.1. Classification (NCBI taxonomy): domain Eukaryota; kingdom Metazoa; phylum Chordata; class Amphibia; order Caudata; family Salamandridae; genus Calotriton; species Calotriton arnoldi. Next base: position 1,049,274 of record CAWUFW010007126.1, read on the forward strand.
AGCCAGTGCAGCTACAAGCAGAGCCACTGACGCAATGGCAGAGCATCCCGAACACATGGTCGACTCCATGCACGTCCACCTATACCTTGCACGTCTGCTGCATGTCCTGGGTGCACTGCCTTTGGCAGTACTGCGGATCACTTACCGGCTGTGCTTCCGCATTGCGGACGTCACCTGCGTTCAACCTGTATTGCAATGTCGCACGTGCCATCCGAGTGGTGCATGGACGTGTGCCTCTCCAACGAGTGGGTAGCTGACATGGATTACGACAGGTGTGTGCGCCCCCTTTTGGCCCACGACCAGGACTGTCATGGTGATGCCCGTTTATGGCATGCATGGATGTTTGGCATGCATGTTGGGAACTGGGCCTGGGAGATTGCACGTGTCGTAGTATGCAGTGAGCAAATTGACCCACTTCCCGATTCTGCTTTGGTGCACATTGGGTACAGTGGTTGGAGTCAGCACATCTGTCCCGGTCAGCTGATGGATTACGTCGACGACATGTCAAATATTGTGGCCAACCATCACTCATTAGAGATAGTGGCTTACGCAGCTGCACTTGCGTTCATGGACGAGTGACAAGGTACCTGCAACCACAACTCGATGTGCCACATTGCACGTGTCCCTCCGCATCATTGCACGTTGTACATCTGGTCACATGTCCCAAAACAACAGTGGACATGGCTGCATTGGCGTCGAATCATGTCCGAAGCGCGGACAACCAACGCTGCTGGACACTGACGTGTGTTGGTGATGGACTACCCCGAGGTGAACATGGACGTTTTCCTACGTTCCTTATTCAGGCATGCTGCTGCATTTCTC